>JAEAOA010000257.1:1032500-1112500 GCA_016746295.1 Potamilus streckersoni
CTTTGATTTGTGTGGTCCATCTGTGCAAATTAGATCAATTATAATGTAATTAAATACTGCCCATCGGGTTTAATATATAAAGGTAAAACTAATATATATATATATATATATATATATATATATATATATATATATATATATATATATATATATATATATATATATATATATATATATATATATATATATATAAAGACAGACAGACAGACGGAGATAGATAAAGGAAAAAGTAAAGTAATCAAACGTCGTAGAGAAATTGTTTTCCCAGCTGATAAAATGCGGAAATTTGTTTTCAAGATTTTGATGTACCTGTCATAACTCTCTCTCTCTCTCTCTCTCTCTCTCTCTCTCTCTCTCTCTCTCTCTCTCTCTCTCTCTCTCTCTCTCTCTCTCTCTCTCTCTCTCTCTCTCTCTGGCTAAAGTCAGATCGCCTCTGTCCTACAGAAGGTGGAGATACGACTTTAATAAAATAATAACACGGCATGTCATGACAAAAAAACACAAATTTGTTGAATTTCAGTCAGGGCTTGTGATTTGTTTTTTACGTCACCTGGGCCTGTGTCCAAAACAATTTTTCTTTCTTGAAAGCATTATAACTTACAACTCAAATTTAATTGTTCTCTCCGTGCATTAAAGAAACCCGTACGAAACAGTCAGGTACTTACCGAAACCGTTCTTATAGTCGTTGCTACCAGTGCAATGATGCGTGGCTGAGTAACGTGATTAAGGTTAAAATGTGTACACTACACAGTTCATTTATTAGCTTAATTGCAATCTCGACTGTTTAGGCCCATCCGCATGTTTATGTGAGGTGTCATAAGTACGAAAGGGATCATATTTTCTTCAGGACATTTTTATGGAGCCTCTGACGTCCTAGCTTTTAAACCTGTTCATTTCCAATGAATGCTCCTTCAGAATCTAAATCAGGCCTATGCAAATTCTCAGTGTCGTAGAAGTAGTTACGCTATAGGATGATTAAATAGTGGAATTTAAAAGATCTTGGTTAATAACGGATATTAAAGGACATGTCTAACCTTGATGTCCCATCCCGTCGATAAGTCATTTCAATAAATAATTGCATCTTGTGTATACTGCGGGCTGCCCTTTGTTCCCCTCTTAGAGACAGCAATCCCTTTAGCATGATGTATATTATCAAATATTTTGAAATCACTGTACACTTATCTTGGAATAATATTAAAAGGAACTTTTTCAAGACTAATGGTAACGAAATTGCGATGTAAGGCAAGGTACAGTCTCCCGACATGCCATTTATAGTTTTAAACTTCATGATTGTCACAGCCATCAGAAATATTATATTTATACCATTAAACATATCTTCTATTAACTGTAAGTACGTGTTGAGTGACCAATTCTTAATATGAGTTAAGTGGATTAGACAAGTCGGAAAAATAACAATGATGCAATGGAAGAATATACAGATTGTTCCTTAGATTCAATACAACACGATTCCAATATATGAAACACGTATCGTGTGATGCTATTGGCATGTTTTAAAAGCCAAGTATCCCATGGAATGAAATATAGTTTAATATAGATTTTAAATGTGGTTAAATATAGGTTTATACAACAAAACCTACACAAGCAACTATTCTTTCAAGTATTTCAGCAAAGCAAATTAAATTTACACAATCACTAATACCAGCTACCATTTCTTTCATCCCTCTCCTTTCCCAAATCAATGATTCGTGTATTATTTAGTATTTATGTTTGACAACTGTTAAGAGTTTTATCTCTTTAATCAACTCGTTTTAAAGTTGGTAAATTGTGCAACCTGAAACTTTGACGATAGTTAAATTATCCAGTAATACTAGTCTTTCCCATGAAAATATTGTATTAACGCCATTTTACATATCTCTTTCTCTTCCATTTGTCAAATTTATTATTTTAAATTGTAGTATCGGTTAAATTGAATCTTACTTGAATTTCACTGCAGACTGCTTTAATTGATAACTTAATCCAATTATGATACAGTCATATACGTTTCCGTTTTTTCTCTGATTTTATTACATTAGCATTTGTTCTTCCATTTCCATGCTAATCATATTGTGCATTTCGTCTCTTTTCTACTTTTGTCCAATGTTCCCTTTAAGTTGCGCGGCTGCGCGGCTGCTCAGCCTCGCAGATCATAAAAAAATGCCGCGCAGTAGTTTCAAAATTCCTTGCACAAGTTTTGGTAGCAAATACATATGCTGCGCAGCAGTTTCTAAAATTCTGCGCACACAGGAAAATATTAGAAAGAAGGTTGCTTAATACCTTGACAGATTGCATTGTATTCGTTATATTTAAAACTTCGTGAAATGAATTCCGTTGGACTTAAGAAGGAGGCAAAGTCCGTTGTATCATGGATGTCGTATCTTGCATTATGTATATCATACTTTACACTATATACAATTCAAATATTTCACATACATATATCACTAGAGCTAAATCTGTACCAAGTAAGGAATGGTTTAACTAATATTTTATATTTAACAATCTCTGTATTACCTTTTGCAACGAAGCTATGATAATAATGTTTAGTTCGCTTCTTCTTGTACTATTCAGACTCAGCAGAATTATCCGATGTTTTTGCTACAATATTTGTATTAACTGATATGATAAGATCAGTCTTAGATGGGATATTTTCGCAACTTCAATGTCCTTATATTTGTATTTATGTATATTAATAATGTTTATAAAGCTTTTATTATCAGCCAAAATTGAGTTGAATCCGGGTCCCATATCTGTATCAGATGTACACTCATCTCACTCTTACAGCTACAATATTTGAATTACGTCATGAACGTATAGTATGTTATCTTTAGCAAATTTAAATATTTAAATATAAGATTTGATCGCCATATATTAGATTATGTTGCTACATTTTGATGATTTTAATAGCATTCATTTGGATCACTGATGATGAGTTAAAATTAGAAGGTGTGGTCAGACAAATCGTTGAGGAGGTGTATATTTCAAACAATTTGGTTTTCAAACCACGTAATGATTAATCTTACTTAACCAAGAATGGTAACCCCATTTGCGTACTGATTAATCTTAAGTAACCGAGAAGGTTACCCACCCCACCCCCTTTTTCGTCATCATCACACTTTCGTGACTTTGTCAATATCACGATTAGAGGAACTTAAATGTCCGTGATAATATTATAATTATTGCTGAATTAAACGACAACAGGCTGATCCATGCTGAGTCAAGAAGGTTCCGAGAGGTACTGTTTCTTTAAAATATGCAACATATGAAAACTGAGCCGGCCAGCGTAACAAATACAAATGCAACCCTGTTGGATTCTATTATTATTAAATCTGCAACCATAGATACTCGTCTTTCTGGAACTATCTCTGTTTATTTATTTATTTATTTATTTATTTATTTATTTATTTATTTATTTATTTATTTATTTATTTATTTATTTATTTATTTATGTATTTATTTATTTATTTATTTATTTATTTATTTATTTATTTATTTATTTATTTATTTATTTATTTTATCAGTTGAAGTGCGTGCTCAGTCATTTTACAGCATCGTCATCAGTAAGGTGCAAAGCCCGCTGTCCACAAGGGAACTTGTCAGTGGACAGTTGTTCACAGTGGGAAAATGGTTTGTAAAGTCCCATCGGACAAGGCTTATTGCACAACGACCCGATCCAAATCAGAAACTGTGCAGCGTACTTAACAGATTTGGAAGACTGAATGCAGGTGGGAAGGTAGATGACTCATCTGCGAGAGAGTCGTTTACAACATCTGTTAAAGAACACTAAACACTCCATGCTGAAATAGCTGTCATATCCTCCGGCAACGGACCTAATTAGATTGGATGCCTCGAAGCCAAGCTGACTGCCAGACTGCTGGATGATCTCTTTTGATGATTAAATGATCATTCTTATTCGACTTGATAAAGAATATACCACCAGTAATAAGAGAAAAGTATGGCTTTATAAAAAGTGGATTTCCAAAAATGTAATAATCTTATGCAAGGCCTAGACTGGAATATGTGATGTAAATGAAGCAGCTGCATCGTCGTATTTTCAGTTTGATAAAGACTGTATACAATTTAGCACAGTAACGGTTAGGATGAGTAAGAAATGTTGCTATGACAACACAAGTTGCAGAACAAGCAAGAAGCCAATATTTGTCATTGAGAAACACTCAAACATTACGTAACTAAGTCAATTAAAAATAAAAAGAACAAAGAAAAAAGTTATCATTAACCTGGAACAAATGTATTATATTGGTTTTAATTCGATTGATTATTGGCCACTTGTGATTCGTTTAGGCAAAGATATGTATTCAGTATAAATGAAACTGTTAAGGAGCATTTCTATGGGTGGATCTCTACATGTAGCGTATTCTGACGTGGCATAATCTCGTAACATCTTGACGTAACATTCAGTACTACGAACTTGGATAAAATATATTGATAATATATTTTGTCCTCTTCACAAATGATAATTGTCCCAAGAACACTTACATATCAATTAAATCCAAAAACGTAAAAAACGATATGTTGTATACACCCGGTCTTTATTAGAATATGCTAATGTTTATTAGGATGGTTGTTCGAACAGAAAACATTCTCAGACTAAAACAACTACAATTAAAAACAGGAACAATTGTAACTGGACTTTCTAGAAGTGTCTCATGTCATACAATCTGTAAAGAAACTGGTCGGTCTACCTTGGCAGATATAAGCATGTTTCATAAACTATATTACGTTCATAAACTTGTATAAGGAATCTCTCATATATTGATGACCTATTACCACCACTTGTTGGTGCGACAGATAGACATAAAATTAAAAATAGTAATAACTTCAATAGATTTAAGTAGAAATACATTATTACACCTTTCTGTTCTTGCTTAAAACTCAACTCCAGATTTATTGAAAAGTGAAAGTAACTATTAGAACTCCAGAAGTAAAATAGAGACAAGGAAGAATCAAGTATCTCGCCATTATGTAGCCTGGAAAATATAATAATCCATTCTGCTTATTATAATCAGTAATAATTGTAGTCATTTATGTGATGATTTATATTCTGATCGTTTGAGAGATAGTCCATTAGGTGCGTGTGGTGATGATATAAACAATGTACACCATTACATATTTATTTGCAAATACTGTGCTGAACAGCTTAGGAAATTGATCCAGAAGTTAAATCATCATGTACCAGGAACTGCTAATAATGTGTTATCCAGATCATATCAGTTTACAGTGGACGTTAAACGTAATTTATTTGATTCTTTCCAAACATATATTCAAGACAGGGAACTCGTTTTATAATTTAGTAGTATTTGCAATTTGATTTCTTTGCGTAAATAAGTGAAGCTAATTTTAATTTAAATCCAAAAAGACAAGATTTTATGAATTTCTTAGTCACTGACTTACTTTGGATGTGTAGACCAAACCTGAGCTTTTAACATGCTTATATTGTTATTAATGATCAATGTATTAACCCACCCACCCCTATCTCTCTCTCTCTCTCTCTCTCTCTCTCTCTCTCTCTTAATCGTCTTGCCTTAATGATGTATCTTTTCTTACAGCAGTATGAACTCAATGTACTGCTGCTATCTATTCAAATTTAATATCGATTATAGCCGAAGAACTAATTCTAATTCTGCGAACTTTTAACCGGACCAAATTTGTATCCAATTAAAGCAATAAAATACGCTTGAACCACTCAACACTGTATAAGTTAGACCGTTGATATTGTAAGATATAAGTAAGATATAACGGAGGTCGTATTAATTGTGGTTTATATATATATATATATATATATATATATATATATATATATATATATATATATATATATATATATATATATATATATATATATATATATATATGATACTTTAAGAGTTTGCTTTTATGTTGCCTTCACAACTCGACAAAAGGAAAGATTAACAGATGGACATCACCTATCACAATATATTTGCGAATATGCTCAAGCATACATGTCAAGAAGCACGGTCTTGACATTCTAAAGAGTTAATGGAATTAGCATCGTAAAACAAATACTTGCTTTACGGATGCTACGCTAACAACTATGCTTTAAACTAGTGTGTTGATGAGCACATCATTGTAGAATGATGACAACCACATAGCAAGCTTGATCTGTCAAAAGGTACGACCTTTCTAAGTTAGAGATGTAGTCTCGCAGCAAATCAAATTTGGTGGGTGCATTCTAGCTATTAATACATAATGTGACTGATCAAAGCTCTTGCGCAATTAGGCTGTCAGTTGTGAACCCGCTTTACAAGACTTAAATGATACTCTCTACAATTTCGTCATATTAATTTTTGATGATGTGAAAATAATAGCCACAATAGTTTGATCAAAGCTCAATGTTGACTACGGTCAAGCAGAATTTAATGCTCACTTTGAACAAAGAAGCTATCGAAGCTTCTAATAATAAAAATTTTGTTGTTATTTGTCTCTACACGGTTGATACTATTATCTGGTAAAATTATATACGGTAATTAGGTAGTCGAATGCATGCTAAGTGAACAAGGACTAATAATGTATACAGTTTCTCCAATAGCCCTCTGGACCAACTGACTGTGTAGGCATGCGTAATTGATGCAAGGGAAAAAAGTTGTAATGGAATATTTTTCACGTGCCATTTGACTTAAAAAAACGTTCCTGATTGACATCATCAGCCACCATTTTGTGGACATCTGGCAGATTTAATCGTTGACTATATATGGTGTTTGAGGGTTGAAACAGATGTTTTGAATCTCGAGATATTGTGACGAAACGTACATACTTAAACAGATTGAAAATATAGCTTTCTGTCAGTGTCTATATTTATGATTTCCATGATGTGTTTGCTTCAGTGTGCCTTGTTAAAAATTGTAAATTTATGTGATCGTATATAGGAGAAACTGACTGGTTGCCCATCGAACAGGAAAAATGGGCAGACTATCGTCTGCTAGTGACCTTATTTGGCAGCGTCTTTAAGTATGACCTATGCAGCCTAATTATTGATATATGCTTGGATGATCAACTGTCATATAGTTAAATACGGTACTATGACTACATGTATATGTTATTCATCGACTTGGCGTAAACTTTAAATGAAGGGCACAGCTTATACAGATCAGCCTGCTTTAATGAGAAACGAAAGCACGTTATTATCGATATTGTTGCAAATTTTTAAGTCAATTAATTTAACGGAAACCAAAACCAAAACAGTCTATTAACAGCCTGAGTATATCCTATGGCGTCAGAACATCCAATCAATTAAGATGAGTCATTTGACAACATCAATGCTGACTTAAGATGATACTCTCACGATCGAATCTTACTTCGAAGAGTGAAAAGTTTATATAGGCTTGTTTTATATATATATATATATATATATATATATATATATATATATATATATATATATATATATATATATATATATATATATATATATATATATATATATATATATATATATATATATATGAGTGTGTGTATGTCTGTGTGTGTGTCTGTGTGTGTGTGTGTGGAGAGAGAGAGTGAGAGAGAAAGAGAGAATACAAATCATATGGCGAATAACAGCCCTTTCAAGCACACTATATCCACCAAGGGATCACGTAAGTCAGGGATTAATTAAGATAGATGCAATAAACTGACGACGAACAGTGAGAAACTAGTAACTAACTAACCTGAGCTCTTTCGACTCTTAATAAGTCTTTTTCAAAGGCAAATAAAAAACATATATAAAACAAACAAAACAAACCACATAATCGTTGTGTTTGTAAACCACTACTTGGCTGTCTCCACATGAGTTAAAACTATAAATACAAACAGCTTGTACAGTCTTGTTGCGGATACTGAAAACTGTTTACATATATACGTGTATGTATACTGCCATGAACTCCATATTCTAAAAACCGTATGATACTGTTTTGTGTCACATGAACAGAAAAAGGTTTTAATATGAACATAGCATCAGACCGCTACATCTGAGGTATCTATTATAAAAATATGAATTATTTCTTAGGAACCTAACCAATATAAAATAGCTTGAAATAGCTGAAGCGCATACAAATATATTTCTTCGCTGAAGACATTTAGGTTACAATATCCGATATATGCTACATATTTGAACTCATTTAAATCAGTTCTTGCCTTCTTGTATCCAGTAAGAGGTGCAGCATAGCGAGACGTCATAACAAGCCAGTATTTTGTAGCTCGGAAATAATTATTCTCATTACAGAACATATAATATATCGTTCTAAAACATTCATATCACTGGAAACTCCATTGAATTGTGTTCATGTGAAGCGTAACAACGATTAATAATATTAAAAATATCAATAGTGAAAATTACATAAAAGTGATTACAAACATTTTTACAACCAGTTTTCATTTCAGTGTCAAAAACAATTGAAAATATAGATTAAACGTTCCTTAAAAAATAGACATGAGAATATATCTTGAAAACAAAAATAACGATCGTAAAATAACCCAAAAGTCGAAAAATTCAAACTGAGGAATATTTGTTGTCTAAGATTCCTAAATCACCCAGGAGGTAACTTTCACCGAAGATGAAATATTCAGGTAGGTAGAGTTCAATATGGGAAGAATTTAGAAAAGAAAAAAGGGAAATGTTTATAAACAGGGCAACGGGCTTTCAGTGACGTTAGCAAAACCCTTAAATCACAAAAGCTCATCAAAATGTATTACTTCAAGAATGGTATAGTTGTTGCAGTATATATATATATATATATATATATATATATATATATATATATATATATATATATATATATATATATATATATATATATATATATATATATATAGAAAGAATGATTTTTTCAGGTCAATGACTGCTTTTAACGGTATGTGGCACACATGTCAATTGATTCAAGGTTTGCAAGATCAATAAAGGACATGCAGCGTTTCTGCAACCAGTTGTTCTTCTACACTTCCTCTGCATTCCGTCTCCATCACAAAACTGCAACTCCAGTATGGAAGAGACTCTCCAAGATAGAGAAATATCTTGTAACAACTTCTCAAGACTCACTGTCAAGGTTGATATATTTTAAGGATGACTCGATTGAAGAAGTAGCTGTAAAACAAAATGCATAGACTACAAGGAAGCGCAAGGTTTTCCACTCAGAACCTAATCTGAAAGATCATGCAAAACATTTAACCAGTTTGCGTAGCAATTTCCGTAACGTGAATAGAGTCGGGTACGACTTTTCGGTAAAAACCCCATGGTGGCCAATCCTAAATATGTAGAGGCTGTCACGCTGCTTGAAAACATCAACCCAAGTCTGGGTGCCATTGAAGCAAAGCGCGGCGACATCTCTCGACGATTTGGATTTATTCGTGACGAAAGATCAGTAGGCGACCAATTTGCTATTATGCACCGTGACCTCAACGTGGCATAGTCATCGCTGGCTAAAGATTGCAATGTCCTACAAAGTCCTACAACCAGTCGTGAATCTACTCAGTGTCGTTGAAACCGATATGGATAAACTGACAGAACTCGTTAATACGCTTTATAAACAATATTGCATGGAAATATTCATTCCTCTGTTAAATTGTTGACTTACGTTGCTTGTTTTGGTTTTGGATTCAGATCAAGCCAACATATATATTGTTGTAAATTAACCTATCAGATGGGAAATTGATGAGAAATTGATTTTGGATGGATTATCACCCTTACTAATTCTGCTGTACTATTTCTTGTTAAAGAAGTTAATTAAGTTTACACCCATGAATTATTGTTTACAACAGTCCACTAAGTTTTGCACCTGCTCGTACCGGCGTTTGGACATTTTCTTCAATTAATGAGACATTTCATGACCAAGGTTCGAAAATGAAATATCGAGATCATTCCATGATAACACATCTACACTTAAAAACTAACTCATAAAGCCATACACGCTAATTCACGAGCACATGATGTACCCGACAATGTGACAAGAAATATGTATATTATAGAATTATAGATTTGCGCGCTGTCCCTTTATATATATACATGATGGCAGCATTAAGTTTTACTCATGGACACCTCAGTATAAAAAATTGTTTCTACTTCTTTGATGTTTAAAAAGGCACATGGAGATTTATATTTGTTGAGTTGAAGTGTGTATCACGCAAGAAGCGCCAGAAGAAAACATTTGCTGTCTAGCTTAGGGCAGTGATGCAATTGAAGGTATGAGTATCTAACAGAAATGGGGAAGGAGGCAATTGTTGCTTTTTTGGCCAGTTGCGATAGTTTGCTCTCAGATTTCATGTATGATGTAAGAGATAAGTTTATATTCAATTTTTTGTGTAAAATGTTTGTTTTCTTATTTTTGCTACACTCACACATAGGAGAGCTCCAACTGCTCACACGAGTGTATTGATGTTGCTTTTTTAAATTGCATTCAGGAAGTTGCAGATCCATTTGACATACGTTTGTTGCAAAACTGTTCGCGACACAGACTAAGGACTTCACAAAAAGCACTACTTCCAGCATGCCTCTGATTACTTCTGAATCTTCTTGCATAGGAACAACTTTTTCTGAGATGTTTTCAAAAGACTGCTATTCTTTTATCACAAACATTCGCGCTACGTTTATATTAGTTGGTATTTTATACCCAGTTTAATTTATCGTTCCTGTCCACGAATAAGCTGTACACATATGTATCTGTACTTTTGATCCAGTGCTATCAAAGTAATAATTGTTTACTTAAACACAATCATAGAAGTTGGATTAAATCATTGCGTCACCGAACGTAAGACTGCCTCATTTAGCATCAAAAGACTAAACGTCACGATCAGGTAAGCCCTTGTCTGTTTAATCTTCAGTGCAGCTATTGTGTCGGGACACAAACAGATGCATACTACATCACTCAGATCAATAACTGTCACAATGATGCTTTCCATGGTTAAGTCTCATCAGCAATAGTTTAGAAATCGACACTTAGTGCTTATATGATCTGTTCTCACCTGTCTTGTTGCACACATTCTTGTCTATTGAACAGCGCATCATGTCAATGTTTTCAAGGACGCGAACTGTTGCGAGGAGGAATCGACGGCGGTATAGTGGAAATCCCAGGAGAGGGTCAGCACCAGTTGTGCTTCAGCCTTCTTCCCCTTCTGCTCAAAGTCTTTCAAGGTCCTATCTTACGCCTCAGCATTCGCCTGCTAAAAGTATATCTTTCTCATTTGAAGAAAAGAACGGACGCCTTAGTGTACAAGCGGAAAGTCTTTCTGTCAGAGCTGTAAGTTTATAATCTGTCGCTTATGTGTTCTGTATGTATGTATGTATGTATGTATGTATGTATGTATGTATGTATGTATGTATGTATGTATGTATGTATGTATGTATGTATGTATGTATGTATGTATGTATGTATGTATGTATGTATGTATGTATGTATGTATGTATGTATGTATGTATGTATGTACGTACGTACGTACGTACGTACGTTTGTATGCATGTGTGCATGTGTGCATGTATGCACGTATGTATGGAGGTATATATGTATTTACGTAGGTGTGTATGTATGTACGTACGTACGTATGTACGTACGTACGTATGTACGTACGTATGTATGTATGTATGTATGTATGTATGTATGTATGTATGTATGTATGTATGTATGTATGTATGTATGTATGTATGTATGTATGTATGTATGTATGTATGTATGTATGTATGTATGTATGTTGTTGCTGTTGTTGCTGTTGTTGTTGTTGGGCTTAACGCCATTTTTCAGCACATGATAGGCTATTCATGGCTGCAGTATTAATGGTGGAGGAAGAAACCGGGAAATCACCGGAAAGAACCACCGACCCACGAGAAGCTACTGGCAAGCTTTCTCACATGTATGTATGTATGTATGTATGTATGTATGTATGTATGTATGTATGTATGTATGTATGTATGTATGTATGTATGTATGTATGTATGTATGTATGTATGTATGTATGTATGTATATATTATCGGGACAAATACAATCATGGAGCTCTGTGCTAGGATCGGGACAGTGGCGACATGCAGGAAGATGCACACACACACATGCATACATATATACTTACATACATACATACATACATACATACATACATACATACATACATACATACATACATACATACATACATACATACATACATACATACATACATACATACATACATACATACATACATACATACATAAGTATGTATGTATGTATGTATGTATGTATGTATGTATGTATGTATGTATGTATGTATGTATGTATGTATGTATGTATGTATGTATGTATGTATGTATGTAGGTATGTATGTAGGTAGGTAGGTAGGTAGGTAGGTAGGTAGGTAGGTAGGTAGGTAGGTAGGTATATATGTATGTATATATGTATGTATGTGTGTGTGCATCTTCCTGCATGTCGCCACTGTCCCGATCCTAGCACAGAGCTCCATGATTTTATTTGTCCCGATAATACAAAGTAGTGTTGCTTTTAAATTGCTATTAAAACAAAGGAATATTTATTCATTGGTGTGTTATATTTCAATACTGTTTAAAGTTTCGTTTTTAATATTTTTTATTTTGTATGTGAAGGCTCACAACTAATATTTACAGTTCTAGGTTTTTATGAACTGTTGGATGAATATATCGTCATTTTTTTAAATGTCCAAAGAAAATTTCTGTAAATTCTTACAGCTTTGCATGAAATATTGTTTCTCATGAAAGTTATTTAGCATCACATATAAATATAATATGTACCTTAAAACTTGTTTTACAATTTCTCCCAAAATATTTATCAAAAGTAATGAAGCAAGAGAAAAGTTGAAATAGGAAAGATAGACCAACATGCTGAGTAAAACGAAAATTAGATTGGAAAGCGGAGATTCGGTTTAAAATAAATTATCTCTACACGTGGAATTGAAATCGAAAAAGAGAGAAAAGAAATTATTTCAACAAAATCTTATAATTTACAGGCTTTTCTTCAAACTAATAAAAAGAGCTTTAATCACACAATTGTTGTGATATCATACCTATGGCCATTTCTGTTATATAATATCAAATGAAGTGATTTCCGTATCTGCTCTTTAAGTCCACATTTTGTTTCTAGTTGTTTTTTCCTGCATATTGGAACACGGTGTTTCTCCATTTCAAAGCAACCCTTTCTTCATCCATTGTACATATATTGGGCCACATTTTGTTATATATTCATCCCTGGTTAAACTTTACGACAGGTTAATTGTATCCAAGACCTCATCTACAGCTGGTACCTTCGAATGCGAAACGTTTTGCCCGGGTAGTTCTACACGGAATTGTGGTCAACATTATGAATAGTTCATTTCATAGAGCATCTTTGGACATGCGAGTTACTCGTGATGGTCATTTTATATGATTGTTTGTTTTGCCTAGGGTTTTCTTTGGTGGGATGTTAGTTATGTTAATTGCAACAAAGACCACATAAATGCTATTTCAGGAGACCCGATATGCACCCACCTTATTGCTTCTAATCTAAAAATCATTCTGAGCACAGCAGTTGAGTCTCTCTTGATAATTTTGTATACAAAAAAGCAATAGTATCTCACTCTCTCTCTCTCTTTCTCTCTCTCTCTCACACACACACACATTTGGATTTTGACATAATTTTAAAGACTTGTTCATCATATCGCTACGATGTCTGCATAGTGGCAGTTTATAGTGATGTTTAACACTAAGGCATCATGCGGCAGATATATAGCATGATGTCCCACCCAGTCAGATTATCCTGACACCAGACCGATCAGTCTTAACACTAACCTCTTAATGCTGAGCGTTTATTACTCGGCTGGGGTTCGAACCCACGATCTTTCGAATCTGATTATTATTATTAATATTATTTTTATTATATATATATAATATATATATATATATATATATATATATATATATATATATATATATATATATATATATATATATCAGTAAAATGCAAATAGCATCAACTTTCAAAATTATTCGGAAGACTGGGGATAATTGGAAATTGGGCGACGTAACTCTTGGATCATTTAATAAATGTCATCCTTCGATGACTTTGACTTGCAAGAATAATTGATTTATTGGAATTTTATTGCAGTTTCAAAGGCAGTTGCTATATTACACAAAACGTGAGGTCGATTTGTGTATTCTGCTGCATATTGTAAACCATGGTCCCACATTGCGCCTACGCTTGCATTATTTGGTTTGAATTATTGTCTATGAATAGTAAAAGGTCACCTTCATTGACAGTTGTAGCTTAGGAGAGAGTTGTAAACATCTGAAACGTAGTAAATCGTCTCAGATCAGTGGCTTTTATTATTTTGCCTCCGTTCGTCTCTACGATATAAAACTCCCAAGTATCTACTAGCTTGTGGAGGATTAACCACATTCCATCTTCACCAGTTTTTATTAAAGCAGATATTTTAATTGGATTTGGGTTTAAGACCTGTCGGGTTTACAATATAACGTAGTCTTCTTATGACGCGTCTGTTAATTACTAGTACTATTAAGTAATTTTTATAGCTACTGATCGCGTTATTACTCATGCGTCTTTGCACTCCTTGGATTGAAGACTGTACTTGTGTGACCGGCATTAGCACTCATCTTTCTTTGTAGTTCTTGAAGGGTGTGAATGCTATTGTGACAGTCTTAGTTATTTTGCACATGGGATTGATGATAGGTGATATCAACGATAAAACAGTCTAATTACGAGAGATCAAATCGACCTTAGAACCATGATGTACTAGCTGTCTGGATGAATATTGGGTGAATCTGTAATTAATCTATCTGTAATTAAAAGTGGATAAACTGTTTCATTCATTAATTTTTTTCTGAACATCCATTTAATATACGTCAATTAGAGCGGGGAATGTAATGGAATGCTCTAGTTACGAAAATATTTAAAGACTAAAATTAGAAAGAAACAATAGAAAAAAAAATGTTTGAATATCATTTAATTAGTGAGGATCTTAATTGAGATTCAACTTATTATTTTCATATTTGAAGAATCATTATTTAGCCGCACACATGCACGCATGCAAGGAGCCATTAGCATTTCACGTAAACAGACGTCAAAACTATTTTTGAAAGATCAAATATAGAAAGTTTTTGTTGAACCGAAATATCATGTGAGAAATGGAATTAATAAAATACTAATTGCAAAGAAATGAAATGTAAATAATGACAACAACAAAAATCCTGTGTATTTTTAAATGGATTGTCCGTTGTCGAAAATGTGTTTCTGATTCTTCTGCATTTAATAAGTCTATGTCAGTGACACCTTGTTTTTTCTTCAAGTGAAAACCAGTCTTGAATACTTCCGTTCGAAAGTAGTAGTAATTAAACTGCCCGTTCGTATTGATTTCTTTATTGTTCTCACGAAGTACACTGATCTGTCTCTTAGGATGTGGCATCAATCAGAAACACGTAATAAACAGTACAAATGGTAAATTAATCCAGGAAAAGATTGATTCTAGACCTCTTGAGAGCATATAGTCTACAAATCAAGCAATAAATAGACATTACGGGGATCCACTCTGGAAATTTCAAGATAGAAAATGATCCACGAGAGTCTGTATAATCCACATTAGTGGTAGAAGTGCTGTTCAAGAACTGATAGAAAAGCTTTAGTCCTTGAGAGGGTCCGTCCTGTGTCTCGTTGTAGTTGATTTGGCATGAAAGGAGCTAAGACATTCCTTCAGATAATCTAAAAGACTTAAAAACTCAGATAATTTTAAATTATATTCATTTTCTGAAATAAAATGGAGGGTGTTAATTGAACATCACACGCAGTATCATCACTCTTTTTCACATATACCCTGCCGATACCAACTATATGTTTACATAAGAGGCTCTGAGTGGCCAAATGGTCTAAAGCACCCATAGAAATTGGATCATTGAAAACTCACCTCCGTCTCCGTGGATTCGAGACTCAGCTATTGTGGGTACGTGAGGAAGCCTGCCAGTAGCGTCTCGTGGATTGGTGGTTCTTCTCAGTGTTTTCCATGGTTCTTCCTCCACCATTAAAAATGGCCGCCATGTATAACCTATCTTTTACTAAAAAATGACATGAAACCCCACAACAAGAACAACAAATTTTGTTTAAATGGATACGAATGATAAAATTAAAAAGCAAATGAAGGGAATGAAAGATACCATCCTATTATCAAAATGTCTAGTGTCTAAATTGGTCCTAATTTAATAAATTAGCCCAAATCGAATATAAACTGCATTAGTAAAATAAATATTTAAGAAGAATATTACACATATTTAATGCCATAATAAAGCATGGATGAAAAGGAGATCACCAAGGTGTTGTTTTCGATTATCCGAAGTTTCAGTACCTGTATGACTAACCTTTATATATATATATATATATATATATATATATATATATATATATATATATATATATATATATATATATATATATAGATGCAATAAACTGACGACGAACAGTACGAAACTAGTAACTAACTAGCCTAAGCGCTTTCGACTCTTATTGAGTCTTTTTCAAAGGCAAATACAAAACATAGTAACGACAAACAAATAACAGAGAGAGAGAGAGAGAGAGAGAGAGAGAGAGAGAGAGAGAGAGAGAGATTAATACAAACAATATTGTCATACAGGTTAGAGAAATTAAATTCGTACTCTATGGAGTTTCGAACCCAGGTCCGCGAGTAAAGGGCACCCTATTTGCCTGCACGCACCAGCCCATATACCGTCACGACTAAGCACGCATCACCAAAAAATGATGGCACTGAATCGGTGTTATATAAGTTCGTGCGTAGCAGACACACTCGCATATATATATACACAGTCGTTCCAGATTCCCATGAAAGAAATCAAGGTATATAGGGTTTTTGTATTACAAAGAATTATAAATAAATACCAGACAGAACAGAAAGTGCTAACCCTGGATTCTGTCGTAGAATCTTGATAATAGTGGGCAGAAATAATAGTTTAATACAAACAATATTATCATACAGGTTAGAGAAATTAAATTCGTACTCTACGGAGTTTCTAACCCAGGTCCGCTAGTAAATGGCACCCATTGCCTTGCCTGCACAGACCAGCCCATATATATAAAAGCAATTGTAATTAATGATGTCAGATGCAAAATCAATAAAAAATGACAGGTTATCTAAGATAGCAAGATCAGTTTCTAGTTCGATGTTTTCCTGTGTAACTGTTTGTCAACCACATCATCTATAATCTTCTATAATACCCATATTGCCACGGATACACTGGAGCTTGGCATTGATTTTTTTTGCATTGCAATTCATCAAAAGAAAATGGAGAAAGTAACTATATGGCCAATTTAAAATTTGAATACTATTTCATTCATCTAAAAGGCATATAGGTCGTGCTCAATTTGATAAGTAAATTCTAGAGTAAGTGGACGGAACTAATTTGGCTCATGTCATACGAAGGCTTTGACAAATTAATAGTGCGTACCTGCAGGATAGTAGGGGTGTTTTATGAAAGTACTGGATTGACTAGATGCAATATTTACCCATTTCAATATCTCGACAAAGTCGAGATTGGGTAACTAACTGATTTTTTAAAACTCTATATCTCATACATACATTGTAAATGGGGAAACAAACTATATATATATATATATATATATATATATATATATATATATATATATATATATATATATATATATATATATATATATATATATAAGCAAACACAATGTATGATTACAATATTATAATAATGACAATTTAACTCTGCAACGGTATTGATATTTATCTTGCATAAATTCATTTAATATTGCGTATAAAACCATTTTGAGCATGTAGTGCAGTTTACCTTGACGTTGTAATTGCTTTTTGCCATATGGTATGTTTTAGATTTATTTTATAATCTCATTTTTATATAGCAAAGAAAACTATTCACAACATTCCTCAGGAGATGAGAATGGTTACAATTCTGATGCATGTATACTAAATCTGTTTGAATGTAAGATGATTATAGCTCAAATCAATCTGGGAATCGTTGTCAAAAATGCTCATATATAACCGAACATTTCTATGGAAACTGCCTTAATTTATTGTTTGTTTTAAACTTCCATTAACAATTTGTCTAGAACCTTGAAACACCGTGCCTGCTTTTCTTGTATGCTTTATCTATATATGATTTCTACAATTAAAGAAGGAAAATGTTTTACTTGGTTCAAAATAATATACAAACTAAATCTGGAATCCTCATTACATTAATTTTCTGCGCGCTTTAATTACATCAGTATATGTATCATATTTGATTTCAGTGAGATATCTTACAAATCAGTGTGTATTTCTATATCCCAGCTTTTAACTAATACTTGTCAAGTCAGATAACTTCCTATTATAAACCGTTGTATCCTGCTTTTAGATACACATATCAAGAGTCAAAATGTTTTCAAAGTTTGTGCAGTATTTAGGTTAATTCGGCAAAACATTTGACCGGTATTGATCTTCACTAGATATAACGTACCCTTGTCTAAGCATAGAGTTTTCATTGTCCTAATAACATTTTAATATGTTGATTATGTCCACTCTATAGTCAAGATTAAGTTCGAGGATTTTGGTTTCTGATTTTTAAAATGTGTTCAAATTGTTTAATTCTTCGAATACTTGCTAACGTATTACGTGTAGATTGTCCTTGTAGAACACATAGTATTAAGGTTAAATATTTTGCTTTAATTTTTTTTTATTTCAATCATTTGATTATTTAATTTGTTGAACTAAGTAGTACGTCCAAGTTCATCTAACACTCACACCATCCGAAAACAGACAATGTGGAAGAGATTTATAAGACAGATACGTAAATAACATCAAAGGAAAATGCCGATTTAATGTTTTCGAATGCACGATGAAAATAATTTCAATTTGTATGTTGAGCCAGACATTATTGAATGTCTCGGTTAATATTCACTTTCAGGAACATTGATAGGCATGTAAAGACTTCTTTAGGATGGCATTTGTATTTAGTATAATATTCATATACCATAAATGCAAGAATAGCATATGCAATCATGAATATTCATTTGCACAATAAACATGTCCTTTGTTAATCCTGAATTGCAATAGTGTGACGTGTCTCTTGGCAAATCAACATTGCAAAAAGTAACATGTCGCCTGACACATTTAGTCAAGTCTATTTGATTTCGTGTGGACAAAATAAAAATATTACAGCAATGTCAATATGAAACATTACATAACAATGTGCACTTCAAAATATTGAATTCTATTTTCTTAAGGGTTTTTTTATATGATTCCAGGGACACAAGAGATATTATCTCGAGCTATATAAAGCGGTTGCTCGACTATCACCCAAGTTGCCAGAATATTCGCCCATTCTGTTCTGAGTGTCAATTTCTTGTATATCTTTTAATTCTGATGCATTCCAATGGAAGGCACAGTTTGTTACCTTTGTTCCTGAATGATATCACAAGAACAATGTATCATTTAGGATGTACCTAGTCAGAATTATACCCATTCATTGTCTGCATAAATGGCTTGAAGAAAAACATAAAAGCACAGTTTATATTAAAACATTATGTTGCATGAAATGTATCTCAACCCGAGAGCAAAAACTGAATCTCCAATAGATGAGCAGAATTAGTGTCGACGTAGAAAACACGAAAACTAGAAACGAAAGTCATGTCACTAAGACAATAAATATTGTGCTAGAAAGATCTTCAGATATAAAAAACGTAAAATGAACTATACAGAAACAAAACGAACAACTAACTTCCTTTTTCATTCTTTCTTCTTTAGCACAGTTTGCCACCAGTTGAAAAGCACCATGAAAGCGTTGTTACGTGGCAGGAGTCATTTGAGCGTGACCCCTCCTTCACCCTTTTGAATGGTTTGATGGAAGCCACAGAGGAAAACGTCTCCGTGTGTGAATTTCTGTACCGTGCCTTTAACATACTATGTGGAACATGTGAGATTCTTAATTACATTCAAACCTTTATTCCGGCGAAACTCGATGAACGTTTCTCATTTTTTCTGTAATTTCTTTCCCTCTAACTTCCTTTGATGTATTTATGTTCAGGTGTTGACACAATCTGGGTTTATCTTCTTTTCGGTTTGAAAGCCTGTTAATAGTAGTACTTCCTGCAAGCTTGAGCTAAGTTAAAACTAGATATTTACTTTGTTTCGCACCTTGCTTGTACTTTTCTCTTTCGATGTATTTTAGGTGTGTTTATGATATATAAATATTACGAACTTGGTGTGCTTAAGGGTTGACATGATGCCAACAACTATATGTATAAACATACTTTTAAATCTTGCTATGAATGATTTATTCCACTCCTTTGCGAATAGGCGTGCAACTGCATATTGCTCTAAGCAAATCATTGCATATCGATGGAAATATATGAAAATATACAAAGAAAATTATCCTGAAATAAATTGCATCAACAGAAGAATTTAACGGAGATCCATTACGAATTTCTTAAATATTCACAAGAAACTGGAATTATTACGTATATAATGGAGAGAAAGGATAAAAATGTCAAGTAATATATATATATATATATATATATATATATATATATATATATATATATATATATATATATATATATATATATATGCAATAAACTGACGTCGAACGGCGCGAAACTAGTAACTATGATTTGCATTCTTTATATAAATATATATATATATATATATAAATATATATATATATATACATATATATACATATATATATATATATATATATAAATATATATATATTTGTATATATATATATATATTTTTGTTTATATATATATATTTTTTTGTATATATATATATATATATATATATATATATATATATATATATATATATATATATATATATATATATATATATATATATATATATATATATATATATATATAAAGAATTCAAATCATATGGCGAATAACAACCCTCTCAAGCTTACTGGATCCACCAAGATATCACGTTTGTCAGGGATTGTTTAAAATAGATGCAATAAACTGACGACGAACAGTAAGAAACTAGTAACTAACTAGCCTAAGCGCTTTCGACTCTTAATGAGTCTTTTTCAAAGGCAAATACAAAACATAGTTACGACAAACAAGTAAACACAAAAACGTTGTGTTTGTAAACCTCTACATTTCTGTCTTCACATGTGCTAAAGCTGGTTGTATTTATAGTTTTAGCACATGTGAAGACAGAAATGTAGAGGTTTACAAACACAACGTTTTTGTGTTTATTTGTTTGTCGTAACTATGTTTTGTATTTGCCTTTGAAAAAGACTCATTAAGAGTCGAAAGCGCTTAGGCTAGTTAGTTACTAGTTTCGTACTGTTCGTCGTCAGTTTATTGCATCTATATATATGTACATATATATATGTACATGTATATATATGTATATATATATATGTATATGTATATATATGTACATATATATATATGTATATATATATGTACATATATATATATATATATGTATATATATATATATGTATATATATATCTATATATATATGTTTATATATATATATGAATATTTATATATATGTATAAATATTTATCTGTATATATATATATATATATATATATATATATATATATATATATATGTATATATATATGTATATATATATTTATATATATATATATTTATATATCTATATGTGTATATATGTATATATATATATATGTATCTATAGATATATATGTATATATATATATATATATATATATATATATATATATATATATTTTTATATATTTATTTATATATATATATATATATATATTTTTTCTTTCATTGTTTTCAAATTAGATATCTTGGATGCATCCTTTCCCTTTCCACCCTGAAGTTAATAACACAAGATTAATGACTGTAATCATAAAACAATGTTGTAAACATATTGTTACAAATCTCGGCTCGTTCAAAGTAACAAATAAAAAAGAGTGAAGAAATCAAGCTTTGTCAGTTTTAACAAAATATTTTTCCCTACAAAACACAGTAAAAGTATGATAAAGGACTTACATTTTGTGAATATAATTCAAAACTTAATTCCAGAATTGAAACACACTTGTCCTATCACTAACATGTCCTAAATTACATCCAAGTTAAAATGCGGGTAACGTTCAAAGATGGCGGACGATGGCGTCAGATGAATGAGGTATGGATGTCAAAAGTTCCATGTTCACAAAAAAATATTAATTTTTTTAGCACTCTGAATAATTTCATTGAATGTCTCTGTTCGAAGCTTCGATGACGAAGCATTTATTTTCTGTAGAATATAAATTATTCTTAAATAACAAATAATTCCAAATCGGCACTACAAAAAATATTTTTAATCTCTTGAACGTTATTGTATGACTGAATTTTAAAAAAAGTATATGGAATATTAAACGCCACTAAAACTTCATTTAGACACTTATAATAGGTCGCATGATCACTATAAACAGTGCACTGGACATGTGCGCTAGGATAGTCTTATGTATGATCCAATAATAAAAAGCGCTGGTGACTCCAGCTTATCACTCCAGTAAGGTATGTATGACCTTGATACTGACCAATCATTTAACTTCAGGTTTGCCAAGTTTTTAAATGAGGTCAGCGAAAAATAATGCTAATGAAATACTTTTCAGTTCTGCACAAACAGAACGTATTTTTAAAGACAATATCGGATTTCCTGAAAATAATCATTACAATGAAATTTAATGAAAAAAATTAAAACTAAAAGAATTTTAAAACTAGAAAACAAGCCATTTACTTATATATAATTAACAATAAATTTGAATGGACCAGTCGTTCTTTTCCGATAGGGTTATTTTAACATATGTAACTTAATCTGGACTATACGTGATAGCTATATCTTATTGTCTGGCTTTTCGACAATATCAGTATATGAAATGCTTTAGATAGATATTTAACTTTGATATTCATGGCTATCACACCTCTATAACTCTGCTGTATGTGTCTTTCACTCAAGGCAAACATTCAAGCAAATTCTGCAGCAAACTATTTACCTGTTTTTGTCTTTATAATTACTAAGAAGGCGAATAGATAGATAGTCAATAAGACATTAACTGCTGATAAACAGCTAACAATGCATGCATATCGAAGACAAACAAGCCAAATAAATGTCGATCGATAAATACAATGAACTTAAAAGTAATTGAAACGGTCTGTTAATCATTAGACTGCGTGTTGCATTTCTTATTGCTTGGCCCATGAAAATAGATCACATCAGATAATGCTGTCAAAAAACAATAGCTGTCCATGTTATCCCAATATCTTCAAACTGACCTACCAGTACAGTCCGAAGCCTCTTATGTACGTTAACTCTTTTGAAAGACCATCTCATACAGTTAAATTTTGAACTCTTGGTGATTAGAAACCATTAGAATGAAATTAATCCCATGCATCAAATTTGCTTCGGTTGAATCTGCATTTTGCGGTAAGAAATCTCATCCATCTTTGTTTCATTCGTTTATTTTCTTGCATTTCTATTCCATAATGCGTTTTAAAGTGGTGCAATTTTAGCCAATTCAATCTACCATCGAAGAATGTTTTAACAACAACAATGTCTTAGGATATAATGCCAGGCTGTATTAACTTCTGCGATATAGCTTTCTTGAACATGACAGGCAAAATTCGAATCACAGTCTACTTATCATTACTAAAAAGTAATGTTTTCACTGGACTGGTCTAGCGTTTGATACTTTTCATCAATGATAGTATGCCCGCGACCTTTAATCCAGTTTTTAAAAAAAAAAAAAAAACACATCTTCAATACCGGTTTCCTATGTACTATATTTGAAAATACAAACCTCAGAACATAAAAACCGAAGAAAGGAAACATATTTGTTTCCATTTAAGTTCTAAAATTTTAAATATAAATTTAATGTTAATGAAATGAATGACTTTTCAATACAGCGCAGTAGTTTTTTCTCACGAGCATTCTGTTCACTGTGAAAAGTACTTCCTTGACGTCAATCAATATAAATGGTGTTATTAATTATTCCTAAGTGTTCTTGGTCAGCGCGAAGTTAGCACAAACAATATTATGACAGGTAAAAGGTGAATTCGTTTCCACTACGCTTTGCTGATTTCACATAACAAGATTTACATCAAATTAGAATTACATTTTGATTTAATTTATATAATAGAAGAACCATTCGCAGATCAAATTAAATCGGACAAATTTGTCATATGTAATGACCTTACCATTTGTTTTTAGAAAAAAAACTTCAAAGCTATCGTTGGCTAACGGCAGATTATCAAACTAACATTTTAATTCCATGTCCTATTTGAACCCTTTATTTTCTGCAATTTGGTTTATTTGTGTATATAATTAGTTTGTGCCTGCAATAGTATGCAATTTAAATATGATTGTAATTACCTGAAATTGTCAAGTTTTCATTATAGTTTAAGCTAGCAACAGGCGGAAAAGATGCAACATAATTTTTGTCTCTTTTTCTGTTTCCAAAGAAAGAATAATACGATCAAGAAACTGATAATCCAGATAAAGATCAACGAATCAGTTATATCTTCAGTTAACTTAGATATACATTAATAAATCGCAGAGCATTGGTTGATTTATAACTAATAAAATGTCTTATACCCTTTTCATCAAGGGACAACCACTCAAAATGATAATTTGTCTTCGTTAAAGAGACACTGCTGCAATTAAACGAAGTATGAAACCCGTCCTTCAGATATCAATGTATAAAATGCAGAAAACATATTAAGCAATAAAACATTGGTTCAGTAGTTGAAGCGTATTATGAGAATAACATCGCTACAAAGCGGGAAACTCAACAATAACAACGTATATATAATTTTATACACACACACCTATATATATATATATATATATATATATATATATATATATATATATATATATATAGATGCAATAAACTGACGACGATCAGTACGAAACTAGTAACTAACTAGCCTAAGCGGTTTCGACTCTTAATGTGTCTTTTTCAAAAGCAAATACAAAACATATATGCGACAAACAAATAAACACAAAAACGTTGTGTTTGTAAACCTCTACATGGCTGCCTTCACATGTGCTAAAACTATAAATACAAACAGCTTGTATAGACTAGTTGCGGAAACTGAAAACGTTGTATAATTCCCTAAAAGTCTACAAGCCAAAGCGACATCTATTTTTGCTTTTTGTACATATGTAACGCAGATTATATCCCGGATATTTGATTCTATATCGGTTATTTTTATAGTAAAAATTGAAGGATAATAAGAAGATTTAGAAAATGTTAAATTTTACTAGAGCATAGTTTTCATTTTCTAGTCTTCTTGGTTTAGACCGCTTGGTTTCAATGTTCTAAGGCGGTGTATCCAGTACGATTCATTTTCCTTCCTGGTTTCGGAACTCCAGCTGTGGTTGTTAGCAATAGCGATAAGTATTATATTACTAAAAGTTTGGCCAGGGGAGGAGAAGTGTTCTGCGACCGGGCTTCTGTACAGCTTTTTTGTCATACAATCAGATCTATGAATGTTAATCCTTTTGTGTAGCTTTTCAGTTTCTCCTACGTACTGAAGACCACAGATCTTACATGTGATGAGATAAATCACATTCTCTGTTTTGCACGTTTTGTTTGGACAATATATGTTTAGTTTTTCTTTAGTAACTGTGCTAGTGAATGTCTTGGTCTCTATCATATGTTGATAGGTTTTGCATCTTTTATCGCCACAGGGTCCAGATTGACTAGGTTAGTTTTGACTAGCGATTGGCGTTAGCTTTGCCCTGACTAGGATGTCCTTTAGGTTTTTTGGTCTCCGGTAAGCTACTACAGGTTTGTTCGGAAGTATTAGGTTTAGTATGTCTGACGATTGCACAGTTGGCCAGTGGTTTGCGATGATTTTACCTACTTTGAGATTGTCTGGGTGATAGGTCAGAATAAATGGTATCCTATCAACCTTTTCTTTCTGTCCATACCTGAGTAGGTCATAACGGTTTGTTTGTTTGGCCCTTTGGATTGCCTCCGCAATCAGGTCTTTGTTGTAGCCTCGGTAAATTAAATGTTTAGCCAGCTCTTCAGACCTTTCTAGGAATCTAACATGACGCTGCATTAACCGTGCTACAGCCTGTTCCCTAGCTATTACTAGAGATTAACCTGCAATAAAAAGTCGTCTCATCGAATTGAATCGCGTATTCAGCGAGACTGAAAGCCATAAAAGCAATTTAAATGGCATAACATGTCATATTATTGGCAAATTCATTAATTGCCTTTGTCTGCATATTACGGTAAGAAATGTCAGGAGTATTTTTGCTGCAACATTTTTTCACATGACGATTACATATTGGGATTTTGTCTGGAATATATTTATTTTCATTCAAGACTGCTTTTGTTTCGCTATTTGTAATACTTATTAAGCAATAATAAAACTGCTATTAGCATCAGCTTTTTCAGCTTTGACAAAGATAAATAGTGATACTTCTCATTTGTTTGTTATCACTGTATATTTATTATTAATACAGCGCGATCATTTAACTGAATAAGTCAATATTTTCATGTTTGCGCTTTCTAACTTGGTTCTTAAACCGCGAAAAGACATCAAACTGAAAGGCATTGTTTCGGGTTATCTACATCACATGATTGATTCGGTGTAAAATTATTTATTACAGCATTCAACTTCCGTGAAATAAATACAACAGAAAATTATTACCAATAATTCTTTACTAATTAATTACTTTAAATTAAATTAAAATATTCATATAATACTTTTAATATTTTACTCAAAACAAATACAATTCCTTTGCACAGGCAATAAAAGAACATATTATACTATCAAAATTATATCAAAGACTTAGCATAATAATTGTGTTGTCTTTCTTTATTCCAATTCGTTGTTTACCTGCGTTCTGTCAGTATTTCGCAATATGACAACATTACATTCCATTCACTTTTCATTATGTTCAAAATAAACGGCAGTCTTCAAAACTTTTCTGATTTACCAAATAACTGACTTTCAATTCATCCGAAAGAGAGTCCTTCTTTCTTACCGCCAGAGAACTTCAATACTTGCCAGAAACTGGATTTAATTTTTTGGACGAAAAGGTTCATTTTCTTACATAATATCGACATGGTTTTATCCTCTAATTGTTTAATGAGTTATCGTAACGTTTCTACAATGAAGGCTGCATCTATGACCTACATTCGTCCAGTTCTGAAATATGACTCTATTATTTACTGTTCATCTAGCAACACAGGCTTCGAAAAGAATAAACTTGACGCAACCAGATAAGTCTTTATATCACTAACAATTGCAATGGTAGAAGCTTTTTTCCAAACTGGATAAATTGTTCATGCTGGAAGGCAGATTATAAGAAATCTTTGGATTCTATAATACTTTAATAAACTCAGTAAGGGCCAATCTCAGGATTATCTATTTGATATATTTGATACCATGCCTTGTATTTCGAGAAGCTCTGGCAATATCACTCAATATCAAAATTCGTATATACTGTCACTTGTCGCTTCTTGGAACAAAATACAACAATCCTCAATTAACTATTCATCCATATTACTATTCCAAACTGAATTTACCAAGACCATACATTCTGCAGGCCGTAATTAGCATCTGGTAATAGAAGAGTATCGGAGCTATTAAAATGAATAAGACACAAAAGCAGTTCGCTCAATTATGATTCATTTAGATGTAAATTTATGGACGTTCCTTCCGGTTCTTGCGAATTTCAACTGGAACACTACAAGTGTTTTCTCCCTCAACGCAGATTCTTTGATAAAAAATAAGCGTCTTTTGAGACAATCAGGAATGTATATTATTATTGATTCTGATGCATCTATATAGAGTGACTAACTTTACACAGCAATGCAAAACCAACGCGCTACAGATGAAATAGGGCATTTTGTACTTAACATATGATTTATTTTTTCTCTCCTATTCTACAATTAAACTTTAGAGACAACAAAAGCATCATGCATGGATCATTTAAATAAATAAATGAAACCATAATCAGGAACATTTCTAAATTGAAAGCTCGCTTCCATTAATTATTCCTTCCATTCTTATCTGTGATAGTCTTTGCAGATAAAAATTTTTTTATTAATAAGTATAGTATTTGAATCGCTTATGTAGTGTAACCATAAATAATAAAGAGGGGGTGCTGAGTGGGGATTATCATAGCATATATCTTCACATTACACACACACACATATATATATATATATATATATATATATATGTGTGTGTGTGTGTGTGTGCGTGTGTATGTGAGTGTATGTATATATATATATATATATATATATATATATATATATATATATATATATATATATATATATATATATATATATATATATGCATATATATATATACATATATATATATATATATATATATATATATATATATATATATATATATATATATATATATATATATATATACATACATTGCAAACGTTTGACGTTCATCATATATATTCCTTTGTTATTTTGTCTTTTTGAGGGTGCCAAGATCTAATCAATATATATGAGTTGAAGATTTCAGATTTTTGAGAAACCTTGCAAATGTCCCCATCCACCAGCAAAATCAGAAAGAAGGGCTGTTTTTTTTTTCTATTTAAAAATACCATATATTCTGTCAATTCACATTATATTAATAGAATTAGTTTATTAAATATTATAAATTAAATTCATTTAATAAATATTATTATAATTAATTAATTAAATATTATTTAAGAATGATGAAAATGACGATTATGACGTGGACACTATGATGATGTTTGGGTTAAACATTATCAATTAAATTCATTTAATTAATATTATTATACTTAATTGATTATATATTATATTTAATAATGATAAAAATGACGTTTATGAAGTTAACGACTATGATGATATTTGGGAATGCGGTTGAGGTAACTGATTATGATGACGTTGCTGATTAGTTTGATTATGATGATGAAATATATTAACTTTTATTTTCTCTTTACTTGTGTTGTGCATGGCACCTGTGTGATAGGTTATCACAGGCGTAAATGCAAAAGTACTTAAGTGTTTCTTTATACCTTGCAAATGTGGGCCTTTGCAGAGGTGGCGATCATCAGCTATGTCTCATCTTTACCTTGCTTTTATGCATTAAAGTTGTATTTTTGCACCTTTTGCATACATTGAAGTACATTTACATTCGAGTAGCAGGAATAAAGTAATGACTTTATGCAATATGACAGGGTATATGAGACTATTTCAGTTATTAAGACTACAGCATGGCCTTTCAATTTGGCCTGCACTTTGATCATGACTCATTTACATAAACTACAAAAGCAGAATGCAATTACATTCGGGGAACATTGGCAGTTCTTATTAACACAAACTAAAACATAAGAACATTCAATACTAACTTTCAATGCAGTACCCTTAGCAAACACATATTTTGATCTTAAACGTTCAGATTTTTATATTAAACGGATTTGTACCACAAATCATTCAGGGTTCACTTCATTATACGGATGTTTTCAAAAGGCGCTCCTATGCGCAATACTAAAGCATTAAAAGCAGTATATGAAAACCGGATCTGCTAAGACTCCACCTCAAACAGTTATGGCGTATCGGATTTGTACATCTCCCATCCCACCAAATTCTACACTAACCGTAAGAGAGAAATGAAAATCACTTGGGGTATGAATTTAGCGGGATGGGGCGTTAAGTTATACTTAGAGAAATATAACGTTATCGGTTACGAAATTCAGTCACTGTATGCAGTAAATGAGGTATCAGACAGCTTATTGCTCTATTATCTTAGAGCTGCTTTGATTTCACCTAAATAAACTGTGGGTCATTGGAGCTGACATTCTTTACCATTACTCTCTCCCAGCTTTCATCCCCATTCTCACCAGTGCTCAGGTATACAGTATCGTCTGTTTCACAACCTCGGCATGTACGAAGCTGATGAAAGATTGATAGTCCCATGCTAAGACTAATTATATTGTAGAATTGTAGCCACGCATATACTCGAGGATATTATTTTTAACGGAGACAACACTACCAAACAACTATGTCAGTCAGCACTACATTCCAGAGACAGACCAACGTACAGAGAAGGTAGTTGTAATACACATTCTGATCGACGATGACCTCGAAACCTACCTAGTATCCAAGATTTTCAAGGCTGACTACTTGACGGACCATGGAGACCTAGTCAAAGCAAGCAACACCAAAAACGGCTTAATACACGTGGCATGGATCATAAAATCCACCAGGATTCCTTGTCCAATGATGCCATACGTTTTGCCGTATCCTATGTAGACAAGTTGACTTTCTCAGGGGGGGGGGGCTTTGGATTTAAAAAAATGCAGTAGAGCCAGCGAAGGCCATCTGAATAAAAATCTACAAGAAATAGTTTTGAACTAACTTTGCGACTTATGTAAATGGATCCAAACTTATTGGGAATGTGTCAGCAGTTGATGTTGTAAGTTCCGAGAACACAAGATAGCAATCAATGCGACAAGGCCAGGCCAGAGACAATAGACAGTGCCTTATCTATTCCTTGTTGCAGTGATAAATAATAATGAATCCGAAATGCGCTTGATATTTACGCTGGATGGTACGTTGGCAGTCATTTTGTAGAAAACTTATTTTGGAATGCAAAACTAACCATCTTATTTCTATAACCATGAGACGCCAATGGAGAGTACGGAAAGACATTCAACGTCTAGATGTTTCCTACAAGTGGGTAAAGTAGGATTTCTTGCTGAAATAATACACTAGGGCAGGAATGGACCACAATCTGCATGATAAAACAGGAGAGAAACACAACCGCCTTTTGAAGAGCCTAATAGTTATGTATACGGTGTTGGAATGACATATTCATATGTTATGCATGTAACTACTGGCATGTTTGAGGAAGGTGTACAAAATGCAAACCGCAGATATGCCAGAAAGTCAACTTCTGGTCGAATGTTTGGGGTTTTGTTCGAGGCAATGGTCACGTATTCCAGTCTTCTGGAGACTAGGGGTTGGGCAGGTGTTATGTACCAGTTATCTACATAATTGTCTGTCAGAACTTGTGAGCAACACCAGTGGTCAGTGCTTGTTCTAAACTACATTCCACAGAGTAACTGAAAAACAAGTTCTAGTTCCATGGCTCTTTGTGAAATAATAGTATGCCTCATGTGGACCTACATTCAGCTACTGTAGTTAAGGTTACTTGGTGTACTTGCGAAAAGATAAAATTGTATGTTGTTTCGATTGCATTTTCACATTAAAATACTTATCGACATTTTAGCGAGCACAATTTGCAGCTATTAACTGGTACTATAGGAATGGAAGACCACTTATACATTGATGTAATTAGTGTCTTCCACGTTTTCATCCAACGATTTAAGGCGCTTGGCATGCTACAGAGCTTGCGTCAGAATGCCCTGCATCATTACTTGCCCTAATGACTACGCATTTAGAATTTCCTAGTCGATTGTTGAAGTCGCACATATAGTAACTTGAGAAGAAGAACCCGAAGGAGTTAGGGAGTCCGCATAGAGTTCAGCTAACTTAGTGGACAACGAGAGTTTGAGCGGATGTTGTAGCTAATTGGACGTCGTCAACTAGAGGAGATGACACTATGTGAGCATTTTGGTATGTTACAATCCCACAGAGAGACTACAGAAGAGACAGAGGGAATGTGGCTGCTATCTTGAGCTAGATTATTCCTGGGATTGTCAGCGGTGTCTAGCATTAAACAAATTAGATTGTACAGACAGAGGGTCATAATGTCAAATATCCTTCTTGTATGATCTGCAGGAACGTTTCCTCAGAGGATCCGTAATTCCTTTTCCTGGTTTTGGTAGAGGCTCGAGTTTTGCAGGCATACAGGCATTCTGGTATTTTCCAAGTAGTAAACCGGATTGAGACTGTATCTACAAAAGTACCGTATTTTCTATAAGTCGTACCTAATACGCACGTACATGTAACGGTTCCCTATTTAGTTGATTGCCCTTTCGGTAGCAGGATGTTGAGCGGAATGAGAGTTTGTGTACAAAGATATGTGCATGCTTCCAGTGCCAAAACAAGCTTTCAATATATTTCAACCAATATTTTGCGCCTCATCATAAAAAGGCTATTTTCTTCTAAGCATCATTCTATCCATTCTTCCAGCTTTTCTCGTGCTCTACGGGTGACCATCACTCGCCTTGTCGGCACACGGTTTGTGGGGCTCATAGCTGGTGGAAACGCTTCGGCATATTTTATGTGTTTTTGGCAGAATTCTTGCCAAACAACTGCCACATGTTCATATAGAGACGTCATAATGTTGTAACTTGTTCTGAGCACCCCTGCCTAATCCACTACGACTCTATTTCCACCAGCAAGTCTTCGTTGGAAACTTCCACATTATTAAGCTGTTCTTTTTTTTGTTTCTCTTCTATTGTCTATTGGCCATAAGACCTATCCTTGACACCGGTCAGCTGTGCAGACATCGAGACGGTCTTAGAAGGACATGTGGTACAAATGGGTTGTATGATCGAAAACGAGGTAAACAAAATGTAAAGTGGCTGGAGAAATAGTGACGATACTGGGGTGGTTTTGGCCGATCTTTGCGTATCCCTGTAGAAGTTCCGTTTTACATCTACTGCTAAGGTTAAAGTAGTAGAAGTGTTTATTGACTTTAAATTATATATATGGAAATTATAATCGATTTGCATATTTTGAACGCATTAAAATATCTTGCAGGTGTTAAGGTTTAGTGGCTGATGTGTATTTCCCGTCTTTATATATATATATATATATATATATATATATATATATATATATATATATATATATATATATATATATATACACAGAGACAGTGTCTGCGTGCATGGATAATGCTAGTTATTTGTAACGATACAAATTAAATGTCATATTGTCGTGAGTCGTATCGATTTTGTGATTATGGGAGGAATAATGTACATAACTTGGTAAAGGGGCGGGTGTACTCAAGAGTATGCCGTGTATGCCGTGCGCACGACCGTCTTTGCCGATGGCGAGAGTATAGCCCAATTAATGGTCGCGAAGCACTGGGACTGTTTAATTAGAGCGTATCGAATTAGTGACCATGAACCGTGCCACCTTTATGTGTTTATTCCAAGAGGGCATTGTATATCAGTCCCATTCCTTGGAAGCAGATCACAGAACCTAATTTATAGTAGAGATCATGTAAATTGATTGGTTATTCCTGAAGGACCGATTCCCTATTCATTGCAGATGGCGAGTATCATGCCAATTTAATGTCAGAAAGCCGATATACCCTATTTGGCTTATTTGGACATCCACGTTATAATCTATGTCTTCTTTATCTCTGTGTGCACAGCTCTTAATGGCTTGCTTGCATGACGGCCTCGATGACCGAATTGCCACTAATTGGACAGGATAGTGTTTTAAATCTCTATCAGCATGTCTCATTGAGTTTTGACTAAGGCAGCAAATGCAGTAAACAGTCGGAATATATTCTCACCAAGGCAACAAAGAGACAGTTTTGCTTCCATTAGTCGAATGGTTGTAATTCAATGGAATATTTGAACTAATGAATTCAAAATGTCACCGATTATTGTCACATGATGACCTCAGTCAACATAATCGGGGATTACAATGCGGGTGTTTTCGGTAATTAAATCATGAACATTTTTAAACGTATGTACATGCTTAATAGTATTGCAATCTATTTTATGGTTTAATTAGTTGAGAAGAATAACTGAAGCTACTTTTATCAGCCTGTATATGTAAGGTATCCATTCGTCTTCTCTTTTTTCCCATGTTCTGAGCGATTTGAACATGTCTTTGAGATAATGGACCATATATTCATCAGTATAAAGACACGATTGTCTCTGTCGTGTTAACTGTTTTCATCCCCATCTTAATGGTTGTTTTATTATGATATTAATTAATGGAACAAAAACGTTTACATATATTTCCATATTCTCCAGGTTAACGGCGATCCTCTTCCAAACTTATGCAAATGCAAACTAATTCATGGAAACAAAATTAGGGAAAGCGAGGTTGTCAAGATAAACAAAAACTTTGAGATGATGTAAAATTCAACTAATATAGAATCTTAAATGTTACGCACGTTTCTTATTTTTATTAAGATGCCTTTCTTAAGGAGATATTTAAGTTCCCCTGTTAATCGAAATATTTTTTTAGGAATGCAAACAACAGCCCAGTATTTATGTTGTGTTGCACATTTTAACTTCTACGGCAATAATTTGTTTGAAATATAATTTTCATGAAATGTCGAGCGAGAAAATTCCATCTACGTATTTCTTTTCTTGGCAAAATGCGCCCTTAATGAAGTCATGCATTCAATATTTTCTTCAACAGCGGTACTCTGCAAGTTTTAATCAAGTTTATCTAATGATTTCAACATTATTAGTGGTGATAAAAGTCCAGTGGAAAAATGGAATTCACGAACTGCTTTCATTTTCAAACAAAGAAAGAAAATTAAGTTTGGAACTAGATTCTGATTGACATTAGTGCAAGCCATAAAACTGCCATTAATTGCAGATGTAATAACAACAGAAACATTTGTGAATGGATCATAGTATAGTGATTGTTTTAATTAGGGCTAATTATACTTCTGATTCAGCCTGCCCAAGCGAATTAATACTCATCTGAATTAATTTCTGCGAAAGAACGTGAAGCATAAATAATAACAAGACTGAGAGGCTGAAACTGACGTGATCAAATTAGCCAAAGAGAGTAACATTTAGAATTAAAAATTGAGATAGATTCAGAGACTGAGTTAGCTATTAAATATTATAAACTACAGTTCAATTAAAATCTGTGAAATGTGTTCTCTTCTTTTCAGGGCCGGTGATGTTGATTGTTCTGATCATATCAGCCATGCCGCTGGCCATGTTCATATTAGGTATTGTCTCAAACTACAGACTATTATATCAATAACCAAATTGTTAGTTTAAATTATAGTTAAAACGCCAGGTGCATTTTGAACCCTTTAATTTTCCGACTGTGTCTAACATTAGCTTTATACAATATAGACTGATTATAAGGTCACGTAGCATGAACTGAACATAAATCTATAAAATAGTTTCCAGTCGGAACGTCACACTACAAAGCTTATTCGGTTGCATTTGACAATATCGTAGTTTTCCTGGCATTACCTTTCTCAAAGTCGTCCCATTGGTACTTAAAGTTCAGTCTAGACCTAGCATGTGATTGGTCAGTTTAAACTTTCATTTTACCCAATCAGACCCATGGATTGTTAACCCAAGTTTATTTAATAATGTGATTTTTATATGAATTCTGGCGATTGGCCGTAAAGAAACTCATAAATATACATATAGTATTATTACAACTTTCTGTAGCACATACAATACGCATAGTAAATGATGCTCAAATCATGTACATATTTTTCAGTCAGTACTAAAGATGCATTAAGATGCATCATTACGTATAAATAAACATATTAAATACACACCAAAACACAAACACACACACACACACACATATATATATATATATATATATATATATATATATATATATATATATATATATATATATATATATATATATATATATATATATATATATACATATATGTGTGTGTGTGTGTGTATATATATATATATACACACACACACACACACATATATATATATATCAGTTTGCATGTATACATGAGATGTACCACAAAGCAAGGTGAACCCGAGTGGCCGAGTGGCCGAGTGGCCTAAAGAGCTCTTCGTTACGAATGCGTGGTTTCGAGTCTAGTATAGTTTCTAGTGCGTTTGTGGTTCTTTTGGGGGTTTTCCCGGAGTCTTCTTCCACCATTACCGTCCGTGAAACGCAGATATGTATGCTTTATGTCTTATATTGGCAAATCTCTGGGATGGAATGATAACTAATTTGATTCATTGGAAGACCTTTATAAAGCAAAATATTTTTCTTAAATATTTAGAAAACTATTAACCACGAACAGCTTACCACTGTTGAGGCTTGCCTTGTTTTGCAGATAATAGATCCTTCCATCGACATGTAGTTGTTTTCTTTTTTGTTGTTGTTCTTTTAAATTAGATAAGACACTTTCATCGTCTTTGATGTTTTGCCATCTCAGTACCAAAATGTAAATATTTATTTTTATGCACATGTTACCATTTTTATTCCCTTGACCATTTTTCTTCTGAACACGACCTTTATTTACGTCGAAAATTAAGGAAACATAATTATTCCTGGTTCAATTTTCCTATCGTAGTATCGCAGTGGGAATAAGGTGCTTATTGTAGTCAAGTTTGTTAGATATGTTTGCCTTTTCAAGATTGTTAACTAGGTGGACGATTCCAGCCATGGATAAGAAAAAGGTAAAAGGTTGTATCTGTAGAATTGAATCACATTGAACATTACCTACTTTCAGGAGTTAAGTACCTAGACGATTGCCCCAAGGAGCCCAAATTACCTGTCTATCTTCTTGTTGGTGGCATATTTGGTACTGTGAAGGTGACCCTGCTGTTGTGCATGCAGCTACAACGTCTGAGAGGAGATGATGATGACGGGATAAGGGATGCTGGGAATCTTTCTACCATGGGCAAAATGGCCAGCACTGCTCTGACCATATTTCTCTTTGTTTGGTTTGCCTTTGGAAATTACTGGTTGTTCAGAATGGGGAAGCCAAATTATAGGCCTCTTTTGCATGAACCACGCAACTGGTGTGAAAAGACTGTGCATACATTCATATTCTGGCAATTGGTTGTGTGTTACGTACTGTTGGGCTCAGCATTTCTCGTAGGAGTCATCTTTGTGTGTTGTTTTGTCTGTCTGAAGTTTGCAAAATCAGGAGTGAAAGGATGACTTCAAACTGCACATTATTTCAATTTTGGATGCTACAATGTCTGATTCAGATATATATATATATATATATATATATATATATATATATATATATATATATATATATATATATATATATATATATATATATATATATATATATATATATGAGCAAAAGAGAGTGTGTGGTAAACTTCTTTTAAAAGAAACATATCAAAGTAAATTATTTTTAGTTTGAAAATATGATTGTACCTATGAAAATAGATCCTACCAAACAAAATATATATCATTATGGACAATAGAATTAGATAAACTCATTCAATAACATTTTCATTAGTATTTTCGAGCAATCCACAGGGACTGTAAGCCAATGATTAATGTATAAACATATAGGTATTAAATACTGCATGATGTTTAGATAAGAATGCCACATTAGGATTCGAACTTGTAAGACCCGAGTATGTAAATCCAGTCTTGTTCTTAGAAAAGAAAAAAAAAGATATAACCAAATAAAATATATTCCATGAGATATCTATAGCATAGACAATATGTACTGGATATGTACCTTTGCTGGAATCCAAAGATAACAAAAAAGACACTATCAAAATCATACAATAGGTATTAAATATAGTTACGGCACATACGGTGTGTCATTTGTTCGTCAAGCCCTGACCTAATTAAAATTATACCGATCAACAATGAAAGATGTCAAATATATGTCATATAGGAAGGATTGCATAGTAAATAGCTTTCTGACAAAAAGGATACATGAAGATGGCTGAAGATTTGTGGAACAAAATGGAGAACGACAACAACAATGATATTTGTGGATATTTTTTTAGCCGTATGAATGTATCGCCATCCTTTGCGATTTAATGAAACAGATACATGACACAAACAGTTATATTTATTTCCTAATTATTCCAACATTTTCAACGAGGATTATGCAATTAACGTTTCATCTTTAGATCACCGCGATATCTAAATATCTATTATTTGAAGTAACAGAGGATCAATGTGTATTGGTGTTCTAAAGGTCTTAGCAGATTGGATGATCACTGTTATAGTGATCCTGCCTTCGCATTTGATGCAAGTACAAATATATTATGTGCAGATTATAACATCTTAACAGATATATGGCATGATGATTGAGAGTGACTTAAAGATGAAATTAGCAGGGTATTATTTTCATTTTACAAAAGAAACCATGCTTCTTATTTGTCAAAGATGGTTACATGGAAAAGGATGGTGAATACGGGAGGAAAGCGTCAGCATCATTAATAATGTTCGTATAAGTCATCGATCTTTATGGATACAAACAGCATTTTGATGCTTTGCTCAGTAGAGATATAATTATAAAATAGCGCAATTATATTTCTATATTTAGTTATCGTTTGAGATGATTATTTCTTCATTTGATCACTTATTGTTTCAAGTGGAATTTTATTTGTGAAATCATGTGGACATAAAGTGGGATGCAAAGGACAATGATAGGTTGGACTATAAATTTCAATTGGTCTTCTAAATATTTTACTACGTAGACATTGTAAGAATGCCTTAAATTAATCGTTTAAAAATGTAAAATATTCATCATCTATGTATTGTACGGGTTTGCTTAGTTTACACCTTATGTGGATTGCAGAATCAGCAAAAAAGTCTGCATTTGATATATTTATTTTGACTGTGTAATTTGATGTCTTGTGTCGTAGAGAAGGCACATGTGTTCCATTTGACATTCTTAGTTTTCATCTTCATACACGTCTTAAAATATTTTACAAGTTGTATATTAACGGAAATCAAATGGGTGGAAACTAGGATGCAGTTATAATAATATGTCCTAAGTTCATTTTATGAATCTACACATTTTATTTAAAAAGCAAACTTGTTGGTCTTCACAATCTCGTGGTTTAGGTGTCATTTATTCACCATTTACAATATCAAACTGGTCAATACATATGTATAGAGCGGACCAAACTAACGGACTTAGAATGAAAAATTTAGAATGTGCAGCTAGTTAATGCTAAGCGTTCGATTTATTTATTAAAATTTTATATGATTGATTCGTTCAAAAGGGAGACACAAATAAAGAAACAATTCAATTTGTGAAAGTAAAGAAATAAAAGGATAATATTGTATAATCATTTCTCTATTATTTAGCTTGTACGTTAAGGAACATATGAAAGACAAACTTTGTTGCATTTATTCCTCTCAAATCACTAAATGTGCGAACGATTGTATGTGTCTGAGTTATGTACGTATCTTTAACAACTTATTAACATCTTACCCAGTGGCAATTATTATTTAGTAAAAAATACTCGCAAAATACATTATACTTAATATGTTAAACATATGTACCTATTTAACTTATGAATTACATTAAAACATTTAAACTAATTCTGCTGGTATAGATGACTTGCTGAAAATCAGATAATTATAAACATACATACATATGTACAAGTATATCATATGCATTATTCTCTCAAATATAAAATCCCACCAGCATATACATTAGCACATATGTATATTTGCAAACATACATCCAAAATTTTCATATACAAGTAGTGTGAGAAATGAGAAAAGTGATCATTCAAATGAAAGAGGATACGCTATATTCCCTTTTGTTTTACGTATTACGTGCCCAACAACGTTCCTTTATGCAATATATCATCTCCCTCTAGATTTTAACACTCCGTACTATTCCAGGGTATTTTAAAATTTGTGACTACTTTTCCACTTTCCTAAAGCGCCCATTACACTACCGTTAAGTGTTGGATTATGTGAAGTACTTGTAAATGTTGAATCTTGGATCAAACATTTCACTTAATGTGACACAAATCTTAAGCCTCTTGTTCTTCTCAATCTGTCGTTGTAGCTCTAAGACTTAATTGTTATTTCGTACATGAAATATATGCTTTTAAACACATGATTGGTATTTCACTAAAGTATTAGAGCGTTTAATAGCAAAAGGCTTTAGGCGAGACTAGTCCTGTATTAGAAAAGACAATGGAAACAATCAAAACGTTACAAGAAATAAAAAAGAAAATGCAAGAGAAAAAAATCCAAAAATGACGAAACTAACACACAAATTAGAAATACAGTGAATAATTTATTTCAATGAAGATAAAATATTAAATTGGACGCATTGGATAAATGTTATCAATGGAACTGGAATGTGGCGATCTGTTAACGGTTTTGATGTATGTCGATCAAATAATCCAAAATGTCCTGGAATGAATTCACAATAATTACAAGAAATGAATATTACAAGAAGTATTAATAAGCAATTTACAATAAAATTTATTATTTTAAATATATAATCCAGTCATTTGGAATCTGAACACAACACTGTCTTAAGTATAATTCCACTTCTGTTGTTAAGATTGGTATTAGTAATTCTGAAGTAAACACCCATTACGCAAACAGCTCAAATGCAATAACAACGCAAGGATAAAGACAAATTTTGTCTTCAAAATGGTACTTGCTACTATAAAATTCTTAATTTATTTTATAATAAAGTCGGTATAACTAAACATACTTACCACCAATTAATAACTATCTTGACTGAAATTATATATAACTAGATACATGATAGACAGTAACAACAGATCAAAGCATTCGAAACACATAATATTTATCAGCATATGCAAGATATCTTAACTCATGACAAAACGGACTTTAAATAATGTGTGTTTTAACACCAAATGTATTTCATACAAAGGATACTCCATAATTTTTAACATCATTGCCTGTCAAAGACGCAAAGACTGATATCCAACTATTTGTATCTCGTTCATTTTTATGTTGTCTATCCTGAGTAGATATGTCCGAATATACTTAAACGTGCCAGAAAATGGGAGCAAATCTAATTTATGTGACAGAATTTTATTGCATTATATGCTGCCATTTCATGTTCTCTATTCATCATTCAGGTATTTCCGTCAGCAGTGTGAACAACGACCGGAAGAAATCAGTTAATCAATAATATCATGATAGATATTAAAACATCTGACGATGACTTGGAAATTTTATAAGGTCGAGCATTCTTAACGATTTCAAACGCTTCGTTGCCTAATGCGTTATATATCAACGACTTCGAAACATAATAAACATCGCTATTTATAACACACAATGGATGAACGTGATGATAGTTTAAAACGAAAACAAAGGAACTAAAAATGATTTACACGAAAACTGTGGATGATATTTTAATCATCTCTGAAACTAACGTGATGAACATGTTCTACTGGAAACCATTTTATTAAATGGCAATGACGAGTGCAAGAAGCAGACCAAATGACGTGCGATAGAAGAAACACTGTATATAGTAAGAAACAGATGAACACATACATACATACATACATACATACATACATACATACATACATACATACATACATACATACATACATACATACATACATACATACATACATACATACATACATACATACATACATACATACATACATACATACATAATTATATATATATATATATATATATATATATATATATATATATATATATATATATATATATATATATATATATATATATATATATGAAAGCAATAGCATTAAGAAAATAAGAATACAAATTTTTATTTTTTTCAACGTGATGGGATGTTAATAAAATTCGCATGGAAAGGTAACATCAAATCGTTGATAGGAAAACTTATTATAGAAAACAGACTGGACAGAATTATTAGCCATGCTACTGAAGTATAATGATGGAACTATATTTAGAGTAAGCACTTATTAAAATTTTGATTTATAGTGCAACTGAACCATGAATGAGTCTGATAGTATACTTGTGTGTATAACGTCTAACAGCTGTTTTACCAGATGTTTTACGGGCACAAAGTTTTATAGCTTTACAAGAAAAATGGACCTTATCACGCAACTTCAACGATTGATCAACCAAAATTCATAGCATATAATGTGTGTGTGACTTGGATTTTTAACGTACCTTTAACCCCTTTTCAGTCTTATATCTACGATGTCCGCAGTTATGTAGTTTATAGTGATGTCTAACACTCATTCATCATGCCGCAGGAATGTATCATTATATCCCACACAGTCACAATATCTGACACCAAGTCGACCCATCCTAACACTAACTTCTTAATTGCTGAGATCCAAACGAGGCAGATGTTAGTATCATTTTTGCAAGTCTTTATATAACTCGATCGGGGATAGAACCCACGACCTTCCGCATCCAAGGCTGATGATTTAACCACTAGGCCACCAGAGCTGTCTATGCAATTTGTACACAAATATAACTAATATATGAATATGTCATCTTCGATAACGACTGTATATAATTTATAAAATACATATGTACAACACACGACTCTACTGCCAAGATTATCAAAGTAAAGGATTTATATAAGAATCTGAAGAATATACAATTATATAACCAAGGTGATCAATGAATACAAATTTGAAAAACAATTTATGAATAACGTACGATTTTCACTCTTGTAGTGATATTGGATAAATGATTTCATTCATACAATGTTATTGTAACATGTTGATTCAAAAGTTTAATATGAGCATCTCATGACAACCGATTTGAGGGTCATCAACACTGATCGAAAGAACAAAGAGCCAGCTAAAACAGCCTGCACCTCAAAGTCTTCTGAAGATCCCTCCACCGCCTAACTATTATTTGCAACTCCGTAGTTCCCGAATATTTTCTCCCTTATTTCGCATAAACCAGAATCGCCCATCACAGCCAACGTCACCATCGACAGCAGTAAATGGGTTACACGAAACCATACAGCGTTCTATGACTGCCCGTCATGCAAACAGTTACACTTAATATGATTGAGCCGTGTAGTACATGATAAACGATTAGATACGATACGAATTCATGTCAATACTCTATTCATTCGTTTACATGAATTGACTTCGTTACACATTAAAGAGTTTTATCTAAACGATATTATTGTTATATTAGCCATGTGTTAACATATCTTCAAGTCTTATAAGAAGAACTCTAAGCATACCGGCCATTTATTGCAGGCATCAAAAAGATTTTGATTGCATTTTAAATATGAAGACACTCTGTCTGTTAACATGATTTTCTGCATAATTTAGACTACATTCATCAACATTCAAAATATAAAACTATTATATCACATGAACCAGAGGATTGCCCCCGTTAAGGTTATTTGTATATCTCTTTTTTGAAAACTTGTACTGACAGCTGCAATCTAGTCCCTCAGCAATTAAGAGGTTAGTGTTAGGATTGAGTGGCCAGGTGTCAGGATATTGTGACTGGGTGGGATATGATGCTACATGTCTGCGGTATGATGAACCCAGTCCTAGACATCGCAATAAAGTGACGCATTGCAATCTATGTTAGCAATATGACTGGAAAATGCTACGTTAAAAATCTAAATCACAAGCATACGTCAGCGGGGGAGAGAATTTTCATGGAAAGATCATTACCGTATCAGACTCATAAACCAATATATAAAAACATATAACAACACTATAACAACAATACACTATAACAATGTATAGCAACACTACACAATAACAACATAAAACAACATATAACTACATATAACAACACTACACTATAATAACATATAGCAACATATAACAGCATAGAACAGCACCATAATAACAATACACTATAACAACATATGACAACATATAACAATTCCGAGAGTTTCAAACATAATTAACGTTTGGTTCATTTCATGATTTATATTGTTTATCAGTTTTCTAAATAACCATGTGTCATATAAATATCAAACTCGGAGATCAGAAACAAAGAGAAACAGAGAAACGTCGTCATCATCATAGACGTTAACACCACATAATTTCTACTCACTTTGTCCTTTTAAGTTCTTTGGGATTTTTGTACTACATTACTCTATTACATGATCATCGTGCTCGTAAATAATAGGATGTCGAAACCACTACCAGCATAATATTCCAGTTTTACAATGAATGTTGATATAATCTCCAGAAATTTTGTCAAGACACTAAAATCGTGCATATGAAACATCGTTGTCCATGAATATAAGCACGAGCTTCGTTATACCTTTACCAGTAAGATGAACAGTGTAAATCAATCCTTCTTTTCACATAATATGCATTATACATAACTCAGGATAGTTAGATATATACTTTAAATACCTTATTCAGAGACTATCTATCTTGGACAATAAAATATGTCTTGCATGCTACCTAATTCTTGTTTGCCATGTAATGGAACATATTACCGGACAAAAAATGTCAATCAACATTGATTAATAATACATGTTTTATAGCTGTAATTACGTTGGCATCTTAAAATATATCAGCTGGCATTAGCAACCGAAACCTTGCTGTACAGTTTCATTTTTAACGCTAAAATGATATTTTCTCTGACTCGATGTTTTACCAGTGATGATTTTGGCGGAACATTAAAACTGAAGCACATTGAATTACATAGTTTTATATACTTGCAGAATTTATCCGAGTCCAAAGTTTAGGCGTCTGGAAAAGGCAGTTTCTATCACAATAGCAAGTTGTATATATATATATATATATATATATATATATATATATATATATATATATATATATATATATATATATATATATATATATATATATATATATATATATATATATATATATATATATATATATACTTTAAATTCGCTTACTCTGTGCCCCGCACCTTATTTTTGATGGTGAATCCAAAAGTAACATAAGACTTGGAATTATAAAATTACTGTTGCAGTCTGAATCGATCACCATTCATTAATAGTTGGTTCACATAGCTGCGGCATATCTTTTAAGTCATTTTTCCATTAGGAGTGCGGCCAAGCCATACATATGGTTTTATTCTCTTGCATGCGGTTTTCTTTGTATACAAGAAATATCACGACATTAATTTTCCGCTGTTGTCTCAAATCAATCTCTCGGGCTTTCAGGCTTGGCTCAGTGCTAATTGGATATACAGTCTGTCAAAGATAATACATTAAGAACATTTGACCACAAATGTAAAACGACACGAATGATACATATCTGATTTGGTTGCTTCCCGAAGTCGGCAAAATAAAGTTCTGTCAAAGGTGTTTTTATATGCATAGCAGTAATAACGATGTTCATCATATAATCTAATATCCTTATTATGTTGCTTATAAGTGAAGAAAAATGTTATTACTTTAAATCAATGTGGGTCTGAAAAGGACTTTTATTAGGTATATGAAATATATCTCACGTCCGTCATCTAGATTTCGATGCAGTTTTCCAATCCGTGTTTCTGTATCATCGACTTTTTACTTCCTAGTGTCGACACTTTAGACATAATGAATCAAAATTTAATAAATCAGATTGGTTATAAATTTAATTAATACAGTAAAGCTGAAACATTTTAAAACCTTACTAAAATGGATATCTAATGTATACTAAACTGTATTCATGTTTTGGTCCGATTCAGGGTAAGGAGTTCATTTAAGATGACTTATGAGTATTCCCCGACCATTATGACCTCGACCTATCACCATGCCATCTCCATGCCATATCAAAATTGTTCTTTGGGTTGAGTCAGAACGAAACTATGTATTTAGATCCTTCCATGTACTTTACATTGCATAATTATCTTCGATAAACTATTTTAATACATGAAGAAACAATTTAATCTGACAGCCTAGTGTTTCAACTTTTGATCAATCGTATTTTACAAACAAGGAATTTCACGACACATTCGAAACTTAAGGATTCGATTTGTTACAAGTTCAGAACTTCGTATTTAATTTTACGTTAAAATCAACTTTGAAGCATCAATCTCAATGGGTATTTCATAATGCTGGACTGTTCCTGATTCGGGTTTTGAAATAGTGTATGTTGTAGAGAAACAACACTTGTGCTCAGACTTTACCTTCGTTGAAGATTGAACCTCTGACTAACGGCTTTTAATCAAACTAAAACAACAACGTCAGCGGGCATAAAAATTAATTAATGTAACACTTTCGCCAACTACGACGATCCATTATTTTCAATTTAATTTCGCACAAAAAATTGTTTGTATGTCAGTTGGATTTTTGTTCTTTGTAACAATTAATCTGAGAGAGATACACTTTTGTTTGATTGTTCCAAATAGTTAAATTTGGAAACTGACTCCAGCACCCTGTGTTGTGAAATTTTGATTGCATTAAGCGTTGCTTCTTAGCTGTAAATCATTAATGGTCGTAAGTTCTTTGCTTAAAACTTATAATGAGGAAAATGTCCCACAATATCACAAGGCATAAGGCATTGCTCGCGACTTTTAAATAATACCTCACGTGATCTCAAATCAGTTTCTGCATGCATTAGTATAATTTCCTAATTATATTTTAAATTCAAGTGCACTTACTGGCTCAGATACGGAAACACAAAAAGACTTATCTTAAGCATTTTGTCAAACAATCGGTAATTAAATGAGATTCGATTTCATCTATAAATCAGTGTAAGTGATCCCGTTTGCTAATTGAGTATTGGACATTTGTCATCTATTTTTAAAAATCTGGAAAAATATTAATGATAAAACCTTGTGATTGGATGGCGCAGAGACAATTTGATTTAGATGGGAGAAAGGAAATTGTGTACTGGCTGATTAATCTATATCGATTGATAATAAATGTAATGCATGCACTGGCTAAGGTCATTTCTGCATCCATCAGTTTTAGGCTTGGAGTTCCAAATGCTTGCCAGTGAAGACGGCTTCGGTTTTAGTTGAAAAAGCAATCAGTGCAGCAATTTGATCTGGGTGATGGTATTGCGTCTTGTTTGATAAATACACACGTCCGATCTCACCTAACACAACTAGATCAATTGTCTTTAAGCTATCAAGCGAGACACGATACAAACATTAAGCTCACGTGTTCCTGTGCCAATAAGGTGTTTATTATACACCTATAACAATGATTTCGTAATAAAAAGACGTTATGTTTTAACAAATATATGGTGTTGCCGTTCTTTTGTCGTTGGTTGCAAACATCTGCTACGTTGAAGCGACCCTTGTTAGTTGACATCGTCCTTTACATCGAGGACTTCTACTCAATATTAAACGCGTTTCTGATAGAATAATTCAGATCTGTCTCTGTGAAATGTAACCTTTATCACGAGTTGTATTACGATGATAATGAATACATCTTAGTCTCTGTCACCTTTTATACCAACTCTTAAGAGTCAAAGATGTTGTGGCAGTCTTCGAATCTTTATCAGTTTTTCTACCGTCTTTCGCGAACCGCAGGTTGCATATTCGCTCCGTCTTATTTTCAACGCTTGATAGTGATATAAACAATGGTAATTTTATTTGGAATACTTCTCAGTGTCTGCAGCAGATGGAATTCAAAAGTTATGTTCTCAATTTTCTCAAATGTATCTAAAACATATATAATTCCCTTAAATCAAACGTAATATATGTGTATTTATGTGTGTCTGTCTGTGTGCGGTTTTAGCGGCAACATCAAACGTAAATGTACTATTGGTGTGGTTAAGTTGTACAGGTATTGAACTTAAAGAAACCATTTAACGTTTATGCTGGTAATTTTTCATTCAATATTAGATACTAATAATAGAAACAAAATATACAACATAATACATCATTAGTACATACAAGGACGGACTTAAAAATCATGGTGTACGCATTAAAGCGTCTGTCTTGTTGATTTATTCACATTGTTCTCCAATCATGCATTGGGGTTGTAGTTGTTGTTGGCATTGGTTAATGTTTTGGAGGGGTATGTTGCACTTGAATATGCCCTGACTTGTCGACACATCTTCCCTCTATCAAGACTGTTACAATGATTGTGCAAGGAATGTGAGAACACCGCATTCGTCAACTAAAACTGTATAAGTTGTGAAGAAACTGAAATTTACTGGTCGAAAATCCTAGGACTGAGTGTCTTTCGATGGATAACAGCAGGCCAAATCATCTTGTTATCAGACTGTCTCCACGTCTACTCGGAACCGCCCAAAAAAGATAGTCAACATGAGCTAAGAGGGAATGATGTTAAACAATAAAGCAAAAAGATGCTTGATGGAGTGGGAGAGGATTTAGACAATCCGCTTTCAGTAAAAATTCCAAAAGATAACGTCTTATGTAGTAACCACAAACCTTGCAAGTTTTCTTATGAACACATGCACCTTATGTTTGTGAGTGTACCAAAAGAAGGATTAACAGATGTGATGTTTGATATCAATACAAAAGTTGAAATAAACAAGGTTGAGGGTGACTGTAGCACGTCTTAAACCATAATGCTTCATCACTTATAGAGACAAAACTCGTGTTGAACACACACACACACACACACACATATATATATATATATATATATATATATATATATATATATATATATATATATATATATATATATATATATATATATATATATATATATATATATATATATATATAAAGTGTCATCACTCCAAACTAATTTATTAAACTTTTGTGTCTTTTACTTAAACCCGCTTTAAAATACCATAACTTAAGGTAATACTCACGGTTTATGATAAAATAACAACGTAATCTTACATGCATTAACAAGGACAAGAACAATTCTGTTCTTCTTTTGTTACTATAAACAAGAGGAAGATATTACACAAGATGTCAAACGTAATATAAATAACTGTTTCATCAAGTTTATTCTATGTATTTGCTAGAAGACGTGTTAAAACTTTTTAACACTGCTGCATGATCATCATGGTGCCTTTTAAAATTTTGCCTTCTCCCACAAGATCAGAAAGACTTTTATAGGGGAGTTACTCAAACAAAATACTTTAAAGAGGTTATGGAACATACCTCCCCTAGCGGTGTCGGCAATATTGACTTCACTTTTTCGTATTAAAAAATCAATATTATCACTTAATATCTTTCAAGATAAAATGTATTATCAGTGAGGTGACTGTTAATTAAGGTCTATTAGAGTAGGCTATTTGTTTATAACACGTTTTGTTATTATCTAGTCTTTTATATAGTGGGAGATTTGAAGTGCCTATTTCACAATACCAATCATTATAATTTGTGTTGTTCTGGGAGAGAATAAATATAAGATTTCCAGTATGTCAAATAAGAAGAAAGAAGTAAATACACTTACTAAAATGTATTGTTAGGAAAGAATGCTCCAAATCTTATGTTACATTTGCAATCAACTCTTCACAAGCTGTGTTAATTTAAGTGGTTCCACCATTCTTAAAGGTGAGAACATGATAATTTTATCAAATTTTTCAAACATTGCCATCCTCACTCCCCTTGTTTTAGCAAATCGCTACTGATTACAGATTTCTTCGAATTGTTTATCTGCATCAACACCATAGAACTTCAAAGCCTTTGTTCTGTTTGCATTACTAACGTTATTGTGATTCGCATAAGTCGTGTTCAGATCGAGCTTAGTGCACGTCTCTTCATAACTCATTTAGTAGCAAAAACGAGTATACTTACGCTAACTTCTCATGTTATTGCAACACATGTACTGGTAATATGTTGTGATATGTCACTGACATTAAGAAAAAAGATTTATGAGAAAGCGCGATATGTAATTGTTGCACCATAAAACACTTATAATTATCAATATAACATGTTCAAATTCATCAATATTGGACCCGTGTGAGGCTCCATAATTTGGCAATCATATTCTTTCCTTCTCTTTGTGAAATGTATGAGTCGTACAGTGATTTGAGCAGCAGAGATGGCGGACCCTACAACTTTTTGGGGTTACACTTAACCTAAATAGGGATTCCTACAACTGGCTGGAAAAAAAATAAGTCAATAACGCTAAACTAAAGTGTCTAACTATTATATTTCCGTACGGTTAAAAACCGATTAATAAATCCATGAGGTTAGCTCGGTTTTGTTTCTCTATTATTGACTATATTTTTCACGATTTTTATGCGGTTTTGTTTACTACAAAACGACCCAATTGTTGTCGTTCACCCTCTCTGCTGCTCCTGATTTTATCAGGAATTAACCAAAGATTTTATCCAGACCTATACGATATCTGGATCTTGGGTCATGTAGATTTATTGTCATAACTCCAAACGAAACTGATTGTGCTTTAGAAAAGAAATTTTTAAATTTATTCATATCCATTTCCCCTGAACACCAAGTATAATAAATATTCTGCAGGGTATAATTATCTACACCATTAAACACAACCAAAATATTGCAGTTATCTCTAATCACTTAAGGTATCTGTGTATATCGTTGTGTAACATAAATCACATCTGTGTTTTTGTGACGACCTCGAGAAAATATTCTAGCCGGATTAGATTGTTTGTCCAACATTACGTCATCATATACTACGAGATTATTAATGAATCCATCTAAGTCATCTACAGATGGGGCTTCATCTATATCTGTGATAAAGTCAATAATATCTTCACTTCTTTTAACTGATTTTGCTTTCTCGTTAAAATCTTTAAGTACTTCGTAACAATACTGATCATCCACAGACGGTGCTATTAAATATAGTTTGTTCCATCTCATCCACCTCATTAATAAATTTAACAATAATTGTGTTTTACCTGATCCAGATGGGCCTATTTTAATCATTCTTATCGAATTTGGTAATGCTGGATGGTGCTTTACTGGTTCTTGTTTTCGTGTTGCCGAAAAATCAATTATTGTATCCATATTATTAATAACATGAGTCTATATTGTGTTCGATGTAGATCATCAACTCCCACGGTTGGTGGGACCACTGGGTTGACAACAATAATAACAAAAAATAAACGACATGCATTAACAGGTAAACGTGTAAAATGTGGTACACAAAAATATAAATTTATTTCAGAAAAATAAAAGATAGGTGGGGATATTGCCGCATCATTAGGAAAATTACCTGGATTAGCATGGGCTAAGTATATTGGTGACAAACACCTTCCTGGATATAATTACTGTGGTCCTGGAAACTCGTCTCGATATCAGACTCGATAATCAAGACCAAAGTCATGACGTTGCTTATAAAAATCCAGATTTGCAACAAAGTCATCTCGCAGATGTAAAATTGATTCCTGCATTAAATTATATACTTAATAGATCTTTTAGAGACGAACTCGCTAGTTTCCTAATAAAATCTGCTATGAAAAGTAAAATAATGTTAGGGGCTGGTAATTAGTTATATAATTATTATAATGGAATCCATTTATTATAGTCCTAGAGGGTATTGAAAAGGTAAAGCAGCGATCACTAAACTTGCTAAAGCAGCAAAAGTTTCACTTTCTGTTGCTGCAGCGTGGTTAGCACGACAGGCAATATGGCAAATTTATTTACCACCACCAAAACAAATTCAATATGCACATTTTGATGTCTATGTTCCTAAAGAAGTTTACCAAGCAGATATTTTGTTTTTACCACATGATACTATTAAAACACGTGGACGTAAGACACGCGCGTATAAATACGCATTGACTGTTGTTGATATTGCAAGTAGATATAAAGAAGCTGAACCATTATCAACAAAAACAGCATTTGAAGTTGCTTCTGGGTTTGATCAAATTTATCAACGTGATAGTCTACGATGGCCAAAACTACTACAAGTTGATCCTGGCAAAGAATTGGCGCAGTATCATCTTTGATGAAAAAACATAACGTCAATATCAGACAAGAACATACTGAAATTCATCGTGATCAAGCAATCGTTGAACGATTTAATCGAATACTTGTTGAGCGGTTATTTGGATATCAATACGCCAAGGAAATATCTACTAACTTTAAGTCCTGTGAGCGATCTCTTGAATGAGTTGCAAGGTTACCAAGTGTGATATCTGCATTAAATAATGAAATTACTCGTGCAACATCCATGAAACCTTCTAATGTAATAACAAAAAAATATATACCAAGTAGCGATGGATACGGACAACGAAGTCAACAACCAGTATTAGGTAATATAATTGTGAGATATTTATACGAACCAGGAGAGTTGGAGGTTGGCAAAAGACGAGCTACTAACCCTATCTGGAGTGTGACCACACATACAATTTCTAGCGTGGTTAGATCGACTGGAAGATCTGTCATATAAAGATTAGATTCTACTGCACCTGAACGTGGATTTGTGCGTGAACAATTGCAAGTAATTCCTGCGGATACACAATTACGGCCGCGTTCTCTTATGTAAACTAGCACCCTGACGTCGAATACATTCAAGACAGGTCAATATTACATTTCACGTCTGTGACCAAGATCACTATTAATTCTATCTACGGTAAATTGTCTTGGATTATTATTCGAATACTGCCATAACATTATTGTGTTACAACTTGCACAGTAATTATTCTGTAATTGTTTTAGTTTTATAATAAATTCAGTATCAGTATCAAAGTCACGCTTATTTTTTTGGTCACATTGTTTATAAGACACTATTTTTTTCTTTATTACATCAGCGTCATTAGTAATCTCTTCCGTTATCAAATAATCTATGGCAATTTTATGTAGTTGAGTTATTCTTCTGACGCGAGATACTGCAAGATACACTAAATTTGCCCATTCGATTCGATCATCCAGATATTTGTATCAGATATAGTTAATCCCTGTGAAGAATGAATCGATATAGCGTATCCTAACATCCACGGTGATTTATCCATACTCAATGCACTCTTAACAATATTAGCTGCTACGAAAACAATATCATTCAATACCAGATTTTGTACTCGGACACCTTCATTGTCTCCACCTGGAATTTCAACTTCAATGTTCTGTCGTCGAGTATCTGCTGGGCGATAACATAATGGTACTGGTAGATTTGAAAACTTTTCTTTATGTAATGTAAATAATTTCTTTTGCAATTCATCACGAACTATCTTTCTACTTGCGACTATCAAATCAGTGGGTATCCATAAAGTCCAAACAACATTCACAGTTGTTTCTGGAATTACTTTACGCATTATCTCACATTGTAGTTTATCTGGTTGTAGTCTGATTAACCATTTAAACTCTTTCAGCGGTTCATCAATAGCTCTGTGGTCATCATTGATTTCTTCGCAATAATCTACATTATTCAAGGAATGTTTTTAGTGTTTCTGACGACACCGTATATATCTCGTCCCATATAATATACGTAGGTATATATTTTTCACCCATTCGCTCAGGAGTCCACGTATCTTCGCACCATCTAAATAAACTATGATATGTATATGATATAACACCTCGTTCTTTTATCTCTGTAGCACGTTAATGTGTAGGTGTGAAAACAATCATATCTGAATTGTTGTTCATAAATAATTTAATCGCACGAGTTGTTTTACCTGACCCTCCACATCCATTAAGATAAACGGTCTTATGTCTAGCCACAGGATCGTACACAGATGGTGCGGATGACTTTGATATTTGTTTATTATTTTTGTAATATATTTCCTTAATTTCAACGTCAGCAAATTCAGAATAACTTAGTACATTTTCTTGCTTTATTCTCCATGTTCCCCATTCAACATTACCGAGTAGCGGATTTAATAAAATCCTTGTATTTTTTTGTTTATATAAAATGAATCCGTAGCGACTCTAACAGCGCGACGAGGAAATCTCTTTATCATAGACAGTAGATTTATAGAAACATAGGCTAGCATCGAAGATATTAAATGCGTAAACTGCGGTGAGTCGCCCTCAAAATAGCTCACAATGGTACTTAGTTTGGTCCCATCCGATAAATAAGCATTAATTTGGTTTATAAATGTGTTTTACTCCGTTGTATCAGTTACTATAAAATCTAACTCAGAATCGTCCATAATCATTCTTACGCAGTGTCGTTTATGACCGTATGAACTGCCTTGAGTAAACTTGCCGATTATCTTTATACAAAGATCTTTTGCACGTTTTCATCGTGCTCATCCCTGCATTTACGTATATTATTAGTAATTTTAATAATGTCATCTTCGGCAAGATAGGGAAATTCATTCCTGGCTTCATCAATACTAAATCTATCCGGTTCTGGTAACCAAACTTGCTTTTGTGCACTATAGGATATAATCGCTTCATTTACCCTCAACGATAATAGAATTCCAGCATCAATCATATATCTTAATAACACTATTGGAGTCCAACTTTTTTCTGAAAAATATCTTCCAAACCAAGCATCAGTAATCGGATGGAGATCTTTTCCGAACTAGAATTATTCTATACATGCAAATCCAGTTAAGTCAAAGTCTGGTAAGAGTCCATTTATCGAAACTCTGGTCATGTCATTTGTCGGGTGTCCGAATCTGTCAAAGTATTTAGAACCTTCTCCACATCCAAGAAAACTCCCAGGATAACATGCAGCCATATCGACAGATATAACATCATTATACTCGTATTTAGTATTCCATAATCCACCGTGCCCATAGTCTATGCAACTTTTTTGTATATCCTCAATAAATTCTGATCTTGTCGGTCTCCATAATTTTTTCTCTTGAGCGAAATGAGCCTCTGCCGATGGTACTGTAAAACAATTATTTAGTAGTTGTCTAACTTTGACATCGTCAGAAGTATATTCTAGTGCAAGATTTCTCATTTCTTCATAAACAGATTCTATACGATAATATCACCATTAGGTCGTACAAATTGATCATAATCGTGTTCAGAACTTTGAAATAAGCAAACAGTTACAGGGTCACTTTTACTAATATTTTTAATAAAATCAAATATATGACCATTATAAAATGTTACCATTCTGTCTCTTGGAAATACAGTTACAGCATCAGTCCATGCATGTGCATCATGAACAATAATCGTTATAGGACTTCCATTTTTGTATATTTTTGTTTGTACAATATCTCTCCTGTTAGTGTTTTTACTGTGATTGGAAATCTTAATGACCTTTCTAGCTTAGCAACATCCTTAAAATATGCACCAGAATGTTTAACAGCTTCTGCCCATTCACATATTTTTTTACGTCTTAAATCTGTTACGCCATTACCACGCATCGTATTTGTAAAATGTTCAGTAATGCGCTCCGCAACACAGTTTATTCTTGACTCTGATAGTCTCATCGGTTTGAGATCCGCAATATTAGTTTTATCATTCATTAAAAACAATCCATATACCACAGCAGTAACTGGATACCCTCGCTCAAAATACGATTTATCAATACCAGTCAGTATTCCAGGCTTGGATGTGTTACTTAATAATATCGTTTTATTATTTCCAGACTGTATATGAATGGGTTATCTCCTGTCACGAATTATCCAAATATCAACTTTTGTTTTCACAATAAATTTTATTAAAATAAGATATTTTTGATTATCAAGGTGGTTGATAATTACCTTTCCTCGTTCGTCGTTCATAGCATTAATATTGGTTTTAACTCTGAAAGTTGACCACACATGAACAGCACCGTCTTCACGAAATTCCTTTTTGGCTTCACAGATACATTTAGTTATATCTGCATTTGCTAAAGCTAGATCTTTCATCGAAACACTAAATTTATATCCTAATATTCTGTCAAGATCAAATCTAGTAGCAGATGGTTCAATTGCTGGTAATTCCTCCATTATTATAATTAAGACAAATATTCAAATTGAAATTTAGTATATATATATATATATATATATATATATATATATATATATATATATATATATATATATATATATATATATATATATATATAAATATATATATATATATATATATATATATATATATATATATATATATATATATATATATATAGTTATTCAAACAGAACATAAATGTGTTTGGTTAAAAATTGGACATATTTCTTATTGTAATAAATCATGCTTAAACAAATACTGCGGTTACCATATGCAAAGTATCAGACGTGGAAGTACCGGACCAAAATCATGCATTCAATGTGGTATTGGAGTTAGAGGAAAAACGCAATTATGTTAAAATTGTGGAGGTAACAAAATAAGGAACTTAAAACGATATTATGACAAAAAAGATACATCGACAGGTAAATACCCTATAAAGACAGAAAAGGATTATCTAACCAGATTTCAAAAATAATGATTTAAACAAATAAATATTATACACAAATGGAGCAAAATGTATTTGTGAGACATCCAATATATACGAATTACAAGGCATCCAGAGATGGTGTTATTAGACATTGTAGAATAAAGAAACCACTCAGTAGTCTTAATAATATTGGTTATTTTAAATTTATATGAACGGAAATAAAAATTATTATTCACATAGGTTTATCTTTGAATGTTTTTATGGGAAAATCAAAGATGGATTTATTATTGACCACATTGATGGAAATCCTCAACATAACGAAATTTCTAACCTGCAAGCTATTACGCCTAGTCAGAGTTCTAAACGAAGAAATATAGGAAAATGTAAAGTATTTGGAAAGAGAGCGATTAAATCCATAAATACAGAAACAGACCAAGAATTAACTTCTCCATCAATAAACGCAGTAGCCAAATATTTTAGCATTCATTCACAATCGGTTCAATCTGTCGCAAATAAAACATATCATTCTGCTTATTCAAAACAGTATGATCAAAGGATTATATTTGAGTACATATAATAACTGTCTATTTTATTTTATATAAAGTTGGATTCTATCAATCTTGCCAAGGGTTCTGTTTAGCTATAATGAATATCTCCTGACTGTATCAGGGGGTCCACCTTCACTATCGCTATCCTCAGTTTTACTATCGTTTATTACAGAATCAAATAACATAATCTTTCTCAATTGCATCAAACGATTGTCTATCATTTATTTCTTTCATATTCGTGAGATAATGCGCTTTTTATTTTTTCGATTGAACACGCAAGAGGCGCAAATAGCTTTACTTGTGTGTAGTTTACCAATTGTACAGATTCTAACATAGAATTATAAATTGACTTTACGAATCTGTAATTAGAAAATATGTGAATTTATTTTGAAATTTTGTTTGTTGTAACGATTCAAAATCACACAAAATTTTTTCAGCATCAAGACCTTCAGAAAACTGAATTCCCTTATGCTTTAATTTTTCAATAGCAGAAACAATGGCTTTGATATTTTCAATGTTCATTATATATATATATATATATATATATATATATATATATATATATATATATATATATATATATATATATATATATATATATATATATATATATATATATATATATATATATATATATATATATATATATATATATATATATGTCCACAATATTACCATCTTGATTTGTGAGTTTGAAATTCATTCTTGACAATAACGGATTATGTACACGCAGGTAGACTTGATATATTGGCTCAGATACAAAGAGGCAACCCGGAAGGGATTGGATACTAGATGAGTATAATATATATCCTTGCTGGGCTTGGTTAGACTTTGAAATATCGACATGGTAACTACTATCAATTATATCGCACATTAAATTCAGTGCGATAGTGGCTGTTATATTAACAATATTAGGTGAAATATGACGACCTGTTCCATATGGATCATTATTATATTTTAGAATTGCTGGGGGTGGATTTAATTTTTTCCAGGAATTACATATTCTTTTAAAGTGTTCATTAATAAGATAACTAACTGATTTGTTTAGCTCTTCGGAGTCAAATCCATGTATTATCAATGTTGGGAGCTATTTTTCTGTGATTCCGTAACATTTCAGAAATACTGTCTTAAATAATCTCTTATGACTTACACGCTGAATTTGTCATCTTCATTAACTATATAAGAGCTAGAAAATCTATCTGCCGGCACGTTTATTATTTTCTCTCTGTCAACAATAGCTTTATTTACGTATTCTAAGTCTGCTACAACTTGATTCAGATGTTGTATTGTTTCAATTATTTGATTTTTTAAATCATCGTTATAAAACGTACTGATGCTGGAAAGTAAATTTTTAAGATCATTATACACGTGTTCATGTTCAGATTTAATCGGTCTTGATAATGAGTTAATTTGCTCGACATCAAGTGTCGATATTCTTCCTAAACCCTTCTTACCCTGAATAAAACTCATAAAAAAAGTATAGTGCATATAATCACGATAAGCTGCTGCAGTGTTCTCTATGAATGGATATTTTTTTCTATATTCTGGCAGTTGTATAAAGTTCTTAACATCTATTATGAAGTCGGGTCGAAGTGGTTCTGGTGGAACCTGATAAACTGGTGCAACTTCAGGCCAATCTAGTACTGATCTAATCGAACTTTGATAAATATCTACAGCATAAACAGGAGAATTTATTTCAATCACCGAAGATAATGTTGGTTCGTAAAGAGTAATTTATATTTTAGACTCTTTTCCGGTTAAAGACTTAATTCTGCGCTGGAATTCCTCATTAATCTGTTCTAACTGATAACTACCAGTTGGAATACTAACTACCTGCCAATCGGGAGTTCCATCAGATTTATTTTTATTTGCGAATACTAATGAATTATTTGCTGGTAATCCACCAAATGGTTTTGATCTAATATTAGGCCAGCTATAATAAACCCGTAATTGAGCTAATGCTATCTCTTTTACTGAAATTGCAGTTGGAAAGTTAACGCTAAATTCAGGACTGGTAGAACTTATTGACATCATGGTAGTTTTTGAAGGAGTTGTATTAGCGACGATATGCTGTAATAACTCTCTTGACTCAATATCCAAGCGATGTTGAGTTGCTGACATTATCGTTATTATTATTGTTTAATTCTCCATTTATTTTGTCACCAGAATCACTAACAATTCTGAATGATTCATCGTTGGTTTTAATTATCGTTACGAACTCCTCGTCAGATATTTTACCATCACTGAGATACGTGGAAATATACCCAGATAGTTTAGAGTATGTTGCTGTTGCTGTATGCAATTTTATCATATACTCCAGCATTTTTTTCATTTGCACATGTAGCTATCTTTTTAGCAATAATACTAAGAATACCTGCTATAGTTGTTGAAGTTGAAACAATAATTGTTATAATTGCTGGAGCTGTCATTGTTAATGTTGATAATATTAAACCGGATCCATCAACAATTGCAGAAACTGAATACACAATTATGTCAATGACGACCATACGTCTACGATTTTTTTTTACTTTTACTGTATAATGGTCGATGGTATTTTTTAGTTTGGTCAGATATTCACACGCTTGATTATATCTGTGACGTTGAACGTCAATAGTTGACGTAGTTATTTGATCCATTATACTATGATGTTATGTAGTTAATTGAGTTACAAATTCCAAACACCACCAGTAATTAGCTGAGGCCATATATTTATCAGACGATTCTAGAGTAAATGTTTCCTCGGAATCTTTATCTAATACTACAGATATAGTTCTATAAATATTACCAGTTGATGGAAATGTGGTAAATATTCTAAAATCTGCACCGCTAGGTACGGATATCCCAAGTACTGATACCAGCGACTTTTGCTGTGTATTTGATGGTTTTATTTTCTGGCGTCCACACTCCAGATCCAGATGCAATTGTATACACAATATTTTTAATCTGCTGGTGAGGAATTTTAATCAGAGTAGTTTTTTAACAATATCCGGAATTCCACTAATAGCATCGTTGAGTTTTGTGTTAATATCAGTAGGTTTTAGATCAACATTTGGTAAACTTCCAAAAACGTCGTTATTAGTCCTATTCACGTTTCTACAAAAACTCAAAAATGTGTTCACGTGACCGACAAAATCAGTTTTGAGTGTGGCAATTTCATTAGTGATTGGAACTTCTTTATCATCGACGTATTTTTTGCAGCAGCATCACACTCAGATTCTGGTGTTTTTAAATTACTAATACTATTATGGTTCATATTGCGAAATGCATGCATTATACCACCGTTGGTTAATACGTACTTAGATTCTTGATCATCAACATATTTTTTTTTGTAGCATCACTATCTGTAGTTGGATTTCCAAGATCGGTAATTTTATTTTTGTTCATAATAATATCCACACTAAATAAACCGGCAATCTTCTTAACATAATCGTTAACTGACTTACCAGAATCTTGTATTTTACCCTGATCAGTAACGATATTATCAGCAACTGCAGTAGGAATTCGTATTAGTACGTCTGGTAGTCGTATATTGCTTGTCTTTAATCGTTCTTGTTTGTCTTGAAAAACAACTACTTCATTTTGATCCACATTTCTAATGTTTAATAAATCGTCGATCTCATTTCTAAGTTGATCAAGGATTACATATTTAGATAAACCACCTGGCTGCTGAGCTTTACCACGAGCATCTCTTCCGTAAATATCTACCATTATATTTACTGATGTCTGTTTAAATGTGACAATGTGGTACATTCATGCACGCCTTTATGAGGTGGTTTTCGTGGCGATGCCAGGGATATAGCATCAAGTACATTAAGTACTTCACGGTCACATATTGGTGAATAAGTTAATGTTTGTGTAGGTAACGTTGAATGCCAAACTGGAGTACTTTGCATGTTGTTAGCATATTCTAAAAATTCCTTTGGTGGCGCTAATCCATATGAATCAAAATAAATAATTCCACGTGGATCAATTGCATACGCTACCCAATGAGTGTCAGGTCCAGAGTTTTTATCGAGATTTATAATACCTGTTTCAGTATTGTTTGGTTGTTTTGGCAATTGATCGCGCATGAAAACACCTCTAAAGCTTTTTATTTTTAATTTTTTAACAGCATCGAGTAAATCAAAATTGGACATAGGCGATATCAGTAAACTGTCCCGGAAAGTCTTAGGCCTTTTCCGTACCGTGAAGGCGGGGTCCCTGTTAATCTGAGACCTTTTCCCTTTTTTAGATATTCCCTTTCCGGTCGCTTTCTTTAATGCCATGCCATCAGCAATTCCAACAGCTCCTAATGCAGCTGCCTTTGCTACTGCTGGTGCTGCAGCGGCTTTTAATGCTGGTATAGCTGCGAGAAGGGGAAATATATCACCCGTTTTAAATTTGTATCTTTGATAGAAGCCGCAGAAAGACTAAGTTTGACGCCTTTATTTAATTTTTTGCTTCATTAAAGTTTTTTAATTGACGACTCGGTTAACGATAATTTATTTAAACCGCTCATCTGATCTCGCTTTAACGATATTTTTATTCCACAGTTATTGTTTGATGCCGATTGTAGTCTTTTGATCTGACCAGGAGTCAGACTCACAATTACTTGATGATAGGACATTATTAATATTATGAATGAAATAATTACATGTTTTCTACTGGCGCATCAATAATTCTCATTCGTCCACCAACACCTTCGAGTAATATTGATTTATCGCTAAGTATAACAGCAATTGCTCTGTAATTAGGGATAGGTCCAGTATCTCTATTAACACGAGCTCGAAAATTTATATCAACTACTGATTGTCTAGTTAAATCTAAATGTTCTAGTGAAAAGTAACAAATCGGATACAGCGTTGTCAAATCCAGCTGCGATATTTGTAAACCAGTATCAATGTTTTGATCACGTCCCATAAACGACATAAGAGGATGATATGCACGTGCTACATGATTTTGATCGAAATTTAACAAAATATCTTCGGATGGTTCTTGATGTCCGAATTTTCTTGATGAAATCTCAGAAACACCGAGCTTATCAAAAATCATGATACTACGCGTTTGATCATTTGCTCATGCAGTATTTTGAAGCGCAATAAATATATGTCGCGGTTCAGAAACACCCTGCTGAGAAGCTATTTGCCATGAGAATAAACCGTTAATTGTACTTTGAACACTATCTGTGGTTGTTGCTAACCATGGTAACGCTGATTTACCGCCTTGACTCATAAAAGATAGTAACTGATCTTCTTTAGATATCGACGGAGTCATTACTGACATCCAGAGCGAAACATTTGTTAGTATAACTCTACCAGCATCACCAGCAGGTCGCCATATTGCATCATCATCGGTTGCTTTTCGTACCAGCACAACTGTATGTTTGGCTCCAAAAATCACTTTTCGGACATTTCTACAAAATCCAAAGATATGTGATAGTGGAATCACACATGAAAATCTTCTACTTCCACCCTGTAACATCAATCGACATGATGTGAATCCCAAGTTGAAATTTGCATTCATCGATAATAATGCAGGGGTAGTGTTGTCCCCGGCGGCATTTCTCACATTACCAATAGTTACGTTTCTATTTTCTGCAAAAATAAGTTGTATCTTTTGCAAACATCATTGATGGACTAGCTGATTTTGAATAATCGTCACTGTATCTTGCAAAACCAAGTATTATTGTAGTAACGTCGACATCTTTTTGAATTGATTCAGTATTTTTCCGTCAATCATATACGTAGCGCTATCAAACAATGCCATAATACCATTATTAACAAAACCAACACTAATTTCGGCTACATATTCAGTAGTATCATTTTTTAAAATTTCACCTTCGATTTCAATAAATCCTTCTGAGGGCAGGAAATATCTACTTGTATGCTGAACCTGTAGTTCGATTCGTCCACGCTGATTTGGTGTTCGTGCGTCATAAGAATAATACTGATAATCACGCAAAGACTCATCTTTGAAAACTGGTGCGTCCATATCGAATGCGGGATCACTTATACGTTTAAACATATTTATTATAATTATTATCTAAAACGATGATCACTTCGGGAAGTGAGACCACTTCCTGCTATCAGACTAGCGGTTATATTTTTTCCTTCTCAGACGTCAGCCAACTCTGCTAGTTTTTGATTAGCGGCTTGATTTATTATTTTACTTACACTTGCAGGCATCACTTCACAAGTTTGCGATCGGACAGGTTGTGGTCTGCGTATTAATCGTGCTAGTATATCTTTGATTGCCTAGAATGTTTTACTGGCAAGGTTACCAGCAGCGTCTATACCTTTTCCACGAACAACATCAATAGCTTTCATACCCAGCTGCTTTGCAATTGATATTGCTTTTGAGGCTATTCATCTAAATAGACCCTGAACAACATCACCAAACCCATCTCCGAAGGTTGCTCTGTACATCGGTATTCGAAATTTAATTGCCCTGACCATGGTAGGTCCACGTTGAGCGCCATGCACAATCATTTTAATATTAATTAACTTTATCACTAATTGTATCTAATCACTGTGACTTAGTCACTATAGTAGTCATCGGCAATTTCATTAATAAGTGATCGATACACATCAATATACATAAAACCGCCACTAAATAATCATTTACAAATATCTGCTGCTTCATTAATGATTTCTGGGTAATTATTACCAGCTCGTTTTCTCCAATGAGGATTTCTAATCGATCAACATCAGTAAGGACATTATTAGGACACTGAGTAATAAGACCACTTCCTAAACCACTTCCTGTTGCACCAGAATTGTCTTGAGATACTTCTTCTTCACTTGGATTCGGTGGTGTTGTTTTACTTGGTGTAGATAGAATTGGTATTTGTGATCTTGGTGATCCTGGATAATCACTTTGTGGTTGCTCAAATGATTTTGGTTCTTTTTGTTTTGGAGGTTTTTTACTTTGTTTTTCTCCTCTTTTCTTGATTGGACTAAATCATCAATTGTCTTAGCATAATTTCGATATAATGGATCCTAGCTTGTTTAACATTCATGCGTATACGATATAATACTTTGTTCACGGGTTTTAATATCTTTAGCATGTTCAGGTTTCATTAATTTACCTCTTTGACTAAAACCATCCAGAGTAAATTCAGCTAATTGTTGTGCTTTTAGGTTTTTTAACAGTTTCTTCATTAAATTTATCTATTAATTCAACTTCTGGTTCAGTGGCTAGTGCTTCAATACCTTCTTCTCCCTGGTCTGCATATTCAGGTATTTCCGGGACTCGCATCGCAGCAGCTATTTCGGCTGGAAGTTTTTCGAGAATCTTTTTTGTTTTCTTAGTTATTTTTGCTATTTCTTCAGCAGTTTCAACTGTTTTTTTAACACAGGTTGAATACCTTTAGTGGTCTCAGTGATAGGTTTAAATGACTGTTTTTTATCCTCCTCAAAATCAACTTTAGATTCCTGAAGCGATTGTAGTTGTTGCTTAAAGGCATCACGAACAGGTAAATATTTTTTAATTTCCTTTAGTCGCTCTTGAGCTAATTTAAAAGATAAGGGTTCTCCAATATTCATTATTAAATAATATTTATATTAGATGTTTAATTGAATTGAGTGCTGGTTCACTAGTAAATAAAATCGCTAAAATGCTTTTATATTCTCTGACAAATTAAAATTAAAGATAAAATAAATATTTTATTAATTATCATGTCTATCTGCAAATTTATTATAAAATTATATCAAAACACAATAAAAACACCATTTATATTGATTGATATTAGAGTATATACTAAAGCGCGATAACTATGCTGTGAATTTATGTTGAGCAAAAGATAATTATTTCCCTTTGCGCATGAAGTCGAAGTTTGATAAGGATAAAATAAATCTTTTTTCTGACAATTAATACCTAATTATCTGTTACCTTGCGTGCGGGACTGCGATCAAGGATTCACTTTAAAAATGCCTCGGCAGATAATGCAGTCACTCGGTCGCCAGATATATTCGGCCCACAACCAGGTTCGGACGCTCGATACCAGCTAGCCTAGAGCCTCGCTCGTCGCAAGCTAGCTACACTACACCGCCCGCACTTAAGGCACCATGTGCCCGCATCGGTCTATACGTAGTACATTCAAGCCACATACGCCAGACCTAGTTGCCTAGGTCCACCTGCCTGCATGACTGCCTGCCAGCCCAGATCGTCCGCAGCCTAGGGGAACCCTGTACCAGATAGCGCCTAGGTCAGCCTAGTCAACAGCCCAAGTATTGTCCGTATAGCGACCTATTAGACAGGGTGAGTTACTCGGTTCGCATGGTCGCTATACAAATTCTCTATAAATGCTACACCAATTTTGTTCACTTTCACCGAAGCACCCTAAATTTGCATATTTGTCTATATAATAGTGCCGGAAACTATATGTGGGTAGTTGGTTAGAAATGTTCATATCCTCCCCTTCATTTCAAACCATAAGAGGAGTCGATCGTCCCGAAGCGACCACGGGCTTTGTCACTACGAGCTCGGGGAAGAATCAGCTCTGATTGTATCGTTCACACCAAGCCCACAGCAAATGCATTGCGTCCCATATAATAGTACTGGAAACTGTATGTAGGTGGTTGGTTAGAAATGCCCGAGAAAGAAACAGTCCCGCTAGGCGAGAGCCTGGGAAGAAATTTCTGGTCTTGCGGGAAGAATGTTACGGGCTAAGGGAGAGTTTCTAACCAACTACCTACATTCAGTTTCCGGCACTATTATGGGGGAAAAAAACACATTTGCAGTGGGTTGGGTCTGAACTATATTGTCGTAGCTAATTCCCCGAGCCCGTGTAATGACCAAACCCGTGATTAAAAAGAGGAGAATGTAAACATAATAGAACTGAGTTGTCTGAATAAAATCTTTGGTGAACCTTTTCATCACTATGGACCGAAAAAGTGGCCTGGGGTAGTAAGCCTATAAACACTATGGACCGAAAAAAAAAACGGCCTGGGGCAGTAAATCCGTAAACACTATGGACCAAAAAAAAAAGGCCTGGGGTAGTAAGTCTGTAAACACTATAGACCAAAAAAAACAGTTGGGGAGTAAGTCTGTAAACACTATGGACCGAAAAACAGTCTGGCCAGTTAATCCGTAAAACTATGGACCGAAACAAAAACAGTCTGGGTAGTAAATCCGTAACAGTATGGACCGAAAATGAGAGAAGACGTATAGAGAGACAATGGAATGCACTTGTAGGTGATAGTGATGACGATGAGGAATTTGCAGGTAGTAATTGTAAGCTCCACGTGACTTTGGACGAAAAGGCAGAGGCGATAGCAGCAGAGAGGGGTGATGCACACAGACCCAAGACATGCCTATATACATGGGGATTTTGTACACTGATATAGGTATTTGTATTATTGTACACATTTAAAAACTTAAAGGATTATTTGTGGTGAGTGTATGTTAGTGTAGGAAAAATATAACCTTGTTATTATATTACGATATGTGTCTCATGTTTATATTGAGATTCAACAAACAAAGATTCAGTTAATCACAGACAGATGGATAAGTTTAGCAGACGAAAACACACCTGGACAGGGGAAATAATCGTTTAATTTACTCTGTGGAGTTACCTTGCTTTATATACATGAGCAGCAGAGAGGGTGAACGACAACAATTGGATCGTTTTGTAGTAAACAAAACCGAATAAAAATCGTGAAAAATATAGTCAATAACAGAGTAACAAAACCGAGTTAACCTCATGGATTTATTATGCGGTTTTTAACCGTAGGGAAATATAATAGTTAGAGACTTTAGTTTAGCGTTGACTTATTTTTCAGCCAGTTGTATGAATCCCTATTTAGGTTAAGGGTACCCCCTAAAACGGTGTAGGATCCGCCCTCTGCTGCTGCTATTTGAATGTTCAACACGAATCTTACTACGCAGAATGGAATGTATTTCAGCAATTTTCAATTTCTAAATAATTTTCTGAACAGATTTGAAACACGTCTTTTGTTACATTTATCTCTTGATAAACGTGACAAATACAAAATCAGGACAACTTTATTTTGAATCACAGTTCAGAATAATCAAACATTCGTTTTACAATAATCAGATATAGAAATACAATGAGCCATAATTTATAATGGAAATTTATTATTCTGTATCACTTCGTCTCCTGGTACATTCACACCCATTGAGCCTGGTGGTATATTGACAAGGTCAGCTTGTTAATATTAGAGATCGCAACACCAATCGCGCAGAGAGTTTTCTTAGGTGAACCGCTTACATTTGTCTGTATTTAAAATAATTCCATGAATGATTCATTCAGGAAGAAGCGTATCAGCTCTTAGATGATGTTGTTGTTGTTATAGGTTTTAACGCCGTTTTTCAGCACAATATAGGCTATACATGGCGACCAGTATTAATGGTGGAGGAAGAACCCTGGAAAATCGACAGAAGAACCACCGACCCACAAGAAGCTGCTGGCACGCGTTCTCACTTACCAACGTTAGCTGAGTCTGGACTCAACTAGCGCAGACAGAGGTGAGATGGCAGTGATCCTGAACGGTCAGCGCTTTAGACAACTAGGCGACTCGGATCCTCAGCTCTTAGATGTGGCACATATATGTTGACACTTATTCTTATGGTTGGTGTTAATTTTATTTTCTCAATGTTTCCTATACTGTGTACATTATTAGATTCAAGCAGCTGAGCTTTAAAAAGTGTTTATATTAGTTGTGAGAACCTGCAGTAGTGCTATAAAATAAATATGGTTAAAACTCTGAACACTTCTGCATAACACCAGGCGTATTATTTCTGATAAAATTGTGCCTCGTCGAATTTATATTGGTTCATCTTCATGTAACTGTGCGACATACATTAAGGGTTTTTGCTGGGGTGTTGTCTGGGACAGGAGCTTTAACGTTCTTGCTTTTCCTGTTTGCTTCTATGAATTCTTTTCGGATAGCAGGTTGATGTCCAGACCATTTTTCTCTTCTGTGATGGTTGTTTATTTAACAGGTGTGCCTCTGAATAATCTGTTGAAATGTACCTTCCACCGGTCGAGTTATTCTTCTGGTTTGCTCAGGGTAATCCCATCCTGTCAGCATACATGCATGCTTGTTTAGGTTTGCCGTGAGATTTTGTAGAATGTCATCATGTTATTTAGTTTCGCAGCTGTATCTGCATCTGTTGCACGTTTATCTTCAAGTTCCCGCATAACTTTTCTCACGCTTTTCCTCACATCCCTATTCTTGTAATTTTTTCTCCTGGAAAGTGCTATCTCTGTGATCGCCTATATAAGGCTCTTGATTTCACGTCTGTCATTATCCATATTATTGTATCTTCTGACAACCAGCTCTTTAACTTCTGTCTTGTAAATCCTAGTATGTTAACGACAATGTGTCTCTTAAGGTCGTTCCAACTTCTTTTACTTGGAGGAATCGTGTAGGTCAGCAATCTGTAATCTGTTGGAGAGAACAATGGAGAACGTCTGCCTTTTTGCAATAATCATGAGCCTGTGGTATCATTTCGTGGGTGTTTCTACAGTCGGAACTTTATTATGCTGCTGCTTCTCCGTTTTGCCATCACCAGCGCATTTTCAGAGCAAACTTCTGCACTTCTATAATTCCTCACATCCATCAGTCATCTTCCATCTGTGCAAGATAAGATACCAAGGTGGCTGATTTGATCAACGGTGAAAGAACGACTGAAATCAACGGTAAAGAACGACAAAATAACATCTTTGTATTGTTCAATACATGTTAATTGTGTATAGTAAATACATTCTTCATCAGTACAAGAACACATCGTCTTGGTGCTGGTATCGAGTCTCGTTTGATAGCTGAAAGACATAGGATATTGTCCAGTTTCACGCCTGCTAATGAAAAAAAATAAACATATTACAACCAGTCAAGTCCAGTTGCTGTACTAATAATCCGTACAAATTGATATATCAATCAAAATTCAAGGCGTCATCCCTGATTATTATTTGTAAACTTTCATTATAAAATTGATGTATGTGAAAATATCTTTTGCTACAACTTACATTATAAATAGATCAATAATCTATTACATAGTTCTCTTTCTCACATCCTAATCAAAGTATGAATATGTCATCTTATATAAAGGTTTTATCATTAATTAATATCAGAATATATTAAAAAAGATACGTGTCCAACACTCAATTAGCAAACGATAACATGTACACTAATTTATTGCTAAAATCAATTACCTTTTAATTATCGGTTACGGGCTGAAATGCTTGTGAGCGGTATTTGTTTTGTTTCCGCATCTAAGCCAGTGCGTGCATTTGACTTTAAAACATATTTGGGAAATTACACTAATGCATGAATATTCTGATCAGAGATCATCTAAAGTAGTATTTACGATGTCGGTGACAATGCTGTTTGCCTTGAGATATTCTGAGACAGTTTCCGCAATACTAATTCTAAGCAAAGAATATTCAACCATTAGTGATTTACTGCAAACTAAGGGAGATTAATATATCTAGAATATAATAAAACGGGCTTCTAGGGTCAGTTTAAAAGTAAACAGATTTTGATAATTGGAATTAAATAGAAACAAACATTCATCTTTCTCCGATAAACAATCACAAAGACAAATATACAAACAGACATACGAATATTAAAGCTTAAAAGATGTGTTACATCAATTATTTAGTATGCCCCCTTTCTCCTCCAACAAATTTTGTTTTGGAGCTGCCAAAAACTTTTCATTTAGATAGGATACAACGCACGTCATTCCGATTACCACCTGAAATAAAGATCTAGTTGAAAAGTTTTTACTCATTTACCTTGTCATGTTACTGACACTTTCTCGTCTGCTTACTACAACTGATGCAACAACAAAAAATATATTATTCACACAGGCTTCAATTTTATTCCAAGGTAGCGTTGTAAAACAGAAATAGTTTCTGTCGCTTCGTTTTGGCTTATTAAAGACGGGATCAAGTGAAGTCGATCATTGTTAAGTATTGATTGGCATTCGTTCTTCAAAGTTGTTGTAATTGTAGAAGAAAACATATATTTATAAACTTGAAATATACTCTGTGTATTTTGTGCTGAAAAAATCAATGAAAATGCATTCAAATCCATAAATTTCGAATGTATCTTGAATTTCAGCTTCTTGCATCTGTTTATAAACTATGATTCATGAAAGTAAAAAAATAGCGTATGTCATTTTTTTGCGCTAATGTTTATAGGTTCAATATAATTGAGTGATTATTTGTTCTGTTATGGTGAGTTTATGTTTGGAAGTTATTTCTCAAACTGATCAATTAGCATATAACTAGGGCAGAAGACAAAATGTATATCATTCTCCAGAATTGATAGCATTTGAGTACCTTTTGGTAAAAGGGTCATCCATGATTCGTTAATATAAGAAATTTTATAAGTAGTTTCACTTATTAGTATGTAGTAGCTTTAGATAAGATTGAACCGACTGTTATTGTCATCTTTCGTAACAACGAAACATTAATCTGCAATTTGGAAAACCACACTGATAAGTCATGCAAACGTAAGGTAATAAACATGTAAATGTTGCATTAAGGTCTGGTAAATGTATGTCCGGTAGTTTGTTACTTAAGAAAGTTGTTTTTAGTGTTAGCACGTTTAAGAACCCTCGAGCTAAGAAAAGCTGTTGTCTTGAGATCGTTGGAAAAAGAAGGGGAGGGGGGAGAGCGACCGTAACTCATGCTCATGCAAGTGTTAGACTCTACTTGTTCTGTGAGATGCTATTAAACACCTTGTGTGTTACACTATTCTAAGGCTGGCAAGGAGCATTGCCGTTAGAAGCAAGCCAATCAACGGCACAGATCCTGAATGGAAGAATACTTGCAGTATCTACAAAAGGATATAGCAATTGATAGGTTTACATTGGAATAGTAATATTTTGTATCATTTGTTACAGGTTTGTACAGTCAAAATCATTTGTTTCATGTAAATGACAATTGCAAAACCTTACAGAAGAAATATATGTATAAGCAGAGAATATTATTCTGATAACAACATTATCAATGTTGCACGTGTAATTTTTTTGAAGGAATATAGATAGATAGATAGATAGATAGATAGATAGATAGATAGATAGATAGAGAGATAGAGAGATAGAGAGATAGAGAGATAGAGAGATAGATAGATAGATAGATAGATAGATAGATAGATAGATAGATAGATAGATAGATAGATAGATAGATAGATAGATAGATAGATATATAGATAGAGATGGATGGATGGATAGATAGATGATGGATGGATGGATGGATGGATGGATGGATGGATGGATGGATGGATGGATGGATGGATGGATGGATGGATGGATGGATGGATGGATGGATGGATAGATAGATAGATGATAGATAGATAGATAGATAGATAGATAGATAGATAGATAGATAGATAGATAGATAGATAGATAGATAGATAGATAGATAGATAGATAGATAGATAGATAGATAGATAGATAGTTAGGTAGATAGATGGGTGGATGGATGGATTGGTAGTGGTCGTAAGATATTGTTCATATATGCCCAGAGCGTTTAGTAAACCGTTGCTAATGTGCATTAGATAATATGAAAAGCTTGTTTCCTTTAGTATATCACCTTTGTTCCATAGCTTTAATTCAGACACTAATATTTTTAGACATAAGTTGATAAATGGTATGGTGGATAAGGAAAATAAAACGGTTACAGACAGCAAAAGTAGGCAAGCAATTAATAAGGAGTCTTTAGACAAAAACAAAAACGACGAAGTACATTTGGCTTTCTTCCTTTTATTGACATATAACTCCCAGTAAATTTTATTACATTTGGTTGCTAGTGACTTTATGCTAATTACACTAGTCTATACTGTTTCAGAAGACATTTGCTTAAAATGTGCTTTTTGTTATGTATTTTGATGGGCTGAATTCAAATATGACAATATGATACAACTGATTTGCTACTGTTTCGAAGATATTTCAGTTTTAACATTTCAGTTCTATGTATATTGTGTAAATAGTTGATTTTTAATTATAAACTGTAAACTAAGGTCTTTGCATGTGTATATGATTGTTCTACATGATAATATTTCACCTGTCCTGTTTATATAACACTTAAAAAAACAGAAAAAGAGTTATATGCATAACATTTGTTATTTAAAAAATGCAAAAATTATATATATATATATATATATATATATATATATATATATATATATATATATATATATATATATATATATATAACCAGATAGTATACTCTTAGTACAGCCAGAGCTTTTTGGCTTGGTAAAATTAGAGATAAAAGTTTATGGGGAGCTTACCATAATCAAGAATGCTTTAAATTCAGATTGTGTGGTCTCAATTCTATGGCATAAAACCACTATGCATATTTAATTTTCATTCTACTGAAGAAATGAAGTGTGCTCAGCGCTCAGTCGAGATATCGCTAGATTTACCCGCGTCCGTAGTTTCGATACAAATTCATGACCAGACTAATTTAGAATGGGTAATGAAAGACAAATGACCACAAGTATATCATAGCATGTGGAAGGGTTAATTTGTTGACAGTCAGATAGATAGTTTGGCTAATCATATAGCTTGGTTAGAATAACTAACTCCATCCCATCTCCACATATATAGACTCTAGTTTTCAACGTCTTTTAATATCTTATGGAAGACATTATTACGTTTTCCATTAGCCACATAGAATTATACCAAACACAGTTTGAATGATACTGTTTAGTAAGAATCATTTAGTATATGATTCGTCATCTATCTATCTTCTAGCTTGTTATTCGTTAGGAAAAGAAGCAATTGCGTCGTTAATAGAAGTGTTATCATTAAATTTATGTCCAGCTAATGTATTTGAAGAAATAAAAGTTAAAAAAGACTAGCAGTATGAGTTGTAATGTATATCTACGTTGTATTGTTTTTGTTGTTGTTGTTGTTGTTGTTGTTTTTGTATCTCCTAGTACATGATTGCATCTCATTTGAATAATCTTTATTCATGGCTGTAATGTTTACAGAATTTCTTTAGTTAGTTCTGCCTAGGTAACCCGATTTTCTTAAGAACGTAGTAGTTGCGTACAGTCTATAAATAGAAGTTTACGTTTGTATTCACAATTGTTATTAATAATCTAAATAATAAGAGTTCAATTATTTCTCAATTTTAAACGTGTTTCGCTTTTTCTGTCTAATTATTTAACATCCCGTTGGTTGGTCTAGGTCACATATTAAGGCCACAGTGAAGCAAAATGGCTAGGGTATTATGTCACGTGGGGCCTTTTGTGAAATAGGTCACAACATACTGTGTATACAGGGATAGACGTTACCTTTCAACTTCATTTCGATTTAGAGCCATTCACATTTATAGTGTTACTGTTGTAGGTATGCAGACATATTTTATGTTGTACGTAAATAGTATTCAAATGGAAAACCATTTGCATGGAGTATTCAGTGGAAATAAAAAGTGTCCATTATTTGAAGTATTATATTATTCTAGAATTATTTTAAATTCTTCGAAGGAATTATAGACAACGCCGTGTAGAGGACAAGTTGTTGCTTTGTTTGTAACCAGAGAGTCATACAAGAGGCAATGTAACATACTGAATATATCATGGTTAGTTTCTTTTATGGACTAAAAAACATAACACCAATGTTGATCTTGTAACAAATTTCCTGCCTAACGTCCTACTATAAAATAAATTGGACCACTTTTGCCAAGAAGACAATTAAAAATTTTATGATAATGTCGTAAAGGTCCGTACTTTTAATAATTTAAGCGAAGTTTATTATTAAATAAGCTTACTATTGCGTTAACATACAATCGAAGCCGTCATTTGTAATCTAACTGCAGGAAATTATACCTTAATTATATGTATTATATTTCGAGAAGGGATTCATCTTTTTGCGTTTTTTTAGTAATTTCCAAATGTTTCACAACTAATGCGTACCTCCGGATATGAAAGTCAGCAAAACAAAACAACAGCTTTTCTAATCAGTAATAATGGCGTATACAATAACTATACTGGCTCTTATTCAATAATCTTCTTACTAAGCCTTTTCAATTACATGTACGAAGCTGCGCTGTAGTCTGTTGCCATTGCTAAATTATCATTTAAATATTAAAATCCACAGGCAAAAATACATTTCAATAACTGGAAAATTGTCCTAGAAACAGTAATTGATGTTGAAAAATTAAATATCTGAAAATACTCTTAGATTTTAATAACATAGTGTTCGGCGTGAAAATGAACCTGATTATTTTTCACACTCAATCAGGCATTATGGACGCCTTGCGTGATGAAAATATGGTACATTAAATCAGATTGTGCTTGAGGCATTTTTTTCTATTAGACCTCTGTAAATGTGTTTCATATGATGCAATATATATAATAGTTTTTCATACTAATCTTGAAACACCGTCTTACTGATTAAAAGTTTTTACAGTTTTTTAAACTAATTTGAATATTAGACAAATTTAAACAAAAACCAAGAGGTAAGACTGGAATAAAATCCTGTAAATATTCGATTCTGCGAAATTAATTCGAATATGAATTAAATTATTCTGCAAAGGTCAATTTGCATTTTGAGATAATTATGGAGGTTAATTAAATAACAAAACTTACTGAGAATATTTGAATGTTGTCCAAACTAAAATGCACTCCGCTATGTGAAGGATCACAAGTGTTTACTCTCGTGCAATAATTAAACCAGGCTTATCTAGAGACACCCAGTCAAAAAGGAGGTCGCAGCATATGCTTTGTCCTTCGAGAAAACGTATGATTGGATATAATATCTCCAAAATTAGCTGTAACCCGATGAAGCACAGTAACAAGGATTTTTGGAATATGTATGTTATAAAAATGTGATGCGTGATTGCATGAAAGGTCACGATGAATGTGGACCAAAATTAAGAACATGAGGTAGTAGGTTCGCCTTTATATATAGTAAGTTGGGATTGAAGTTTTCAAATGTTAACCTTCTTGAGTCAAATCCAAATTTCAAACCGTTTTTGAATACATTCAAATAAAATCAAGTGTACTAAGGAGAGTTATTGCTGTTTATGCTTTTAAAATAAGTAACATAAAAGAGTGAAGACAACAAACTTTTTCAAATGTAATAAATAATATATATCCCTAGACTACAAAGTGGAAAATTAAAAAACAAACTTACAGTTTTACGACTTATATACAAGAATTCAAAATATAAGTCCCAATATGAAAATGTCCTGAATGAAACTTAATTCGAGTCCCGAAGAAACACAAAATGGAAAGTGATGACGTCTATTGTGGTCAGCGAAGTACCGCAGTGTCAACAATCTTGTTGAACCACAGAAGATATTATTCCAGTTTTGAATTCGGTATAAGTTCCAATAAGTGTTTTTGTAGGATCACTTATGTATTTCCTGGAAAAAAAATCACTTGAATTCAATAATTCAAAGAAAATAATCAACCCCAACTGGTCACAGCATAAACAAAAACTTATCGTGTCGATTGTTTGGAGCCCAGATGAGAAACCCCAGTGAAAACAACAGTTATACGCTAATTAAGACTCAAAACAGATTTGAGGATAAGGGTCAAAAGTTCATTCTTCCTGAAAAAAAGGTTTTTAACAATTTATACATCTCACTCGTCATGTAATCTAGGTATGACATTGACCTATCATAACGATTTTTACTCTTAGAAAGAGATAGCATTAGAAGGTAGGTTTGGTATCCTTTGTTTGTAGGTGAAGTTCATTCAACTTTTTTGTAAGGAACTCAAGTTAATACTCGTTATTACATAAGCCTTGGTGTATACGTTTGTTATCTATCAATAAAGGTCTGTCATTTCTATACTTACTTCTTCTAAATAAGGTTCAGCAATTGATCCTAACAAGGCCGCAGCGACATCTAGACTCCAATAACTCAGCTGTTTCTCTGCCGGGACGTTATAATTGAACTTTTATTTTTGACTCTCTATTGTAGACTGACCTGTGGGAGGGGGAATTACTGAGTGAATAACTCAAATGTGAAAATAATTTTCACGGCTACTGAAACAAGTTTTACTTAGCAGATTAGCCGATGTTAAAGTAGAAACTGAACGTAGTATATTTTTTCTATGAGACCAACATCTCTGGGTTTGGGAAAAAAAAGAAAAGTACATGACGAAATCAGTTATAATATTCTCCGTATCCAAATTAACAATATTATACCATACTCAAGATATATTCTATTACTGTTTTGGGAGGCCAATGGTGTAAAACGTGGCTCCACGATTGTACATAGTCAATTATGTCAAAGCTTTCGTTTCTGCAAAACGAAAAGGAGCAAATGTCAACAATAACGCAGTAAAGGGTTATAAAAGGGGACACGTGACTTCTCAAGCTCGGCTGACCACATCATTGATAATCTCTGCTAAAATATGTTTATCTCTTTTCTCCTTTTGTTGGGGAAAACTACGTTTTGCTTCAGTGTATATCGCAGGAGACAAAAACGTGTGATACGCGTTTTAACTCATGTTATAACAAGTAGTGATCCTCTCGTCAAAGTTGTCCAAAATAATAAATGGTAACGTACATACTGGCACTGTACATAAGATATTCGTGCATGAAACAACTCAATTTGCCGGAACTTGAGAAATAAACTCAAACTTTTAACATCAATAGTTTATAATTCTAAATTTATAACTTGTTCAAAAGTCAATATTACAAAATTTAAAATTTTACATATTTGAGCAAATTTCAAAAATATAAAACTTAGATGTCTAGAAGTTAGTTTTTTTGTCGAGCTTCCTCGTTTTATGTTTTGAACTGAGACATAAGCAAACAGAACTTTTCATTGTAATTTACAGTGTTCATTTTGAGTGATGTTTGGATGTTTTCTAGCCGAAAATTGTGTCATTGTGTTTTTCACAGAATGCTGCTTATCGGCAGCACAGATCTAGTTACATAAAATACCAGGTTTTGCTAACTTAGTAACATTTTTATTCGCTTGTTAACAATGTACGTAACAAAACACCTTATGTGAATATTTAAACTATCTATTTTAACTTTTTTGAACATGATTTGCTCCTTAGCAATAATTATAGGATGCATTTAAATATTCTTTGCAAAGCAGCAAAATTCAATATGCTGTACTACATGGCAACCAAATCTCTGACAATACGGTCTGGAATTTTCTATTTTTAGTTTTGTCTTTTCACAAATTGATTACCAAAGTACCACCCCTATCTAATTGTATTGAATTGTGCGCAACCAGTAATCTTTAGAATACATGCAAGCAGACAAACAAAGAGGTCGACAAGACTTTCAGGTGAAGTGCAATTGATCATAGCGCTACGTTTAAGCAATTCTAAGGTTTGTGTGATTATTTGTTTGATTATTGGAATTCGGTGCAATGATAAATATTCCTTTGCCCGAAATAATTATCCAATTACTAGGAGAAAAAGTCACGGAGAGAACGTGTTAGTGAGTTTCCATGATGCCATGGTCAATGAGTAGCGAATTCAGACCCAATCCGCATGAATGACCCTGGAATGATATAGTACTTAATAAAATCTAATGGTATACTTTGGTTACTGTGACTACAGTGGCACATTTACGGTAGGAAACCGGTAAATTACACTAGGAAATAAACGAGAAGGGGCTCGACAGATACTGTTTATGTCGCCATGGTGACAAATGTGATGTAGTTTTACTGGCGTGGTGTGCCTTGAAACCATAGATTGACTGGCCTAAAGTGTTATGGATAGTTGTAGAGTTTCTACGGTGATAACTGCTGACGACACGGAGGGTTGATATAGAGAAACTATGCGAATATGGATATTTGGCAAGTTGTGAATAATGTAGTCTTGCATTAATTAGAGTAAAACTTAGGTATATAATGTACACGTCAGGCTTTCTAACTTGCAACTGAGGTTGTATAGAAGTCTTTGTAAATTTGGGGTAAACGTATGACTTCTAACGTGTATCGCGCCACGGTTTTGACACTGCTCGGTCAAGCAATGACCCCTGGCTTGTAACAATACGTTCCATTGCAAATGCTACCAAAGAAGTATTGATTGTTTTTGTTTGTTTTTTTATGTCGGATGTGGGTTTATGGTGGGCTTGGTGATGGTAGGTACATTTCAGATATCTTTTTTTCTTTCCAATTTCGCGAATAATCATCAATAAATGTCAACAATAATCAATTATCCTAGACTAAAAGTGCGAGGTAGACCTAAAAAGAGCAAATCTAGAACCTTTTCATACAATCCGTATCAAATGTTTCCAGAAATAGTGTGCTGGTAAATGAAAGGCCTAATTGACTGGCGCCTTGTCTCTGTAGTTCATATTACAAAAAACAATTGTCGAGTTTTGAATATTTTTCCTTTACAAAATTCTTAATAGAGAAGTATTCAAAATTCGTACTGAAGAAATGCATTTTGAATATTCGTATGCAGTTTGGAGGAATGTGAAATGAGCATTCGGACTATGCGGCTCTTGTTACAAGATTATATGACAAAGACAATGATTGCTGTTTTTGTTTGCATTTTCTTGTTAATGTTTTGTGCTTGTTGTTGTTGTTGTTGGTGGTGGTGGTGGTGGTGGTGGTGGTGTTTTGTTGTTGTTGATGTTTTATGCGTTGGGGTTATTGTTGTTTTCTTTTGTATTTTTCCTGTTTTACTTTACTTTGTTGTGGAGGGTGTATTTTATTTATTGTAAATTACCTTGTCGGCTTTAACAGCGAAAAGATACAGATTAAAACAAAGAGGCACAATTGATATGTTTGTAAAACTATTCTGACACAAGACAAGCTAGTTATATCACCAATAAGATCTTATATGAAAGAGGTAATGCAATCTTTCTGAACAGAAAAGAAAAACATATGAAACTCTTGTGTAGCCATGATTTTTTTCACGCTGTTCCCATGTGAGGATATAAAATACAACGAGACTCTACGATCATCGTCTAGTAGTGTTGCATTTTCAGATACGCCTACGCACAAATACTTAAGGAAATAATTATTTAAATTTAATTTCACATCATGTGTAGCTTAATCTTCTATATATACAAAAACAAAACCGAGAATACCCATTTTTCCTTGATGATTTAATGTGTCAGATTTCTTTCGTATTTCATAATGAAACGTGAGAACAAATATGAGGGCGATTACATTAGAAAATGAATATCAATAATACATTGACGTCTCACAAAATTTGTGTTGAGTGTTATCAGTTTATTTTTACTTTATATGCAAACTAGCTATTGTAGATAGTGTTCTAAAACATGTTCATTGAAATGTAACTTAATGTACTAATATGTTATGGACATAAAGTAATGTACATTCTCTGTATGTTACACGTGTCAGTATAACTTATAATACCATTTAAGGAGAAATACAAGTTGACCAAAATAATTAATTGGAATAATATATATATATATATATATATATATATATATATACCTATATATATATATATATATATATATATATATATATATATATATATACGATGCTTTCTTTTCCATTAAGTAAACTTACGAGCCACCTTCCACCAATAAAGCAAAGCATTTGAACAGTATCTTTAAAGTCTACTGTATATCTAGCTCAATAGCCGACCAAGATGATTAATTTTAATTTCTTTCACAGATTTTGAATACTTAAGGCTTGTTTACAATTTCTGCGAAGCAGCATCAGTTTCATGACTTAAGGGCAATAACTGCATTAAGCAATACATGTGACGATTCGTGTATTATTTCCCTTTTATGTATGAGAGGAAGAATAGGCTTGTGGCATACCTAATATGTTAATAATATGGTTTATCTATGTCAAATGCTTTACATTTATTGTCTTCCTGTTCATAATTTACTCTTTGTGGACACTGAGTTGTTCAACGTTTCCAAATTATTTTAGAAGGATTCTGATTTCTACCTACATATTAAGTACATCTCCAAAATAACGTCTAAAGCGGTTATTCTGGTGATGTAAATACCTGTTAATTGTAACGTTGAAATACAAATTCAAATCTTAATATGATTAATACATTGGCTTTCGGTGAATCTTTTCTTTGTTTATAAACGTTCTTTTAAGAATAGATTGCTGATCACGTGACATTTTTAAAAATATTAATATTCTATAAGACAGTCACATAGCCTCAAGAAACAGTACACACAGCCCAAAACTCAAAGCAACGTAAGCTATAAAAAAAACGAAATTTCCTTAGATAAAATAATATCATTATCGAAACTTGAGTAAGTAACTACAATATCTGCACTAAGACAACAGATGGAAAATTACCTAAAACCATTTGCATTTATTTGTTTACGTAATTGCATTATGTTTCATCAAACGGAATAGCATTTCCTTGATGCGTCGAGAATTAATAAATTGATCCTTTTTTATATATATTGTACATGAAAGTGGGATTTCGACTTGACTGCTTCTTTCTCCAATAGTTAAATAAATGCACATGTTAATTTCTTTTGAAAGGCTCCTGTGCTGAGAAATGCTTTAAGAAACATGTATATTATATATCGTCACCTGCTCTGAAAAGGCGTAAGCACATTCGTTCTAGTCTTTCGGTGAACAGAGAGGCAATACAATCTATATTTCCACCATTATCTTTCAAGTAACAATGGGTTTGAAGATTGCGGATTCCCGTTTTTAACATATCACAAACACAATGTTCCATTTGGAGACTTTGCCAAGGTATACAGCTTTAACCAAATATATTCAAATCGTACATCCTTAACTCATTGGTTTTATGTGATAACTAGTTCATGTTTATATGTATACGCAAAAATAAAACTGTGTAAATATTTTTTGTGACATCTCAGTAATATTCAAATTACACTGGAGTACACATCCGCATAACATTTTCAGATATCGTGTTGTTACGA
>JAEAOA010000257.1:1117500-1152500 GCA_016746295.1 Potamilus streckersoni
CAATAAAGAAGCTGCATAAACCACGATATGCAGGCGCTATATGCGGCCCAGATCTAGACATGTGCTTGTTGCAGTTGGACTCGAGTTATATGAAAAGTACAAACGGTATAAATCTGTCTGTCTGTTTTTTTCGAATTTTACATTTCCTCAGATTCGTACATATTAATCATCGATTGTATATCATGGGTGTAGCACAGTAAGTGAGATCTGGATAAAATGCTATAGATTCGTGATTTTATTTTTCATTTTTTTCCAGCTCAACTTATATAATAGGACAGCATTTTTGTGAAAGGCTGGAATGGATTGTTATGATACTTAGACAAAACTACTCGTGTGCTTACTTCCGAGTGGGCGGAAAGAACAAGTTTGATACGAAGTAGAAAGAATTCGAGGTCGTCAGGCCGAGATGTATGTTCCAACAAGTTTCTTCACCCGACTCAGAACAAAGCACAAATTAGGTTTTGTATTTAATATAGATATTCCCTTTTTATTTACATATTCTTTGCAAGTTGTTTAATGTAGATTTTAAAAAAATGATTTAACGTTTAATGAAAGATATTTGAAAATGAGAGTGGTTGATTAATCTGTCTACACGCCATTCAACACGATTTCCATGTACCTTATAATTGCGCTACTAGTAGCAAACCTTTCCATATTTCACTGACAGAAAATATAAATTTCTCTTTAAAAAAAGATATGAATAAGAAGTTTCCCCAGTTATTGCAATTAGAGTTATGTATTTTAGGTACCTCGGACTACCATAAAGTGTTTCTAAATTAAATGAATGTTAAAAGTTATCCTTATACAAAATATTAACTATTCATTGCTATTTTCATATGATATGCATCGATTAAATCAGTAATAATATCAATTTTCTTATGCGTAGAACTTGTGTACATATATTATACTAGTGACTCCACTTATGTCATAACAAATACATATTTTAATTATATTTGATAACATCTTGTTAAGCATTTTGTAGTCAGTGTTTAGCAATGTTGTTGGGCCCCATTTATGTGTCTCTTCTCTTTCAGTCTTCTTATTATATATATTAATTGTTGATACCTTCCTTCACTATACTCGTCATTTCATTATTTATAAACATGGTCTTTTGCGCGTATTATCAAATGGATGTCAGGTGGCTACAAATTTAATATGAAAATTAGTAAACAACCCATTGGAGCCCGGTTGCTTTTCATTGCCTTGCTGTAACATTGCTTTCTTTATTTCTTCCCTGTAACGAACCAGTAATAGTTCAGTTTTGATTATTCCGTTATTTATGTAATTCACAGTAAGTGTCTGTTTTGTGCTTAAATCTTGTTTTCGATAGGCTAATAGGACTTCTTTCCCTGTCATCGACTCAATTTTTGTATCAAAACATGTTTGCAATTTTTGCCTTTCATTGAATTCGTGTGACTAAGCGAAACTCTTGGAATGTTTTGGACACTTAGCTGACAAAAGTGTAATACAAATATTCTTGAAGGAAACAAGGACAAGCATTGTTGTTGTTTTTTCCTCATGTAATCTCTACTCTGCAAATGCAATGCAATAAAAGGATAAAACTAAATAACCAATTATTGACTAAAAAGACCAATATCAGTATCTCATTTGCTTACCAATTACATCTTTCCACATGGGAGAGTAGATAAAGAAGAAAGATAGTTATACCCTATATGAAACGGCTCGAACCATGTGTTTACACCAAACACGGTGATTCGAGTTAAACAGTGCTCATTCCCCAACCTTCTTTCTCTGAATTGTTAAGAAAACAATTTTTTGTTTCGAGTCAAAACAGTGTCTTCTAACATTTACTGCCAATACAGTTTAGCCATAAAATTATTTTTGTAAATAGTGAATAAAAAATCATATTTAAAAAACATTGTACGAATGCGCATATTGTTTGGCTTCCACACTAGACTATTGCTCCTGTACTCCTCAAGTAAGTGATGAGTTTCTAGCTGTTAATCATGATGAAAGTGTTACAATAACGAGATTATATACCAATAATCACTGTTTTGTAACCGCATAAATAACATATACATACCTCTCTCACTCTCTCTCTCTCTCTCTCTCTCTCTCTCTCTCTCTCTCTCTCTCTCTCTCTCTCTCTCTCACACACACACACACACACACACACACACAGATACACACACCTACATTTAGGTACAAAGATAAACATGTTAAGAGAAATGAGAGAAACAATGCTGACCTGCGTTAAAGCTTTGAATGTGAACTTGCCCAAATAAACATTGAGGAACCTAAGTAATTAAAATTGTATTTGTATATTTTCCATAGGAATAATCTACAGTGATACAAGATACCAATCATGCTACACTGAAATAAATGAGTAAACCTGACGATCATTAGACGATCTTAGTGAATTATAACAACAAGAGAAAAATTCAAAAATGGATAAATACAATGTGTCAGTCAATTATAATAACATATTTTTTGGATTTTAAATATTTTGTCTTATTTCACATCGAAGTAAAATGTATCTTCAACCAAATTCTCTTTCCTACTTGCACACGATTTGCCTGTCGACCTGTTCGAACGAATCGCCTGTCGACCTGTTCAAACGAATCGCCTGTCGACCTGTTCAAACGAACCGCCTGTCGACCTGTTTAAACGAATCGCCTGTCGACCTGTTCAAACGAATCGCCTTTCGACCTGTTCAAACGTGAGTGAGCCTCTCGGTCCACCATGCAGTGGTATCAGTCAATATAGAAAAGACAAACACGCGTATGGTTCATACATTGAAAATTCGATTTGTGTATCGTAATTCTCATCTGATAAGTTTTGTTATAAAGATTAATTTTAATCTTTCAAAATAATTTAATAACTTGACAAGTTTGTTATACACATTGCGGTTTTTATTTCTGAGGGCTATAACAATGATTTATTTACAGCTTACGAGATGTCTATATAAATGCATAGCTACCATACTTTACATTAAAATACATTCAAATTTATTTAGAGGTCATGACATGATTTACAAAAAACTTTCAGATTGCTATGAGTTTTCTTTATGTAGTGAAAATGATAGTGATGATAGCGGTGATGATGGTGGTAGTTACTATGTCACTATACCTACTATTTCTATTAGGCATAATCTAATTATTAATAACAGTAACAACAATGACGACGATGTTGATGGTAGCGACTATTTGGATGATTCTTCAGATATGTTTGTTATTATTATTATTATTATTATTATTATTATTATTATTATTATTATTATTATTATTATTATTATTATCATCATCATCATCATCATCATTATTATTAGCAGCAGCAGCAGCAACAACAACAGCATCATCATAATCATTTGATTTATAATGTCACATACTAATATCAGTTTGGTTTATCCGTTAATTTCAGCAATGGTTGTCATGCGAAGTTCAAGTCTGACTAAAAATTGTCAGCTTTTCTTTGCTTTTCGCCCACTGTTTTGTCTGGACATAATTTCATATTTTTCAAATTGTGTCCCTTATGAATAAACCGACCGAAATATACAATGCATATTATAAGCTTTTCAAGGAATGCTATATTACATTTCTTAAAACATATTTTAGTTTCATTTTGGTCGATGGCGCATGATGCATTCTCAGATACTGAGCCGGTTACAGACTATTAGCCTCAACACAGTTACGATTTCTGCTTCGTCACAGAAAATATACCTAAAGATCTAGGTCATTATTCTATTCCGAATTTCGAGAGAACTCTCATGGTGTAGGCAATCAAGCGCTTTAATGATGGCATTATGGCTTTAAATAACGTAATTACTTTAGTTTTGATAATAACTAAAAAGCTTACAAGAAACCTTCAAAACTTAAGAGTACATCCGGTTCACAAATCTATCGGATCTAATATATAAATTTAATGCAGTTCTTATAAGCTGTGATTTAAACAGGTTGATACTCAAACAAGGAAGGCTTTGGAGAATAGACAAGCAAGATAATTATACTCACCGAGTAAAGAGTAATAAATTAACGCCTTGAAAACATAGGCACTGAGAAAAGACTACAAAAGTACAAAAGTTACAGTGCGAGTTTGATGGCAGCATGAAAAAAATGCCTTAGGTGCACCAGAATTGCTTTAACAGAAAATTTGTATCTTTTATATTGCTGTTTAAGACCTACACACTGCAAGTACAGACAGTAATTAGCGTATTTCTTGATATATAGGCAATACAAGCCGTAAGCAATGATGTTTAGTATCTACTGATACACAACACATATCATTCTCTAAGCTAAACAAACAAAAAATATGCAACCATTATATATTGACAAGAAACACGCGGTACCGATCAGAATGAGAACTATTAGGAGACATAATATGGTTTCGGATGTATTGTAGCAATCAATATATCAATGGTGCGGTTTAAGCCATTCATTAATGGAAATAATATTCAATTTTGCTTTTAAACAATAAGATGTGTTGGTAAATAAATCATATTTCAAATATTAATTAAAGGAAATGTAAAACGTGTGACCAGTCTATACAGTCATAACAATGATAGCCAAGACTTCTTTGATAGTCTAGAAAGATATATTATTACTAATTTTGATAAGTCATCTATTATCATATATCGAGACTGGAATGTTGTTCAAGAAAAGGAGCTTGGTTCTTATAATATCATTGATGATAGAAATCCAATGACCCAACAGCAGTCCGTGATATCAATAATGAACTGGATTTACTAGATTGATGGAGAGTAGTCGATACAGGTGGTAGTTGATTTAAAAGGCAGCAACCCATACCAAAATAACAAGCAGATTATGTTCATTACTGACCATTGAAGAGTGTTCATTTTTATTTAATTCACATCGTGCTCCATTGTACAAAATAAACATCTCGTTTGCAACTTAATACTCATATACAGTACATTGAGATCATGATTATAGGAAATTCAATATGCACAGCTATTCAAACAACCAGAATGCACTGACGCAGCCAAGACATTACTTTAAAATACAAAGTACATTTTTGAAGGCGATATAAATGATTTCCTACAAGTAATGCTAATATGTAATGATCAGCTCTCTCTTGAACAAATGTAATTAAATAGTCGCAGGTTAAAGCAACCAAGAAACGCAACATGATAAAGAAATTAAAACATACATTTTAATTTTCACCTAAGATATGAGATGATATAAAGATTACAACATACGTCGCTAATAAACAAATCTAAGTAGAAGGAAGACGTCAAATCCACAAAGAACGAGCAAAGTTAGGATCAAAGAAAAGATTATCTAAAATGAGGAAAACGATTCAAAATCCGTTCTTGATTCGGAAAAGAGTATCACACAACCAAAATCATGACGTAATTAATTCTTCATTATCGGAAGTTGAACAAATGAAAATGAAATATTGTATGAATGGAAAGACTCTTTAATGAAAACTTTATCGAAGTAAAACAAATATTGTTTAACAAACGCTTCCTCGTGCAAGATTATTAAAATAAAACCTACAATTGATGAGAAAAACATGAAATATAAAATCAATGCTGTGTTTTTGTATCTTATGAGATTTTTGATGTTGATTTATATATATATATATATATATATATATATATATATATATATATATATATATATATATATATATATACATATATATATATATATATATATATATATATATATATATATATATATATATATATATATATATATATACTCACAGCTTATAAATTATGGATCTCAAAACAAGCCTATTTCCGATTTTTTGTCTCAAGGAATTGTCACATTCATTATAAAATAAGGAAAAGATAATATATTAATAAAGATACATTGGAGAAAAATTTCATCACTAAATGTTGACCACACAACAGTACCAGCTTCAACAACAAATATGTAGGGTCCACCATATTCACAATTTATAAGCGCTATCCTTTACTGATCAATTGTATCACACCTATGTCCGCTTGGGTACGAGTATACGGCTCTGCCTATGTGGGTATGTGTAGAAGCGTGCCAGTAGTGACCGGTAGGTCGGTGGATTTTATCAAGGTTTTCTAAGGTTATTCCTCCGCCTTTTTTACTGTCCACCATATATAGAATATCTTACCCTGAGATATGGCAACAACAAACAACAACAGCAAATGGGAGTAAAAATTGATGTTTCTCTATTACGTGTGATAGTCAGAATGGACTATTGGTCAAGACAAAACATTGATTTATATGCTTTTGTGAACTACCTCGATAAAAACAAATCCGTCTGCCCTCTGCTCATTAAATGAATTTGAGAACGCATTTTGTCCATGTCTAGTATGATGTCTTGGAAAATGCTTTCAAATCTATTAACTTTTAGTGATAATATTTGTCAGTGGTCATATATTTTGTTAAGGGGAATGTCCATTATACACAATTAAATGCCTTTCAGTTTAAATTCATGGTCAAAATTATTTCACAAATCAGTTTTCCCAAACTATTAATACAATTAATGATGATACATGCCCATTTTTTCCAACAAAATGTCGAAAGTATTCCACATTCATTTCATGATCCCTCTGACATCGAGTATTTTGGAAGTCCTATGGTTTATGAAATGAAAATTATATGTTACGATTACCACAAAGTGATGTTGTTTTTCTTGTAAATTGCAAGTGTGATGCATTAATTAACTTCTTCATCCTGATTGCAAAATGAAATTAAAAAAATCAAGTTGTTCTTCGATAAAAAATACAAGTTACGAAAGTGATGTTTAATAAAGAGATAAGAACAATACAATAAAAATGGATTGGTTGAATCTGAATATGCCATACTAACACATATTTACATTTTGTTTTTCTATAACACTGATTTCTTAAAAGTGTGTCACAAGAAATGTAATAGAGTCCAAAGAATTGAAGTTTACAATATAAAATGAAGATATTTACCTATACACGAGTTTTTTGTATGCAATCACAAATGAAATATCTAAGTGTTCGTACCAGAAACTGAGATATGCGTGTTTATACACACACACGTGTGTGTATGTGTGTGTGTGTGTGTGTGTGTGTGGCTGAAGAGTTCTTGGAAGTAAAATCAAACCTTGAGAAAGACCATCAGACTCACAATTTCGAAATCAAAAATATCATTGTTGTCTTCTATGGTTTTTTTTGCTGTTTACTAAATCAAACTTATTGTTAAAGTTATGAACCAAACTCAGCTAAATCTATGCATTTAAATGAGACTGAATAAATGCTGACCAAGCTCCGATAAGTTCATTGAATATTTTTCCTAAGACAAGGCATAACACTTATATACACAATAAAAAGGTATTTTGAAATAAAATATCTAATTAAAATTACACACTAAGTGAAAATCAACAAGTAACTCATTTTCACAACAAACTCCAATTTATAAACTGTGTCGTTCCAAGCCTTTCAGGTCAACAAATGAAGTTCACGTGACATTTCTACGAAAGGTTGGGAATTTTCATCTTTGTGAGAGAGTTCCATTGTGAGCAATATAAACCAAGAGGAAACAAAACATGTTCTGTTCAACTCAAAAGCAAGTGGGTGGTGTTTGGCAGCTGATAATGCTACCAAAGTTATTGTGGGAGAGTTCTTTACTTATGAATGTATTGACATCGTGATTGTATGGATATTCTTTATGTTTGTGTATTGTTCTCATTGGGGTGTTCTTTATTCATGAGTGTATTGACATTGTTATTATTGTGGTCTTCTTTCTTTATAAATGTATTCACATTACTATTATTGGGTCTTCTTTATTTATGAGTGTATTAACATTTTTATTACTCAGGTATTCTTTATTTATGAGTGTATTCCCATTACTATTATTGAGTGTTCTCTATTTCTAGGAGTATTATAATTGTTATTATTGGGGTGTTCTTTATGTGTGAGTGTATTAGCATAGTTCTCAATGGAGTGTTCTTTATTTATGCTTGTACGAGCATTGTTATTATTGTGCTTTTCTTTATGTTTGAGTATATAGCATTACTATGTTTATCGTGTTTTTTATGTGCATTGTTCTCATTAGGGTGTTCTTTATTTATCAAAGTATTTGCGTTGTTATTGTTGGGGTGTTCTTTATGCATGAGTGTATTGTCATTTTTATTATTCGGGTGTTCTTTATTTATGAGGCTACTGGAATTGGTTTAGCAGGAGATAAAAAAGAAAGAAATGACTTGCTTGGATGGCATCTTTATTATTCGGGTGTTCTTTATTTATGAGAGTACTGGCATTGGTTTAGCGGGAGATAAAAAAGAAAGAAATGACTTGCTTGGATGGCATCTTTATTATTCGGGTGTTCTTTAGTTATGAGTGTATTGGCATTGGTTTAGCAGGAGATCAAAAAAGAAAGAAATGACTGGCTTGGATGGCAATTTTATTATTCGGGTGTTCTTTATTTATGATTGTATTGGCATTGGTTTAACAGGAGATAAAAAAAAGAAATGACTGGCTTGGATGACACATACACACAACCTCCACAGCAGAAGGTATATAGACTAATGCCGAAATAACTAAACTGATGACAAACGACACCAATGGCATCAGTGCAGAAATAAAGGTCAAAGGACAGGAGCTGGAAAGAGTCACAAGCTTCAAGTACTTGGGATCGATTATCACAGATGAGGGCACCAAACCAGAATTACTTTGCAAGATTGCCCAGACAACAGCAGCAATAACAAGGATGAGATCAATATGGAATGATGCCAACATTTCTTTTAGTTCCAAAGTAAGGCTGATGCGCTCGATTGTCATATTCATCCTTCTGTATGCTTGTTAAACATGGACGCTCACATCACATCTACAAAAAAGGATTCAGGCCTTGGAAATGAGATGTTACCACAAGGTCTTGGGCATCTTATACTTTGACCATGTAACCAACAAAGAAGTGCTTAATATGATCCAGCGAGCCATTGGATCCTATGAAGACCACTTGACCATTGTAAAAAAGCGCAAACCGAAGTTTTACAGTCATGTTTCTGGATCATCTTGACTGGAGAAACTAATCTTACAAGGTACAGTGCGAGGGTGCATAAGAAGAAGCAGACAGAAAAAGAGGTGAGAAGACAACAATAAAGAGTAGACAGGCATGGCATTCGGAGATTCCCCCAGGGCAGTAGCGAACAGGGAAAGATGGAAATAATAAGTCAGCTGTGGTTCCCCAACGACCACTTATGTTAAGGGATTGATGATGATGATGATGCATGGCGTTGTTATTATTGGATTGTTTTTATGTATTAGTGTATTGATATTGTTATTATATTGGCTATTCTTTATGTATGAGTTTATTGATATTGTTGGGGCCCCGAGTGGCCGAGTGGTCTAAAGCGCTGTCCGTTACGGATCACTGCCTTCTCACCTCTGTTTGCGTGTGTTCGAGTCTAGGATTCGGCTAATGTAGATATGTGGGAAAGCTTGCCAGTAGCTTCTCGTGGGTCGGTGGTTCTTTCCGGTGATTTCCCGGTTTCTTCCTCCACCATTAATACTGGCCGCCATGAATAGCCTATCGTGTGCTGAAAATGGCGTTAAGCCCAACAACAAACAAACAAACAAGCATTGATATTGTTATTATATTGGGTATTCTTTATGTATGAGTGTATTGATATTGTTATTATATTGGCTATTCTTTATGTATGAGTGTATTGATATTGTTATTATATTAGCTATTCTTTATGCATGAGTGTATTGATATTGTTATTATATTAGCTATTCTTTATGTTTGAGTGTATTGATATTGTTATTATATTGGCTATTCTTTATGTATGAGTGTATTGATATTGTTATTATATTGGCTATTCTTTATGTATGAGTGTATTGATATTGTTATTATATTGGCTATTCTTTATGTATGAGTGTATTGATATTGTTATTATATCGGCTATTCTTTATGTATGAGTGTATTGATATTGTTATTATATCGGCTATTCTTTATGTATGAGTGTATTGATATTATTATTATATTGGCTATTCTTTATGTATGAGTGTATTGATATTGTTATTATATTGGCTATTCTTTATGTATGAGTGTATTGATATTGTTATTATATTGGGTATTCTTTATGTATGAGTGTATTGGCATTCTTATTCTTAAGGTGATCTTTATGTATGAGTGTATTTTTATTTTTTTATCGGAGTGTTCTTTATTTATGCGTTTAATGATGTTGTTATTATATGCGGTGTTCTTTGTGCAAAAGGGTATTGTCATTGTTATTATCAAGTTGTTCTTGTATGAGTGTATTCGCATTCTTAGTATTGGAATGTTCTTTATGTATGAGTGTAGTCATTGTTATTATTAAGTTGCTCCTTTATATAAGTGTATTGTAATGTTGTTATTTGGGTGTTCTTTATGTATGTGTACTGTCGTTGTTATAATATGGATGTTATTTATTTATGAGTGCATTGGCATTGTTGTTATATTGGTGTTCTTTATTCATTAGTGTTTTGACATCGCTCTCAATATCATTATATAAGTCCAAATCACATCAAAGAATATATATCTTATGTTATATTTTATTCTGGCCTCATCCAATAAAAGATATTAATGTGCAAGGGTTGTTGCTGCTTTGGTAACCTTATTACCACACAATGCATGTGTAATGGTTACTATGCTATACTTACATGCTTAAAAGGAATATAATTGTAGTCATTTCAAAACTAATCATACAAATAGAAGCTTTCTCCTAGACAATCATCCTGATTTGCATGCATGGCTGTCTAACTTAGGAATCAAACAATGTTAAAATAACTGCATCCAAGATCGTGATTCAGATTATTTCAGACGTCATGTTATTCCATAGAGCCGTCGCTACCAGGGTCATATTTCATAGTCAAACAAAGTTGTTTGAGTAAATATCTGAAAATAATAAGGCTGAAAATGGAAATCAGAGAAAAATATATTATTGGAATTCATGTTGTTAAAATCAATAACAAACTGTCACTCAAAGGCATGTATGTAGGTGGCGTACCAAATAAAATATTATTTCCGATGTAATAAATAGAATGATAACGTTTCTAAAAACCTTTTCAGTCCGTTGACACCTCAAAAATTAATGTATATCAAAACACGACATGCTGATGTTTTGTGAGCCTGCCCAATATAAACTGAACAGCATCTTCATTAATAATTTACATTGCAACTCTTTCAGCCAAGGGTGTTGGATCAGACTTTAAAGGCATAAACACACTTTTTACTTTCCGATTCTTTTCATTTTAAGCGTTATTTTCCTATATTTGTATAGACTAATGTTTCCTAACTACTTCTAAATTAATATTTTGATCAGTTATACTTACTGACGAAATTATTAGTGATGAAGGTATGAATGCATGCATAATATTTATATAAGCATTTAGTCAGAAAATATTTTCTTCTTAGAACTAATCAGTAAGTTAAAGAAACATTGCGATACACGACTCAGGTTGGAGCCGCCGTTTTGGCGCGACCGTTTTTGCACCGCCGTTTTGGCACAGGATGTTTGGAACAGAGGCGTTTTGGCGCTTATTAACACGATTGTATCTCCCAACATAACAAGTACATTGTTGGCAAGAAAAACATATTTATTTTTTAATCATTCATTAAACAACTTAGTTTATCGAGGTATTGAAGAAATGTTCAAAGTGTTTCTCAAAAAATGTAGTACCTAACAGTTGGCTAAAACAAAAAAAAACATTTTAATGCATTTAAGCCTATAAATAAACTTAGTTTATCAAAGTATTCAAAATTCTATTCAATGAATAGGCCTACTCTTCAATGACATAAATTTAGTACCTTTTTGGTAACTTGTCCAGGTCAACAGTTTATCAAAACGTTATGCGATAGTACCATTTACCCAGTATTTACACCATGTAAACAATTGGCACGACAAAATGACGGGCGCCAAAACAGCTCTGTGCCAAAACGGTCGCGCCAAAACAGTGGGGCCAAAAGATCACGTACTGTTGACACATAATCACACTTACAATTTTGTTTTTTAAACCCCAGTCACTCTGTATATACTGATCGAAAGAAAACACCAATAAATGAGTACTGTTTTCATTCGAGATATAATTTAGCCTGAATAACATTTTCACTTTTTTTACGTACTTACCGATACTCCTTGCTACGTTTGGTGGTGTACATCACCAGTATAGTTCATGTCATAATGTTAAAATCATTTTGGAATGTGTACATAAAAAGCTAATATATATGTCGTTCAGGGAACGATTACATGCGTTTATTGCAACACTTGTGTAAATATGGTTTTCGTTCTATATGAATAAACAAGATATTCTCAAAAAGTAAAAAAATAAATATCAGCACATTTATAAATAAGTAACTGTATTGGTTGTTTTTGCTTATCTTTCTTTTTCTTAAAAGCATGTCGCGTGTTTGGGACTGAAAATTTAAACTGAATCAAATTAAACTGACTTGAATATGGAGAAGAACAATTAAGGCAAACAAAGTAAAACATTGAAGGTTCGAAATAAAAGAGATGATTAAGTTTTCATCAGTATATTTCTAAATTTGACCTTTTGGGTGTATGTGAAGCATGGGGAGTGGAAGCGTTAAGATGAATTTGGTAATTGTTTGAATGGATGTAAACATTTTGCTAGCATTAGAAGAAAGCTTTCTCGTAAGAGTAGAAATAGCGGTGGTGATTGCTTTTATTTAAAATGTGTTATTGAAATCTGAGAAGCATATTTTCAGAGTTATATAATTCTGTGATTATACATTTTCAATGCAATATTTTCATATTGCTAGATATACAATTAATTTTTGTTTACACGTTTCTCCAAAACGATCTCCTATATATGCGCAAAGTGAAAAGGAATATGGTGTAAAGTTATGCCAATCATATAGATTGGCTTCTACTTTTAGCATATGATTTTAACGAAATAGTTAAGGCTTTCATTGACTCTATCCTTTGTGATAACAGATACTGTTTTTTGGTGAGGTACTGCATTAAACTGATTCGTTTTCACTACCAAGATAAAGCACGATTGTGAGGTGTATAACAAATTCGGTAACCAATTTGTACAAATTTATTGTACATTTGGAATACGCAATTTATGTGACGCGTTGAAAGATAATTTTGATGGCCTTTTTACATGCATGATTTACGAGTGTTCAATCATTTTAGACTATATGCATGCTTGGTCTAGACTTTACCAATTTATACCGTAATTCTATGTGGACGAAACAGACGATAGCTCACATTTCCTATTGCAATGTACTTTATTGTTTCTTTATAATATGTCAAATTCCAATTAAAACATTGACATTATAAAGGGCTTTTTCTCTGAACAGTAAATGTATATTACAGATGTATTTAAGTAACTGTTTTAGTCAAAGTTTATGGACAGGCTCCTAGTAGTGCATTTTGATACATGTGCATTGATTAACCAATATTGTGTGTCAAAATAGCAAATGTGTCAAATATAGGTTCTTACGTAGTTTTAGAGTAATGTGCTCTCCAGTGACTCTTGATTTGAGAAAGGGTGCCAAACATTCAGGTATGTTTGAATAGTAAAGAACACAAATAAATGAGGGTTCTTGTTTCTGTGAAAGACATTCCACAATCATTTAAGTTGTATATGATTACATAAAATCCTAATATATGTGAAAGGTAAAGAACAAAAATATCATGGGAAACAGATTCGTTTTCTTGTTTCTTTGGCAGATATTCCACAGATAGTTTGGGATACGCGTTGGTGATGTTGTCTTTTTAAAGGCCGTGTTTTAGCAAATCTAACATGTATTGCTAAGAGTGGACTAATTTATTTTAGGAAACTACTATATTGTGGACAAGTCCTTGGAGATAGTAATGAGGAAAAGACTCTTGAATCCATTTTAATTTTCTTTGTTTATTATTGATTTATATCGGATAGTAAGAAAAGCTTGTGGTATTTTATTTCAGTCAATATCCATGATATTGTAGTAGTTTTATGGACTGATCATACACATACAAAAGCACACACACACACACACACACACATATATATATATATATATATATATATATATATATATATATATATATATATATATATATATATATATATATATATATATATATATATATATATATTAATGCTTATGATAAAACATTTGAATGGTAGGTAACTCAGATAAGACAAAGGGACATTTGACACAGCGAGCAATATTTTTCAAAACTGTTTCTTTATGGAAGTACTTGGGTTAAATAATACAAGTCATATGCATCGTTTCCGATGTAGATTGTTGCATTATGTCTGCCTAAGTTGTGTCTGTCTGCTCCACTAATATAGATGGAATAATGTATATCGTGGGAAAGTAAGGTTCTAGTTGGTGAATATTCATATGACCGGATGATTACTGGCTGCAGAAATTATTTCACACCTAGACAAACTGTATTTTTTCTCCAAATAATTCTAGACTTAGTGTGATTGTGTGCGGAAATTTTCCTTATTTGAATTTGAAGAATGTTGTGATTGGATAACTTCCTCACTGTTGTGAGACCTACATTTGACGGCATTCTTTTCAAACGAGAGAGAAGTTTACTTACGCCTATTTGCTAACAATCAATCCATGCTTGACATAGAATTGGGATGTTAATAACAAGTTCTGATCCCTTCCCACCTGACGTCCATTAACCGATACCCTTTATTTCATTTGTAACCAGCAATGTGGTGTAAATTAGTCATATTTCATCCCACGCAACCCTTCTTCTAACATCCCTTGGCAATCGATTCAAAATAAAGCTGTCAAAATGATCTAAATAATAGTAACAAATGAAAATTCCACGGCGGGATAAGGAATATACACACGTGACAGGAAAGGGAATATTCAGCCAAACCGATTCATATAAAGGGATATGTTAATATAATGATGTACACAATTTTTTACATTGCACAGAGTATAAGTAAGGTATACCAGTTATGTGACAAAATATACATATTTAATAATAACAATTGATGATCCTTATTTACGTCGATTCATAAATAATTTGTACTTAATTACCACCGCCGAATTTAATGAATTATTACATTTGTATTTTTGAAAGTAATGGATTATTTTCCAGATTTTAACTTTTGGAAACATTTGCTAATAACTTTTATGCTTGAAGCAGTCTACGAGGAATTCGATGAAAACCATTATTCTGTCAGCAAAGAAATGAGACATATATTTTATGATGGGAGCGGACATACTCACGAGGATGTTGGTCTATTTCATTATTATGTCATTAACGCATATGACTCATTTATTGACGGTTTATGATACTTGACTGTATATTGCAAGTGAAAAGATTTATTCATTTTTATAAAAAAGCATACTTAATGCAAACTGCAAGTGACATAATTTGCAAGAATGTCTCATGGATCAGGCAGAGTCGGTACATTCGTTACTGATTTGATGTGATCGTGGAAAAAAACTTTGATAACTCCTAATTTTTAAAAAATATTTGGTTTTCAATGAACATTTTGACGTCCATTTTTCGATTCGAGTCACGAAAAGAAATAGGAAACAAATGTTCTCGTCTGTCTTAATATAGCCAATTTCACGGGGGGGGTTGTCATATATAAAATACCATAAAATGACCAATGACTAAATACCTAACACAGGAAGCGGGGTAAGAGGAGGCGTTGAAACTGCAACATGGAATCCATCCATTACACAAGGGTGGTGTTTAGTTAACTTGCAGAAGTAAATAAACTGACCTCTGTTCACAGAAGAATGGGGACAAACCGGTCTGCAAAATATTAGACGTCAATTCAAGCACTGCATATTTACGTGGAAAATATGTGATGTAATTCCTACTCAAAATAAAATTTGCGTATATATGCTGTAGTCTTCTATTCCAATTCAAGTACTGCAACTATCCGGTCAAGAATATATTACAGTAAATATGGGAATTTCTGCATCCAGTAAACATTCTTTCACACGAATATTGCAGCAATATAATGTTTATTTATTAGGTTACGTAAATATGTATCGTCTACTGCACTCAAATGTCTACTGCATCAAACAATGCGACATTAGGCGCATTGGACATTCCGTGCTGAAAAATGACTATGTAAAATGTTATGTTTATCTGGAAGGTCACTTGCTCTTTGACTTGCAGTATTAAACATTAATACTAGTTCATCTTTGTTTGGGACTATCTTTTACGCACAACAGATGCACGATGCAGCGTCTGTCAGAATCAAGGAAACTATTCGGTTTTCTTTCTATATTAATAACTTCTACTGAAATGAAAGCTATTTACTAAGAATAATCTCAAATGGGTAATGTTGCTTACAACTGATTTCTTAAAATATAATATAATGAATATATATATATATATATATATATATATATATATATATATATATATATCTATATATATATATATATTTATATATATATATATATATATATATATATATATATATATATGTATATATATATATATATATATATATATATATATATATATATATATACATATATATATATATATATATATATATATATATATATATATATAGTTTAATACAAACAAAAATATCATACCGGTTAGAGAAATTAAAATCGTACCCATCGCCTTGCCTGCACGCACCAACCCATATACCGTCACGACTAAGCACGCATCACCAAAAATGATGGCACTGAATCGGTGTTATATAAGCTCGTGCGTAGCAGACATAACACCGATTCAGTGCCATCAATTGTTTGGTGATGCGTGCTTAGTCATGACGGTATATGGGTTGGTGCGTGCAGGCAAGGCGATGGGTGCCATTTACTCTCAGACCTGGGTTCGAAACTCGGTAGAGTACGAATTTAATTTCTCTAACATGTATGATAGTATTGTTTGTATTAAACTATTATTTCTGCCCACTATTATCAAGATTCTACTACATAATCCAGGGAGAGCACAGTCTGGGCTGTCTGGGATATATATATATATATATATATAGATATATATATATATATATATATATATATATATATATATATATATATATATATATATTAATGAATACTGCCCTACTCCATTAAGTTACATCGCAGACTAAGATCAGTAGGCAGAAAAACAATTAAAGGTATTCACGTCCTTGCGTAAACACATTTATTAAATTAGCATCGAATTGTAATAAGTAATTTATGAACATATAAGTTTCTTCTAACGGAAGCAAGATTTTGTGATAGGATATGCAAAGCTCATTTTGGAAACTTTATCTTCTCTATCTGCCAAGTTAGTGAGTACGATTTATTACATTTGATTTGAATGTTAGCATTCAGACGTATTTTATATACGTCATTTATTAACTTTATTACATAGGTATTCGAGAAAATATACTACTGACGTAACACAGCTGTGTTAGTCGTTTGGGGGAATATACTGGCCAGTAATACAATAGTTGACATGTTAAGAATAATGCTGCTTTATCCTGCCACAACGTCTCAGTGGTCAGAAGATCGTAATCTGAACAAGGAGAACGAGCCAAAATAAATAACTTGGCAATGATTTGTAATATTTTTTATCAGAGATTTCTTTTTTAAAAGTTGGGTAAAATAATATACAAGAGAATAGTTCAAATCTATCCTGAGTAACAGCGACTGAAGATCTCAATAAAAACCATAAGCCTGCACAATGTGATCAGTTGATTGCCTGGGAAATCAGCATGTATAGACCATATGAATAAGCTTCTGAGTGTATATAGGCAAGTCATATGCACTCAAGATTTATCTCAAAATTGTATACCCTACCCCTGATGGTCTATGAGGCAGGACCATTTCACCAAGCGAGGAGTCACAGTCACTAAAAAGTCCGGTATAACAAGTCATTCAAGAAGGACCTGGAACTTGTAAGGTAAGGCCCATCCAGAAAATAATTATTCTCCATACGATATACGAGTGATGTATATCTCCCGTGGTTTAAAACCAGTTCAAGGTCATGACGACCAGAAAATCAGCAAACAAAGCTATGATTCGGGCGAATCTTAAATGTAATATCTTCAACATGCATGTGATGCCGACTATACCTAGGTGACTTTTCTTTTAGACATGTTCTTAATACGATTTTGTTATTAAATGAATGTATATACTTAAAACAGCATTCAGATCATACATAAGTTTGCATTAGGTTACTGCGTCTCACTTACAATATAAAAAATGAGCTATGAAAATGTCTTGATTTTGTGTGTCCACCCAATTGTTGAGAACAAAACTCATCTCAAAATTCAGATGTTTGACTGACTAACGTTACAGTCATTTTATTCAAACCTGATGCCGGATAAAATTATTAGTTTGCATCTCATGGTATTCGCATAACAAAGTTGTTTTCGTCGTGGGTCGGTGTCACCTTCTAATATTTTTCTGGAAGGTTCCTATATCGGCCTTAGAAAATTGATTTCTTGCTAATGGTGTGTATAGTGCAGATATATACATATACTTAACACAGTATGACTCTAGCGTTAGTATTAGGATTAGCTTTTAGTATGGCAATTGCAATTTCATGTACTGAATGTTGTTGTTGGTTGTTGTAGGGTTTTACGCCATTTTTCAGCAGATGGCCAGTATTAATGGTGGAGGAAAAACCCTGGAAAACCCAATGAAGAACCAAAGACCCACGAGAAGCTATTGGCAGGCTTTCTCGCTTACCCACGTTAGCCGAGTCTGGACTCCAATTTACGAAGACAGAGGTGAGATGGCAGTGATCCGTAACGATGTACTGAAGGTTCAACAATTGCACTTAACTATATATGTGAAACGAGTTCTCAGTACAACATTTTCAAACTACTGATATAGTATTTACAAGTGATGTAACTACCTAAATGGCAAAATTACTTCAATAACAATATTTACGTCATATATTTTCTACATTTGACATGTAAATAAAAATGGGCCATCAACTTTTTTTTGTTTGCTCCTCAGCTTTCGTTTTTGACCTTCAATTTACATGGACTCTAGGGAAAGGTTCACTTTCATTGTCAAAGTCCGATTCTAATTTTTGGTCTGGAACGTTTAATGCATGTACCTCAACAGACTGATGGCTACTTACTTTCATGATAATTAGACAGTATCATCTTATGGTGATCTGTTAGTGCCACATTAAAATATTATGGATGGATGGATGGATGGATGGATGGATGGATGGATGGATGGATGGGATGGATGGATGGATGGATGGATGGATGGATGGATGGATGGATGGATGGATGGATGGATGGATGGATGGATGGATGCATGCATGCATGCAGCATACATACAGTCTCTCTGTACACTCTCAAAGTCAAATAAAATCTCGCTGGATAATATTTTCGCAGTACATTTGATGCGATTCTAATGGTGTAACATACGGAAAAAAATTTCATTGTATTTGTTCATGGTCAGCGTGACACGTAGCCATTGAGAATAACAAATCGGCTAGCATCGCCATTAACTGGTAGCTGGCTAATGATAATCTTTATTATGTTTATTCTGTTTGGAACATAAATGAATTTTTTATTAGTACACCCTATGATAGCGGTCCGACTTACATGTCAATGTAGGTTTAAGTGGTGGAAGTGACAGGATAAAGACAAGACAGAGACAAATGTTTGAAATTGTTGGCCATTTTAAATAGGTAGAATAGGTAATATTTTATTGAATAGCTTTTAATAAAGTGGAAACGATGGAATTTGTATGACCACTTTTTAAAATTTTGCAGTGTTAGAAAATTAATTTTAATTAGCTAGGCTGAAAAGTCTCAGAAAATATGTTTATAATTTTGCTGAATTTATTCCTTTTAAATTCATATATAAATTTTCCTTCAGTTCGAAATAAAATGATTTGCATGCATTTGTATCGAATGTTGAATAACTAATGTATCAATGAATTAGTTCGAATTGATATGAAATTGTTTATAACAACTCGTTTGGATATAACAAAAATCATATAATTTGGAAAATGTATGCATTATTCTGATATGAATTATGAGAATTAATTTGCGTGTCTTAAATGATATGTTTATTGATATTCAGAATCGATTTTTCTATATATATATATATATATATATATATATATATATATATATATATATATATATATATATATATATATATATATATATATATATATATATATATATATATATATATATATCATTAAATCGCTTGTTCGAATATTATGTACGGAAAGAAAGACCGTAATGTCAATTAATTCCTTTCTGTATCTAACTTGTGAGTTGACTTAACCTCGATAATCGACGGGTAATTAATATTCACAGTCATAGTAACAGTTATCAAAGAAGTGTAGTTATGCCATGATCCCAGTTAGGAATGCGAGTAGCTGCTTAAACAAGATATCATAATTATGTTATTAAGATTGTGTATCAATTTTAGTATGGGAACTGACCATAACCTTTGCATGTTCAGTTACAAGACGATGATGTCTGACAAGTCAATGATGTCTGACATATAAGACAAATGGGAACATTGTTCGGGCCAGAAGAAAAAAAAAACCCTTACAAATATTTCGGTTGCGTTTTATTTATTTAAGAGAAAAATGCTCCATACCTGTGTTTTGTTACAGAAAAGCACAGCAATCAACCAAGTTACAATTGATGACCGGAAGAGGGCGGGTATAGCAATATAAAAAAGAGATGGAAAAAATACAGCAACGCAGACCTGTCATCAACAGTGATTTATAAAGGACAGGAAGCAACAAGGTTATGCTAACATGCCCACAATTCAATCAGTCACTAGATCTTACGCTGACATTTGTTTTATCGGTATAACAAATTAGCTAATTGCATTTAGCATAAAGTTTGCAATTCTTTTTGTACGATAAAGTTTATCATACTAAGGTCATGTTCAGTTTCATTTTTTATGTAATTGATTAAATTGTTGTAGCTTACATACCGGAGCTCGAGTTTGTTCTAGGCTCTATCTTTGCTAAGATCTAATTAATTTCATATTCCATTTTATTACTTGATCAATCTGGTCAATAACACCGAGGTCGATGATGTCTAAGATAAAGACAGCCAAAACACCACAGAGGTAGGGCGTCATAATGCAAATTATACCAAACCCAACCCTTAGAGCGATTGATAATTGAAGCACAAATAAATAAAGCATAAAGATGGATTAAGAAGACTAGTGTTCTTCCCCCTAATAAATAAAACGAAATTCGTGTACTTCGTGTTAGCATTTAACATTCCTCTAAAACTTCATGGCCATTTAACCATAACTAGCACTTGTGTGAACGATACGCTATTACCCTTTTGTGACCTGTAAAAATGATTGGCGTGCTTTTGCGACCGATTTTGAGGAAACTCGTGATGAGTTTATAAAGGCAAAGTCAGGTGGGTACATTTAAAATCTTCGCTGAGTATGTACAAGAGAATGTAAGAGATACTCGTAGAAACAATATATTACATCTGAAGATCGATTATTTGTCACAAGAGCGTGTAGGGGAACATGTTGAGCTTAATTACTCTGGTCCTGTCTGTTGTACGTCGTGAATCTTTCCGTGTCTAAGATTTATTAGTGATACATTTGTTCTACAAATGACTAAACACATTCCATCGGCGCCTTGCTTTACAGGAGGTCCAAAAGGTCAGTTGCACATAGCTGTTTGATGGATAGTAAAGATGTTCTCCCTTGCCATCTCAAGAACATGAAACCTCGACGATAGATCAGGAATCAAAATTCTGGTCATGTTTTCATCAGTTCCGTAACTGATAAAACCTCTCCTGCTGCACATAAAAGCTCTCACAAAAGAGTGGAAACACATAGGTTTTTTTACCTATAGGTGTATATATATATATATATATATATATATATATATATATATATATATATATATATATATATATATATATATATATATATATATATATATATATATATATATATATATAACCTTAAAGTGAAGTATTGAGAGCATGTTGGGGTTTTAATATACAATGTGTAATAGACAAAGGTCTATATCCGTTGCTTTGTTCGATTATTTTTATGATCAGTTTCTGTATTTAATGTATATTGCAAGGCACATTTACTTTACTATATATAGACTTTGTCAGAGTGCTTGTCATACGCATATTTGCAGGTATATATTTCGTGTTGGGGAATTAACGTTTTGTCGGTTGCAATGAATTGTATTGACATTGTTAATGAAATCCTTTCTTTGATTAGAAGTAATATTATCTTGAAAATTTTCAAGTTCAGACCATAAATATGGTGAAAGTGTAGCCAATTTTGTATGGAGACATTCATCAAACAAGTTTAACTTCTTCAAACTCTTCAGTCTCCATTGAAAGATGCTGGAATATCCGATGACCTACAGACTGGATAATTTCAATTACTGAACAAAACTTTAATTTGAACTTCAAAATAAATTCACAGAATGATAAAACTATAACACTTCATTGATACACTGAGAGAAAATAAAACCTCAGAACAATTTAATTGTATAACAATTCAAGGAAGACTCGACTACTTCCTAAATTTCACGGCGTATCACAATTTTCTTGATGAAATATATGTTAGATTGAACATGTTATTTAGATCATTTTCATATCATCTCTGATTCTTTATAAATTTATCAAAAAAAGAAATGTGGAAAAGGTGGATTCTATAACAACGTATGAAATAATCCAAAATTTGCCAGTGTCGTTCAAAACGGTATTAATGATCCGGTCAAATAATATTTTGTTGATCAAACGGAAATCTCTAATACACTCGAAAGTGTTTAATCAACAAATCTTATTTTCTAGGGAGATCCTAAAACTGTTGCATTGAGTAAAACTATGCATCATGCGAAAAGAAAAAGGCACAGTTTATAATGCTCTTGAAGAAAGACGGAAAGAAATGTATTTGGAAACATTAGTCGTGATGCTACAATCGAAATCACAGTAAAAATGAAAGTGAATTAAAATGTAAATAATTTTATCAAGAGATCATATTCAGTGGGAAGTTCAGTGAGAACAAAAGCAATAATTAGTTTTTCCCAAAATTAATAAGTGGAACAGAAACCAGTTTTATAAAGTCCCAGTTTATTAGAGTGTACTCGGATAAGTTTTAAGATCATTGAAAACATTAAGGAAAAGTCAGTGTAGCTTGCAAAAGCTTTTGACCAAAAAACTGCAACTGTGCTTGAAAGTCCGTGGTTCTTTTGCATTTTGGTCCATCTTTCATGCATTTGTGTGATTGTGTTTTATGCTATTATATCTAACTGTATTATAAATAGTGGTCATATAATATTTTCGTTTTAATTCATTGAAGTTTAAAATAAGGAGATCTCCTTCTCACAATACATTTGAAAAATGGATGTTGCGCAATTACGCTCGACGCTTAAAAAGCCAACTCTTCCATTAATGGAAACGAACTTATAATTTTGAATACATCATTGGAAAATGCACATTTTACACAGCATTAATATTATTTCCTAATCAATATATTCTGATTAATTCTTTGAAGTCACATGATTTCGATGATTTTGCTCTGGTTCTAAAGGTAATCTCAGAAGAAAACAAAGATGAATATGTTCGTTAATTGGTGAAAAAAAATGGTGCTGTGATAAAGGGAAGAGAACTTATAGAATTATAAGATGCAATCATGATGCTATTTTATAATATGTTGGGCGGGCATAAAACACACCATTTGTAACGAAACGTTCACCATAACCTGGAGAAAAAAACATAACATGAAGAAACAAAAATATAACTTGAACAAATTACTATAAAATACACTCGGCAATGCAACAAAAACATTCTTTTCTACCGCAACATTTCTCAATAAGATCATGCATTTCATTAACTTCATAGCAACGAGTTAGCATGTAATATATTTGTTACGCATGATTTTATTTTTAATGTCCGTTTTATCTCTGCCTGCAGTGTACTAGGGCTACTTTTTTGTTCACCTCAGACAGGCTGAGTTCTAATTCAATCAGAAAAGCCTTAATAGCGATATTGAATTTTTGGGGCAACATTTTAATTTTGTAATGTTTTAAAATTGGTACAACACCGGCAGTGAAATATTCCATGGAGAATGTAATGGGCAAAATTTTGTATGTCTGAAGCATAATTTTCAAGTGATTTCTTTTCCTGCTCAGCTTGACTGGTATACATTGAGATTGACATATTCATCAGCCTGAGATTAGCCTGGTAGCTAGCAACAAGTAACATCGTGACCTGATGTGAATCTAAATGAGGACTCAGTCGGTTAACGGTTAGAAACAAAATGGTGTAATGTTAAAGAGAAGTATCGGTAGACAGTCCAGAGTTGACATAAATCAAAGAAAATTGTAGAAAGTTGTGGTTCGTTTGAAACACTTGTCATTAAATGATATATTTTTGAGAATATTTATTAATAAAGACAGAATGAAGAGAATCTTTCTGAATTAGACAGGAGTTATAATGATGTTTGATGATAAAATAGTAATCTGGAATGGCCAATCGGAAATAAGGGTTTTAAAATAGTTCCCTCGTAAAATTAATTAGTTTTTGTCGGACATCAAGAAGTTATCAAGTATAGTTTTTCGTTAAATAAATTGTTCTAAGAACTAGTGTCGGAAAGTTAGGGTCACCGAAAAAGAGATATTTGGCTGGATTTAATTGTCTCGATTGCATACAATGTATACTCATTGACGTAAGTAATACAATATTTCATAAACATGTAGAATAAGCTTTAATGTGTTTCTTCGGGCACAAATTTTGAAGAGTACATTATCCGTCGTAAATGATTTGCATAATAATCGTGTTATACACCGACTAATAATTAATTTTTCCAATGTCTGAAAATCTATATAAGTAAATCGTTTATTAGCAACAAAAAAGCAGATTGGACAATGAGTGAAATCCATTATTTCGTGTTTAATTATTTTATGAATTATTTTTAAATCAGAATGGAATAACATGTACTGACTAGTTTATCTGGTCAATTGTTAGAACCACGTGGTGTGATGGTGTATCTAAAGAGGTCAATTTATGTCACGTACAGTTGAAATACGGTAGCCTATAAGAAGTCGATTTATAAAAAAAGGATTGTGTATCAGGATACAAATGACTATAGCTAGTTCTTTTGAGTTAGGAACGACGATATCTGACGCAAAAGAGTGGGAATAATTGTTAATCCCATTAGAAAGACAAACATGACATGTATTTATGTTGGAAATTTGAAGAAGATAATTTCACTTCCATTACACAATGAGAAAAATGCACAACACAGCTTACAGCTAAGATGTTGATGACCCAAAGAAGCCTGGGTGAGAGGGAGATGGAGCGAAATACGGAAATACCGACCAATCACTAGCAGTGATTTGTAAAAGACAATAAAAAACACCAAGTGATGCTGTCATGCGGAAAAAAATTGAATTCAATGTCCCTCAATTATAAAATGTAATTTTTCTATCACTATTACAGAACGGCTAACTGAAGTTTGCATAATTTTTGTCTCCCTAATTCTGAGAGACAGTGAATCAATCTCCTGTCATGTCATGTTCGATTTCATATTGTTTATCTAAATTATTAAATTGTTGTATATTAATAATTTGGTTTCTGATGATTTATTCTCTATCTTTGCTTATATCTTTTTTATTTCATGCTTTACTTTCATATTGTATGTTATAAATTACTCGATCCGGGTAATAATACGGTGGTCGATCATCTCTTAGACAACGACAACCAAAACCCTACGGGGTGTGGGAGATCACACGTCGTCACTACCTGCTGGCAGAAACAGTGAAATAGACATACAGAGCACAGAAAAATTGGCTACGATATGAGTCAAAAATACTGGATATCCTTCACGATAGACAATACTTACGATATTGGGTATTTTCTGTTAATATGCTGACAGAGGACTCTTCTATTTAATATTACACTCTCTCACCTTGAACTATCAATATAAAAATAATTCTTTGTTATCTTCAGCAAACTTTCGATAATAGCAGCTTTTGGGGGTTGGGGGTTGCTTTGGATTTTGGGAGGAATCCAGTTTGTATGGATATCTCTGTTTAATGCATACGCATTAACGTATTCCAACAGCTATCCTATTTAACAGAACAACGCATTCTTCATGATAGTAAAATGTAATCCGTATATGCCTTCATACTTGTTTTCGTTTGGTAAACAATCAATAATTGGCAGCAACGCAAGCGTAATATGGCAGTTACTCTTAATGAAATGTTTTAAAGTTGGGCATAGTAACATAACGGTGTCAATATTTTCCGATTCTAACCATACTAGAAAAGAAATCTGAGCACGAATATATTTTTCAGCTGACATATTGTTTTGTTAATATTGCAAATAACCTATTTTTTAAACGATAATAAATTTCTTGTAATAAATAAATTAATTAATGTTCATTGAATCCGAATTAAGTCGATTAAATGAATTCGTAAAATCCATCGATTTTCATCAACTTTAGGTTTATTAAAAATAGATGAAAACATTAAGTTAGGCTAGTATTGGCTCGAGGACACTAAAGACTCGTGAAATTGTAATAAATTTAACTTTCTCCACACAGGAAAGTTTTACGGAATTACTACAGAGCCCTATATTATCTCAGTGTAGGAGCTGCGGTGACTCATTGATTAGCGTGTCGAACTCATTTCCGAAAGCATGCCAGTGTGAATCCTACAATAAAACCACCCTGGGTCAGTTACTGCGACAAGTCCTTGGGAAAGGCATTTTACTGAAATTGCATCGGTACTAAATAACTAATTTTTGCTGTTGTGCCTTAAAGCACCAAACCAAACTAAATTACCTTATTGGAGGAAGCTAGTTTTATAAAATGTGTCCGTACCACCGTACCATAGTAACAAAAACTGAATTTAATTCCTCTTGCTTGCAATGAGTTTTTCATACTTTTTTATTGCTTACTTGCTTGCTTGCTTGCTTGTAAATATGCATATTGTGATTTAATTAAAGCTATAAATTACGACAACATATACAGACCACATACAGGAACAGAGTTGCCATTACGTGATTACCGTGATGTCACGTTCATTGTCATGGGGCAGGGGTTTATGTAGCTATAACAATATGGCTACAATGTTTGCAATGTGTCGAGGCAACTGCTGCTACCATTTTATAAGTCTTTGGTATGACTCGGCCAGGTTCGAATCTCAGACCTCTTTCATCTGACCCTATAGCTACTTAGGCGACCGGTGAATAACGAATATATTTCAAGATCATCAGCCTCGGATGCAAAAGGTCGAGGATTCGAATCCGGACGAGTCATACCAAAGACTCTTAAAAAAATATACTAGCCGCTGCTTTGCTTGGCGCTCAGCATTAAGAGTTGAGTGTTAGGACTGGTCGACCTGGTGTCAGGATAATGTGACTGGATGGGACATCAAGCTACATGACTGTGCTTGCGCAGGACATCATATAAACTGTCATTGCAGACGCCGTATCGATATGACTGAAAGATTTTAAAACTACGTTAAAGGTTCAAAACACACACAAATACAGACACATACACGCACAAATGCATTTCATCAAGTGAATAAAGGACATTTCATCGAATTAGTAAACAATATTTCTGTTTTTCAGAGGTTATTAAATGCATCCCTTATTGACTCAGAGAAAACAAGTTATGTTGAAACATATTGGCTAGCGATATGAATAACAGACTGAAGTGGCTGATTTCTTTTTGTATTCCGATCGAGAATGTAATTGGTTTAACGTTTATATTTTTCTGTGTTTTGCGTATATTAACAGAAAAAATATCAGTAGTGACATAATTATCCTTTCCAATGCAATGTACATACAAGATAGAAAACAAACAAATTATTTCTTAATTGTGCGATTGGAACTTGACTCCTCTGCTTGCTAGTTATCCATATGTACAACTAGACCACGCAAACATCTGTAAATATCTTTGTTTTCAATATCTACTGATGTGACAAGAAAGTAAATATTCCTTATCTTCCATTCCCTAGAATTATTTCTCATGATATATCCAAAATCGCTGTCCAGCATAATATAAAATGGTGTCAAAATTAATGTCCCCAAGAAATCAACCATTGATATGTCTAAAAATAATCTATTTTATCGTATTGTACACAACGCTCTGATCAGTGTGGCATACCATTATCTCTTATTTAAATGATGGTTGATTTAATTCTTGTGGCTTTGTCCAATATTGGTGATCACAATTTTCCATGGAACAATTCTTTGATGGCCATTTATATTTGTGCACAGTTTAAAAAGCAATTTTAATACTTGCAATAATGAGTGTTCTTCGTGCTATACATTTTTACACTTCACAAGTTAACTGCGTGTTATACATGTGTACACTTCAAGGAGTAACTGCCTGCTATACATTTGTGCACTTCAAAAATTAACTGTGTGCTAAACGTATGTACACTTCATGAATTTATTGTGTGTTATTCGTTAGTACACTTAAATAATTAACTGCATGCTATACATTTGTACACATCAAGGATTAACTGTAGACTATACATTTGTACACTTCGTGAATTCACTGTATGAAACATTTGTACACTTCAAGAGTTAATTGTGTTATATAAGTTTAAACGACTGAATAATCAAAACTATTGTCTTTATTTTACCCCATCAGTTCCTATCCATAGAATTTCAGAACTGGTCTAAATGATGCATAAAGTGTTTATAATAATACAAAAGTTGGTATCCGCCTGCAATTACGCAGTATGAGTTTCAAAAATTGACACTGTCACTTAACAATGAAATACGATGCTTTCTAACACTCTCTTACTGTACTTATTCTTGAAACAACCCTTAGATTTAAGCACAACTGCACAAAAATTGCCAATGGTTTAAATATATACGACATTCCCTCTATTTCACGCCATGTTGGACTCCTCGAAAAGCACTTGTTGCAATAACATAAGTGACAATTTCGTACACGCCATTGCTTGTGTAAATTGAGAACTAAGTCACGTTTTAGATATTCAGTTCGTCCATATAATGAAATCTTTATTTTCAAAAAAATATAAGTTGTGTTCACATGACAAGTACTTAGGTCGGTACCGCTTCGATGGACAATCGGCTAGAGCGTCTACTTCAGATACGGGAGGTCGCGGGTTCGAAACCTTGATCAAGTCATACCAAAGACTTATAACAATGGTACTAGCAGCAGCCTCGCTTAGAGCTCAGCATTAAGACATCAGTGTACGAAATGGTCGGCCTAGTGTCAGGATAATATGACATGACGTTATAAATGTCTGCCTCATGATGCCCCATTACTATACATTTCTATAAACTGTCATACTGTATACACAGGAGCGGTATGATTGAAAAAGTGTTAAAAGCTACGTTAAAATTCCAAATCACACACACACACATACACATACACACACGTGATGGCCTAAAATGAGAAGCAACATGCATGCATGTGATGGTTGTAAATATTGATGAGCACACTATATAAAGAAAATAAAAGTTTCACCGAATATCTTCTAATATATTAGCGTTACTGACATTTCCGGCTAGCCTTGATGAATTTGTTTTCCAAATCAAGCTAGATAAATATTATGCACTGACACTTTCTAAAGTCTATTGTCTCAATCCTGATTAGTGCGAATGTCCTATATCTATGTAATGAAGCCCTTTAAGATGAACTTCTAGGCAAATACAATTACATTGATAGTCCCAGAATAGGTTAGCATTGTAAAGGAAGAAAATTAATTTGCACACCTCATATATCCGCAGCAGTCAGAGCCGAACATTTCAACTTAATTAGACAAATAATAATGCATTACTCAAAAGGGCTGTGAAATTAAGGTTTAAGTACGCCATAAATCATGATGAATTACGATTCATTTCTGAACTAATGTTGATGTTTATTTTAACTTCTATTTCTCAATTTACAATTAAGGAACACCGATTAATAAATGGAAACATAAACTCACTGATTATGATTATTTTGTGATTTGCTTGAACTATTTTCATTAATAGCAGATTTCTTTGCATTTTTCCGCTCGCTTGACGTTTCCTTGAAAATCACTAGAAGTGCACAAACTTATTGTTTAATGATGTGCATGTGTGTTGCGCCACGGTCATATAAGTATTTTTAATGAGTAGGTGTGTGCCGTGTTAATTTACATTATTTTTAATAATGTTTATGCGTGTACCATGGTAATAAACATTATTTTAATGATGTGTTTGTGTGTGCCATGGTAACAAAACATATTTTAACAATGTTTATATATGTATATGTGTGTCATGGCAATAAATATTATTTTAATGCTGTGTATGTGTGTGCCATGGTTACAAAATATTTTAATGAATAGATGTGTGTCATGTTAATAAAAAATATTTTTAATAGTTTTATATGTGTGTCATGGTAATAAACAATATTTTCAGTGATGTGTATGTGTGTGCCTGGATAATAAACACTATTTGTAATGCTTTTTATGTCTGTGCCTGTGTAATAAACTCTATTTTATGGTATGTGTGTGCCTTGGTAAGAAACAATTTTGTTAACGATGTGCATTTGTGTGCCTGGGTAATAAACACTATTGTTAATGATGTTTATGTCGGTGCCTGTGTAATGAAAAGTATTTTAATGATACGGATACAATGAGAAAAATACATTTTTGGGAAAGTTGGATGACATCATAATATGTTATGACACATTTAAATGTGCTTAAGATGTATACGACTTCAGTCTGTATCCAATTATATTAAAATGGTTACATATTGGAAAAAAGAGATAGAATATGTTTCTCAACTGAAAATAACTACGATGAAAATGCAGTCAGTATAAAGCCTGGCACCGAGATAACGGAACTCAGTTAATTGGTTACACTGCTTGTCTTTTCTCTACATAGTCGTGCAGTGGACAATTAATACAGTCGTTTGACTCTAAAGTCCTTGTCTTAGCCAACCTTAGATTATATTTATCTAATTTGGTTGTATCTGGTATATTCAGAAATCGCCGATTTCTCTCCAATAGATTGAAGAGGTCGAGTATGAAATTTGTCAAAATGTTTTGCTTCGAAATGCCTAAATATCTAGTCTTACTACTACCATTAAATACAAAACAGTAGTATATTATTGCATATAACTTTCAGTTTAATCTTTTTGAATGTAAACAACACGCCCAAACAAAATATGATAAATTAGACACGGTGAAATACGAAATGTAATGGTAATATTAAAAATTATTTTAGAAAAGATTCTGAAGAAATTTTTGAACAATTTCGTACACTATTGTGTGAAATTATATTATTAAGGTAACAAAATGTGAAAAACACATGAACATATGCTCCGAAAATGTATGCCAAATTGTACTGAAAAAAGATTTTTTAAATATAGCATGCTATATCATGTCCTGGACTGCGTGAAAACATCATTATTTACATAAACCAAACACTAGAAGCCTCGTTCCTGAGTCTGTACAAGACATGCGTTATTTTTAATATCAACATGGATTCTTTGTGCTACAAATGCATGCTTAATGCATATAGTTGCTCTAAATTCTGTGTAGGAAGAGAGCATTTGGCACTTAGGCTGGGAGTTTCCGAAAAAAAAGAACATAACAATGGCCATTATTTGGTTCTTTTTCTTATGTCAGTCTAACTATTAAACAGTACAAAAATCAAGCTAATCACTTTACGTTTGGGCCACGCAATAATTAGTAACTCACGTTACTTTTGGGCTACACAATACATTAGTAACAGTGAAGACTACGTAGATCAACCTATATGACATATCTGATTTTACCTTTCTATTGTATAGTTCTTAGGGTCTTCTCCAGCTGATAAACAGGTATATTGCAGGTGCATGCACGATACATAGTTTCAATAGGTGAGATAATAACATTATTTAAAAGCAATAAGCATGTATTTCATTCTAATTCTTCTCGAATATGAGAATCCTTTTTAATTTTCGTGTTTTATTGCAAGACGATTCTAGTGGACAGCTAACTCAACGTATTGCAAGTGGTAAGTAAATAAAACAAATGATGGCAGCATTAGTTTTATGACAATACCTCTTTACGTGTGAACAGGACGAAATTTAGATTCTCATTGCGCTTTACGTGGACGGGACTTACTTTATGCCTATAGTAAACATCGCCTTTGCATATATTTACGTTTGAAGGGGACGGGACATATTCTTTACATGTTAAGAGGACGAGACTTACATATTTTTTTACGCGTGTAGGGGACAGGACTTACCCTTTACTCCTGAAGGAGACGTGCCTGACATACTTTCGTTGTTTGCACCTATTTCTTACCGTGATACTTACTTGACTGCAGGGGAAAGATTGGCCTAGTGGTCTAAAGCGCTGACCGTTATGGATCAATGCTATCTCAACGCTGTCTGGGTAGGTTTGAGTCCCGATCTTGGCCAATGTAGGCATGTGAGAAAACTTGCCAGTAGCTTCTCTTGGGTCGTTGGTTCCTTCTGAGATTTTCCAGGGTTCTTCCTCTACCATTTATACTGGCCGCCATTGAAAAATGGCGTTATATCACACAACAACAACAACCTGATTGCACGTGTTATCTGTTATAACAATATTTAATTCAATTTGTTCACTATTGTCATATGTTAAGGCTTATATAACAAGCTGTTTGGTTTTATTAATTTAAACTAAACACTTTTGTATATGTTATCTTTAGGATAATATTGCAGAATTTCATTCCTTCGCCCATTCGTCAGATTATCTATCATAGGCAGTAATTACTAATTGCAAATAACTGCTAACTTTGCTTCTTATACAATCTCTATTACAAAACTGATAAGGGATTGGATCATTGAACTCAGTGTCCTAAAAGATGTTTATGATATTAAACACATGCTGTAACATAATAATGTATAACCTAGTATATCCCTTGCCCCGAAATAGCAAACATCGAAACTTTTATATATGAAATTATTGGCAATAATGATGATTCGTTGTGTGTTGTGTTATGTTTTGGGGATTTTTAACTTAGCTTTAACAATGTTTCTGTAGTATCGCTACGACGTATGCAGTGAGAGAGTTTATAGTGCATTCTAGCAGCGGGTCATCATGCCGCAGACATGTATCACCATGTCCCACCCAGTCGCATTATCCAGAAACCTTTCCTAACAATAACCTCTTCATGCTGAGCCCCATGGCAACTAGCTGCTATTACCAGTTTTATAATTGTTTGGTATTACTCGGCTGGGGTTTGAACCCGCGACATGCCCCATCCGCGGTGGATTCTCTAACCACTAGGCCAGCAGAGCAGTTGATTATTCAATATCATTGTCATATATGTATAATTTAACATTATTTGTAACTTTACTTTTTCATCAAAGATAGGTTAGCTCGTCTATTTTACTATTGTAAACATTCATTTGCACCACGGTTTGTTAAAATCCACCCAGCATATCTTCCAAATGTATGTAAATTCATATAGATGTAGCAGTTTTTCAAATGAGCATAAAAAGACATTTTGACTCTATTTTGCTATATTTTAAAGTTCGCTATTTTCCATTATATCCATTTTCAATTTTAGCAATATTAAATATCTTGATAGAGCTTGATAGATTTTGTCATAGTAGAGTGCTATCAGCTATAATTTTCGTAAATGGTATTGAACTCTGCATGAGTTTGTTTTGAGGATGTTTACCGAAAAATTGATTTAAGTTTATTATTTCAATCATAATTCGTTAGGAATATCGAAAACTTATACTGGAAACTTGATCTCACTGCCAAACCCGATTGCTGTCTAGATAGTTGTACGGACGTCGTATTTGATAAATATTTGAGACTGATAAAGAATTCGTAAACAAATTACTAAACGTTACTAGGAATGATAAATATTCTCTGTAAGTGAGCAAGAGAACCAAACTAGATTATTTTAATTCACCATTTTAGTTTGTCTCTTTTGTACGGTCACTCATAAAATGAAATTTAATTTTTAGGCAAGACTGGTAAAACTTCAAAATATTTTATATGTACACAGTAAAATTATTGGAGTTTTTTCACCTTTGCTAGTATATACATCTCCAAAATAATGTGTATTCCCGATTTAGGAATGACCTTATTCTCCAACATGGTTCTTGTAGTAGAGATAATTTAATGTAGTGATTATATAATCAGTTTAAACATTGAACTAAACTATAACGTTCCTCTATCTCTCTCATTTACATAAATACATTTGTATCAATAATATCATCAGAGGTGTGTTAAACTGTTTTTTTTCCGCGAAGAATCCATCAAAGCTCCACAATGGAAACATCCTAATCACCAGTGCAAGGACACTGTATTGAAAACATTAGTGTTATCTCACTTTATCACATACACTGTTAAGCAAAATATTAGTTCTCATGAAGCATTTGATCCAGCATAGAAAATATGACACAAACATATGAATAGAGCATCTGGATATTGACCTAAAATTTGAAGAAAATATGGAATTACTCCATAAAGAAAGAAAAGAGTTGACATCGGAGTTTTTATTGACTCGTCAGTCATTCCAACGTATTGAAATTTCCCAGATAAACTTTCCGTCCAAACGTGATACCTAGTTATGACTGTTGTAAACAAGAATTTTCCATTCAACAATAGCAGCATTAATATGATTGTAGTTGAAATGCTCATATGTAATTAATATGTCTCATATATAACTTTTATCCATGATTGTGGATTACACTCTAAGGTAATGATCATTTGTAAAGAACATGTTTAATTGGATTTTGTTTCCGGACATTGGTTTTTCCCTGAAAAAAAGTGAATTGTTTTGACTGATGTTTGTCAGGTAGTTTGCTAAATTTTATGTAAACAAGTCTCAGCTCGTAAACGACTTTGATGGAAATTTCGATGGAAATTACCTAAGTCTTGGGCATTGCATTGCGTCACAGTCAGATATCAGTCGGTGTATACTTTTGGAGTAAACAAGAGTTTAAGCCTATTGAAATGGCAATTGTTGTGGAAGTAAGTATAGTTGTGTTCAGTTATAATTTACATTATTCATTGGACTTACAAAAGGCTCATTCACGTTTGAACTAACGCAAAACTATTTTGGGAGTATTGTGAATTCATTAAAGGAATTTCTGTGTTATGTCAATCAGATACATTACTACTGTTGAAACAACTGCTCATCCAAGACTATTGTCAGCACATTCTACACTGGAATTCATTAGGAAACTCTATA
>JAEAOA010000257.1:1872500-2145000 GCA_016746295.1 Potamilus streckersoni
TACAAAACAGTTAACCAGTATATGAAATTTTACTCTTGGTGTACAAACCATAGTTATTCCCTTTTTTCCGAGGATCTCTTAAAATGTATACAAATTTTCCAAACCATTGCAAAGAGCTGAATATCCTACACTTTTTACACTATTATACAAAGAGGAACTGAGAGTCTCCAGCTATACATGTGGTAAGGACATGACCTCATAAAATGAATAACTGGGTAGTATAAGGTATTACTAATACTTCCTAAATTGGCCCTTTAGGCAATTCACATTACATCACTTACTGAACTAGGACCATGACCCAGGAGTTGGTCAGTAACAGTCAGTTTGGCATAAAAATCATCACACATCCTAGTACAAAATCAGGAACAAACCACATAGTGTACTCCTTGAGTGAAAAACTGGAACACACTGAATAAATTTGTTTTTTCATCAGACACTAAGGATATTTACAACCATACCACAGATATTTATCAACAAAAGACTGCTTTATTATATAACCTAGTCAGCCATTGGAACTGTGTATGAAATAATGCCTTAATAGTGTACAAATGAATAGATACACCAGCAATATATTTACTTAAATTTTCCTGTACAACATTTGTCTCCCTGAACAGTGGAAACCCAGATCTACTGTATTACAAGCAGGTCATAGTCTATGCTGTCTGTACATTCTTACAAAATGTCCTTCTGCTTGGTTACACTACACAAATTTATAAAAACCTCACTAATTCAGCTAAATTTTATATAAGTTAAATTCATATTGTAACTTCAAATATTCATTTAATTTTAATGCTTAAGACCTAGATAAAGTTTTGTCTGCTCTTTTCTGAAGTACTACCTGAAAGTGTTGAACAAATAATTGTATCATGTGGTCATGACCTTTAACTTGATATTATGGAAAGAGAATCATTTGATGTTTCTCAGTGTTAAAATATACTTACCAGTGTGTGCTAAATTTGGTCAAATCTATAATAAATATTTTCAGGAAGGTATCAAGTGGCATCATTCAAGACTGTGTCATCATGCCGAAAAGTCAGTAAAACTACAAATACTTGTCAAGAGTTTGACCTTAAGAGTCAGAGTAATGGCAAACAACTTATTAACTTAAATTCAACAAAAACAAAGTCCAGTAAAAATGTATGTGTATATGTACAAGTCACTGTGTTCATAAGCACAATGAAATACAAAAGTACAAAAAATAATCTTCAACTTGACTCCTAGGTAATTATGTCTAGTTTTTAAAATTCCTTTGAAAAATTACATATATGTTGATGGTTTAGGTCTGCACAATTGACATTTAACATCAGTTAGATACTGCAAGAAGTTTTGGATGAAATGTAATAATAATGAGATATCAGACAGACAGATGGTATAATATCCCCTGCATAAAGGTTGGACAATCACAAACAAATTGAGGGAATTTTATCTACCACAGACCATACAAAATTTGATCTAATCTAAAAAATTCATTTAATACAACTGGTCTATATGTACATGACTTTCTGAAAGAGAAAAAATTCTGAGTTATAGTGGCACTAACAGATAACCTGTACACATGCATATGGCTAACAAGTTTTATTCATTAAAATATTATTATCTCAAGGACTTTTACATTAAAAAAAAATATTATGAATAGATTACTTTTGAGAGTCACACCATCAGTAAAAGTATATAAACTTTGTTTAAACCTCAAAAGAACAATGTTTTATCTCACACTCCTAATGCCATTGAAATTCTTATAATTTTTACCAGAACCCATTAACCAAAGTAGGTTTTTGTCGTTTTCGACTGAAATGCAAGTAAGAAATCCATTTTGGGAGATAGTTCTGAATGCATCCTAATACATCGACCTCCAAGATATTTTCGGTTTACCTAATGCCAATTTGTGTTAGAAACATGGTTTTTCATTGGCTCTTTCACCTGAGCATGAGCAAAAGGGTAAAAGTTGGACCTGGGGGTTTTTTTTGCTTAACAGACTTATCATTTTTGTGTCAAGACCACTCTTCATTGTAAATGCCCATCTTATCCTACTTTTTGCAAAGATTCACATGTATGTGTGCAATTCAGACCAGTCTGTCTTAGATCTGAGGCCAAAAAGTCAAAAATATGGACAAAAACTAGATTCCAACTTAGCGCAAATTTTGGCTGGAAAAAATTTGGGTCCAAAAAGCGATATATTTTCCTCTGTATTTTGTAATGCCAATAGAATAATCATATTATTTGGTATCATGGTACAGCTACATCTGTTTACCTTTCTATAATACCACCCACTTTATTGTGTCGCACATGACCTTAATCCTAAAGAGCTCAGAAGTAGGCTACCACCCCCTGACCCATAAACACATCGCCAGGGGTTAACAAGTTAAAATTTAAGATAGCATGAAACTGATGGTGGAAAATTAAGACATCAAGACAAGCTCCTGTTTCGAATACAAGTCATAATGTTACCCATCATGCCTGATGATCTGAAGAAAACCCTTATGTAAATGCATCAAGACCTTCAAGTCCCCTTTATGGTATGTACATGTATTGTGGGAGGGGGGTTGAAAAACAAAATTTCAAAGATATAATACCTGTTGCAATAGTGTACCTTACCCTTTCCAGACCAAAATTATCCATATCCATATGATAAAAATTCATCCACCATACAGTGACTTCAGATAGTTCATGACATTTTGCATTCCCAGTAATCCCCGTCCTTTTTCAATAACATCAGTGCAGAGGGAAAGATGGGAATATGGTAATTGCAGCACATTAAGTATTACATAATTAAAATTAGTTTTGCAACCAAACCCAACTCCATTACATTTTAATATCAATATGTTACCTGTTGCTGCTGCATGCCTACATTGACCCGTTTGGTGGTAGGCTTCTGATCCCCAAAACTGGACAGAAAAAAAAGAGTGAAATGCACATACAGTACTACTACTGTAATATAACTAAGACACTTTCTGCATCACAATAACAGGCCTTGAGAAAGTGCCTTAACTTTGGTACAGCAAGACCAAGGGGCATAATATGGTCAGGACATTCTCCAAAGATGAATGAGTTTGAAAAGCCCCTAAAGGGCAGCTCATGAGCTTTAATCCTTCATGAATGAAAGGTCCCTCTTGACTGATAAGCTGTCTTGAATGCCTTCATAAACAAACTTGAAATAGTGTAAGCAGGAGTATCAGCCAAGCCCTTTGGACAAAGTAAAGACACTTACAACCCTTTCTTCTCCCTTTAAATAGAATTGTAAAGCCCTAACTGGACATAATAAGTGTGTGTGTGTGTGTGTGTGTGTGTGTGTGTGTGTGTGTGTGTGTGTGTGTGTGTGTGTGATTTAGATTTTTAATGTAGCTTTAACAATTTTTCAGTCATATGGCTATGATGTCTGCAATGTGGCAGTTTATAGTATAGTGATGTCTAACAAGGGTGTCACAATCTACCTAGGTGATTGGATCAACTGACAAACCGAGGCATATTACAAGGTGATTGCAGGATTAAAGGCTACTCAGAAATACACACTTGCACTCGTAAATTTGGTGGGAATCGAAGGGAAAAGATTGGAACAAAGAAAGCTTCAATAAGGAAGCATAATGGGTGGGATAACTTCAGTTGGAAGGAGAGTCCCGAGAATCTGAGAGAGAAGACTGACGTAAGACTGTTGGTACAGTCAGGGTCGATGGATTTGGGTTGACGGTTTGACAAGGTAGTCGACGGAAGGAGGAGTAGAAGTGGAGAAGAAGGTCGAAGGAGTAAAGGAGGAGTGCAGGAGAAATTTAGAGAGACAGATGAGTAGAACCAAGGACAGGGTGAAAATTCTCACACTGATTCAGATGATGAAATAGGCAAAAGGGTCGAGCGATTGGGAAGCTCGCATGTTGAAATTTTACTGTTAATTAAATTGTTTTATTTAATTCCACCCCTTTTGTACTTTTGTATTTAATTGTTTAATTTCACCCTTTTAGTACTTTTGGATTTAACTGTCCGCATTGCTGACTGGGGGCTCAGAACAATATTCACCTACTTAACTTCCGAACCATAATCGAGCCTGGGTGGGTGCCATACCTAAATTAATTTGGAAACACCCCACCCCATTTTCATATAACCATAACCCTCTGGGGTATAAATAAAAACCCTAACGTAACAAAGGGGACATCATGCCTCAGACATGTGGATTGATGTCCTAACCAATCACATTATCCTGACACCAGGCCAACCAGTCCTAAAACTAACCTATTAATGCTGAGCATCAAGCAAGGCAGCTGTTAGTACCATTTTTTAAAGTCTTTGGTATGACTCGGCCGAGTTCTAACCCAGGTCCTCCTGCATCCAAGGAAGAGACTCTAACCACTAGGCCACCAGTGCAGTCAACATAAAAGTTACTCTATATCATCCCTAGCAGAGGTAAATCCTTGTTTGGAGTGGAGCTACAATGGGAGTGGAGCTACTACATGTATTTATTGTTTGGGGTTTTATTTTTAAAAACTCATTGCCTGAAAAGTGTACTTAGCAACTTTTCTTGGAAACTTGTCAAAGTGGAAAGATCATTTGAGATAAGTGAAACATGAAGGTGCATGGAGTATCTAAGGGCTGTTTAGACCAACAAGTAGGTCTGGTTTTTTGGGGGATTTTTTATTGGACAACTGCTGTTGTCAGATAAAAAGCAGAGACCTACTTGTTGGTCTAAGGGCTGTTATGTTGGAGAGAACCTCCTGTACTGTGACAAAGGTTCCTCCCCTGGGTCAATCTCCTAGAAGCAGGTTGAATAGATCATTACAGCCACTTAGGGGCTAATAAAATGAGCTAAGCAGTGCATGCCCTTCTGGATAACTTGTGAGATCCTCTGAAGAGTAGGAAGGCCTAATCAAATAGACAATCCCATCTACTGACCCATCACTCTACTCTGGGACTGGGTAAATGCCATTTAGCCATGTCACAAACAAGTCTACCTATAGGTTTCCCCAAAAAAAAGGTCAAAGCAGGGAAATCTACTATGGAATAGTGCAAAGACCATTTTGTGATGTTTCTATTGCTATTCTTGGACAAGCTTTCTAATAAAAAAAAATTTCCATTAAGAATATGACAAGTAGAAATTATAAATGGGAAATAGAAATCAAAGAGAACTAAGGTACTAAGGGCTGTTTTGTTGGAGAACCTTGTTCTTTTGCTGATGCATGTATGATTTGGATTTATAATGTAGCTTTAAAAACTTTTCAGTCATATTGCTACGATTTCTGCAGTGTGGCAGTTTACAGTGATGCCTAGCAATATGGTAGCATTATGTCCCCCCTGACATTATCCTCACAACAGACTGACCAGTCCTAACAATAATTTTTGGGGGGCCCCCGAGTGGTCTAAAGCACTGTCCGTTACAGATCACTGCCATCTCACCTCTGTCCGTGTGGGTTCGAGTCTAGGATTCAGCAAATGTGGATATGTGAGAAAGCTTGCCAGTAGCTTCTTGTGGGTCAGTGGTTCTTTCCAGTGATTTCGAGGTTTCTTCCTCCACCATTAATGCTGGCCGCCATGAATAGCCTATCATGTGCTGAAAAATGGTGTTAAGCTAAACAACAACAACAACACTAATTTTCTAATGCTGAGAGCCAAGCAAGGCAACTTGCTGCAAGTACCATTATGTTATGATTTGGCTGGTGTTCGAACCTGCAACCTCCTGTATTAGAGGTCTTTGATGATGTAAAAATGTCCATAGAACTTGTTGCAATTATTGATTTTAATTCTCTATAAAATTGTTCAAGCTTCTTGTATATAAGCTAAATTCATCATGTCTGATCATTTCTAATATTACTGTTACAGAATACATTTTTCAATATTACTGTCTATGTGACATTGAGTGTTATCAAACTTCATGTTCAAATTTAGATATCACATATAAATACAATGCTTCAAAAGAAATATTTTAACTTCTTTCTTTGGAAAACATCATCCTAAGAAAAACTCAGGTGAAAATGAACATGGCTGTAAGAAATGAAAAGAAGGCACTCCTTCAAAATGCATGAGAACAAAATCTAGATCATGAATGAATCCAACCAAATCAGGCAAACTGATTCAAATAATGGAGGAGGACTTTGTTATAAATTACTTCAATTTCAAGAAAGTTTTAAACAATCTGCAAAACAGTAAAGTAATTCATGTTATGAAGTAACTGTAATATTTTTCTATATTGCTTTATAAATATAGTATTTCAATGTAATATATAATCAAATTTCTTTTAGTCTCCTTTTTACCTTTTCTTATAACTGTGTTATTTGTGTTTGTTTCAATTTTCATTGATGATTGTGTTTGAAAATAAATGTAAAAAAATTTTAAAAGATTTTTTTTTTCTCCATCTTGGTTCTCAGATTAATGATTTTGACTCTTAACCCTTTAATTCTATTATTCAGACTCTTGAAATCTTCAGCTTCAAATCCCAAGGGAAACCCTGTTTCCTTTAAAGACCATACATCATTTAAGTGTGTACAAAGAAATGAACACACAAATTAATAAGGATTCTGGTTTGAGATCCCCTTCCATTTGTTAATCTCCATACATGATATAGAAAAGAATCTCAACAAAAATTAAGGAAAAGGGGACCACACACTAATACAGCATGGAAAGAGACACTAAATACCTACACAAAGTCAGAAAAATGACCTTAAATTAAGCCACTACAAAAATGTTATTCTGAAGGGGAAGAGGGGGGAGCTAAAAGGTATGGTTATTAGAATAAATATAACTTAAGAGTAAAAAACCCAAGAGCTAATTCTGACTTAAGAAAACACTTGTACTGAGGGTAAGAAATAATGTGTACTACTACTATTACTACTACTACTATTACTACTACTACTACTACTACTACTACTACTACTAATAATAATAATAATAATAATAATAATAATAATAATAATAATAATAATAATAAAAAAGACATTATTTTTCAGAGGGTGACTGAATTAGTTACAACTAAAAAACAAATATACCTTGATGCCTTCTATCATGTACATATTATACATATAAGATACAATCTACACTCAATATACACTGCACATACTAATGATGAATTCATACTTATAATGTGAAGCAAGAGCATTGTCAACCACCAAACATGGTGACATTTTAGAAAGGTTGAGTATTGTCAGCCATATGGTCAAGTTCCAGTATCTTTTGGAATTCACCCTGTGGGAGGATGAATTCTCATCATACAGATGAGGGTAATTTCCATCTACAACAGATGTAATAGCAAAAACTATTACTGACATAAAACTGCTAGTTTTTAATGACCTATAAATACTTCTTGATATAATTCTGTGTAGTTTTTCAAAATAAAAATATCAGCTGGAACTTACCATTCTTAATAAAATGTATCAAAATATCATTAAACGGTGTACTGTTATTAAGGTGTACTGTTATTAAACGCATAAAAGTAATTCCAAACCAGAAGAAAATGGCCAAGGTAACATGCAGGTGGACAAGGTATATTTGGTGATCATCTATCTACCTGCCAAAGGTAAATCAACTTGTCAAAATGATAAATCTTCAAATTGATGAATACCATATGTACTCACTTATAAGTCAAGTCAAACTGCAAACAATAAAGATCCTGATCTGCTGTAGGATAATGTGCCTGCAGATCAGGGTCTGTGTTGTTTGTTCTACTGATTACTCCTAACAGAGTTCAGAGACCCAGATCTGCCAGCTCATTATTCTACAGCAGATCTGGGTTTATGTGGTTTAAAGATGGACTCATCCTATAAGCAAGTACATATGGTACTGTACATTCCCTGTTAGCTCCATAGATGAAGACCATGCATAATATTATGTCATCTAACAATGTGTAACAATAACCACACAACTAAAACAAATACATTAACTTGCTGAATTATTCATATTATTATGAAAGCATTACACTATAACCTGTAAATAAATGCATGTCTTTTTATACAGGTAGATGTCATCTAGGAAAATAAGAAGACTACATAAAGGGCAGATAAGAGAAGCACCAAGAGATACACTTAAATTATCTAAGTATAATAACTTAAGTCCCTAAAAGGGATAGTCAATCAACTGCACAAAAAGAATTTTCAGGAATTCAAATGATGACCATTTCTTTTTTTACAGTGCAGATTGTTGATGCTATCTCTGATATTTTTTTGTAATAAGATTTTCAAATTAGCCACTATGGTGACCACTCTGACTTTAAGATTGACAGTTTCCATTCAGGTCTGATCGAGATCAATAAGTCTTTAAGTAAAATATGACACAATGACCATCCTGTTAGTATATTTAAAGCATATTGTGTGTCTGATCTTTGCCTGTCATTATGGTTAGAGATTATGCCTACCTGGATGTTGTTATATTTGCTTTTCTGATTAAAAGAAATAAACAAGATTTTAACTTATTTTTTATTCAAGTTTCTTTTATGAGATTCTGATTGGAATATTCCATTAGAAATGGTTTCCTGATCATTATGTTAGGTCATAGGTCTAGTGGCAGTTTGTATATAAATACCAATTTGGTGAATAATTTTTGTAGTTGTATTTAGATACAATTCTAGAGAAATTTTTTTAATGAATCATGAGAATAACTGTAGTGCACATTGACTGGATTAACACAATACTTTATCCTGATACTACATCAAAATTAACAGTACATCAACACTCACAAGAATATTGGTACATCAACATGGTTAAGACTTGGTACATCAACACATTCAAGAATATTGAAACTCATTTGGAACACTGTCTACTTTTGGCCTCGTAACAGAATGTTTAGGATTAATTTGGATTCAGTTAACAATAATGTAAGTTCCCCTTAAATTGTCACTTAAAGAAATCAATTACTTGCTGAATTTTACTTCATTAGCTTGTTTCGTTTCTTTTTGTTCATGTATTTTAAGACCACAGATTTATAACAATTCATTTTTGAAATGCCTTTGTCACAGTCCAGGAGGTTATCTCCTTTTCATCTTTAGTAATATTGCCCAGCATCTGTCAATTCATCACAAATTCAAAATTGAACATATCTCAACATTAGGGCAGAAACAATTACCCAGGTAACTAAGGCTACACCACTTACATATGTAAATGGCCAAGTTTAATTTATTGTCTGCAAACATTTTTAAAAAATCAGTAAACATGTAAACAAACATGCATGTAGCTATCACTGATGCATATACTACCTGTTCTGATTAAAGTGTTTCCTCATCTGTGCTTAAGAGCATTGTTTAGTTGTATTGTCAATGTTGTATATGTCAATTCTCTTCTTAAAGAATTTGTAACATTTATGATTTTGACATCTAATAAGGTAAAGCAGAAGCAGACATGAAATGAGTTAAAATGCAAATTAAAGAATAATGCATGCTAGGTTGATTTACTGAATGTACTGACAAAGTTGTCTTTATTAAACATCAGTATTTACCTTAAGTTGTATATGTCAATTCTCTTCTTAAAGAATTTGTAACATTTATGATTTGGACATCTAACAAGGTAAAGCAGAAGCAGACATGAAATGGGTTAAAATGCAAATTAAAGAATAATGCATGCTAGGTTGATTTACTGAATGTACTGACAAAGTTGTCTTTATTAAACATCAGTATTTACCTTAACAATACTGTAAATAGAACCTTTGATTAGTAATATTTTAAAGAAACACCATTTACAGTTTGTAAATGCAGACACTGCAGAATTCTGACATAATATAGATCCTACAAAAGTATGTGTATCTCATAAATATGTCATCTAGGCAGTATATGTGATGTTTCATATCTTATTTTCTTTTCATGTACACATATGTAATAACAGAAAATAATATCAGGACACTCCTGGGGATGTTTTTCTAAACCTGTAAGATATAGTCAACAAAAACAAGCCTTACAAACTGAATTCTTTTACAGTAAGAGATAAAAGAGATACAACAAATGAAACAATTACTAGGCAAGCAAGAGACAGAATACACATTATAATATCTGTCAGTTGTTCTGGAAGCCTAACAAGTAGGTAGAGGGAATATTTATAATTATTTTGATCAAACCCAAGTAACACTAGGTGCATGAATATTTTTAAGTAAGTGTCTTAAATTGAAAATGTGAATAAAATTACTCCCAGCCATTTATTCAAAAACAGGCTTTTAAGAATGAATAGAAACACCATAACAGCTCTACCTTCAATGCAGACAGGTGCTACAGACAACTGTAATCATCTATTCTGACATTGATGCAGAACAATACAAATATATTCTTTCTCAAACTTCACACCAGCACATATACAAACTAACTCATTTACAATCAAACACTGTCTTCTTTTGACAGTTCAAGCATCTTATGGTTTTGTATAGTTTTAGCAAAACACAAAATTAACACTCCTGTTTGTCCCATCCTAACAACCAGCCTAACTGGCACTGATTACAAGATGAAATGCCAGAAAATATGAAGAAAACAATTAAAGTTTGAATTTATTTGCACTAAATGCATATACATTGCATATTTACAACTGTAGTTAACTGGTAACAGTTCATTGAATGTACAGGAGGAAACCAGTTAAAATATTTACAAACCATTTCAGCCCTACTCCAAATACATGTAAAAACAAAGTCTAATATTTAATGTTTCCATGTCAAATTTTTGTGCTTGGACAGTTATCAATTAAGGGACCTGTCCTCAGATTTCACTAAAATTCTAAATATTTCTCTTAAAATTCAGATTTTAAATTACCTTGCTTACGACACATCAGATAATGTGCAGTTTTGTCAAGGAAAGATGTTTTTAAAGATGAGATATGTTTTTGTCAAAGAAAGTGTTTTGTAAAGACAATATTTGTTTTTGTCAAAGAAATTCAAATTTTATGGATGCAAACTCACATTTTAGTTGTACAATTTAACACATGGAATCTGTTTTATTCTGTACCTGATAATTTGAGAAAAATTTAGCACAGGCAGATTAAAACTAATTTAAGGAAACTTCAGGATATACAACAGATAATAAATAAATCTAAAGAAGAAATCTTTAGATGTTCAGTACCCAGGTGAAGTCATAAAAAATAAGAAGAACCACTCAGAAAAGGAACAATTATAAATTAAGTGTACATGTGTATTGGTATGGAGGGCCAAATTAGCTGATAATGAAAATTAAAACACAAACATAATAAATATATTTGGAGCTCATAATATTCTAACTAAACAATTCTGTTTAAGGAACATGTCATTTTAAAGACAGGGTTAAAGTAAACATCAATCTTACAATTTGTGGGAGTTTTGTAGGTTTTTATCAAAGGTTTTAACATTTTTCGAGGTTCAAGACAAGCAGTTATGCCAAAAATAAAATGTGTTTCCAGATAGCTGGCCATCCCACTTTTTCATTGCTTACCCAAGCCTTTTTCCCCCATGGGTAAAAAAAAACATCCCATTTGAAATCCCAAAAGCTGACATTGATCTGTGCATCCAACTGAACTGGTTTAGCCCAGTACTTTAAGAGATCAGCATATATATATATATATATATATATATATATATATATATATATATATATATATATATATATATATATATATATATTAAAAAATAATTAAAAACTCCTGAAATTACAGCATAAAACTTATTCAATTCAATCTGAAGGGCTTAGTACATTATTTATATATATATATATATATATATATATATATATATATATATATATATATATATATATATATATATATATATATATATATAGATTGTTACATATATGTGATTAAATTGCTTGTGTTTAAGGTTCAAATTCTTTTTATTACATTTTTGTTTCAATGTATTTAATTGCAATGAATATTTTTCTCGGAATCAGGATTCTATTTTTACTAGTGAGATATATTTTTAAAAAACAAAGTTTGTTTATTTTAGACAAAGATGAGTTACATGAGAATTATCATTTAGTCAGTCTTACCCTGATAAAAGTGTCAAAAGGAAGTTAAAATGATTGGTCAATATCACGGACATACTTTCTTTGCATGATCACTGTTTGTAAAGAACCTTTCTTTTTGACTGGTTTTCAAATGGAGTGATATTGGCCTACGTGGAAAAAAAAATGTAGTAAGAGACCACATGACCAATTTTGTGAGACTTCAAATGAGACATTGGGTTCTAAATATGCAATCCTAATATTTTTTCAAGCAGACATTTAAACCCTCAAAGGATCAAGGTGTATTTTTTAATTTGTTGCCAAGATTGTTCTTCATCTGATTTCTGGATTTAAATAATTTAATCTCCTGGAAACTCAACAAGTTGACTTTTCTATAAAAAAAAATTCTGAAAGATATTCATGGATGTTTATTCTGGAAATATTCAGAAACAAAGACTGTGATTCAAGTGTTATTCATACATTGGACCACATCGCCTTCCATATTTGTACATCGTTGAGACTCAAACCTGGATACTTATAGGACTATTTAGTGATAGGACTTGTGTTTTCATTTTAAGGATCACAGTTTGGATCACATTCACAGATTGTAAGTCCTATTTACCAATTTTTACATTATTGTCTAGGAAAAAAATAAAAAGAGTTTCGTTAAATTATACAAAGTTTGTTTTTCACTCTTTTCTTTGTTACTGGGTGTAAGCCCTTGTAAAATATATATGCGCTCTAATTTTAAAAACAGTGCAACATGAAACAAACATCTTTGGGGGAGCGTTACAACAATATTTCCATGAAGACCATAACATTTATTAAAAATCTGATACTATATGCTTTGAGTATGTTTATAAATAAAATGAAAATAAAGATAAAGTGAAATTAATAAATAATTAATAAATAATTTTAAAAAAAAAACAAATACCTGCAAGTGCTAAGAAAGTTTTGATTGACATATTAGCCTAACATAAAACCATGTTCAAAAATACATGGTTTGTGAGGTCTTATGAACACTCACCACAAAAATAGCACCTGATTTTAAGGTGCACAATAGGGAACATGTCTTATATGAAAAATGCTCCTGTTCAAACATATTTTTCTCCACACTGAAGCTTGCATCAAGAATAGACTAGTCCCACAATGAACAATAACAATGCTGATATGTTTGATCATGGAAGGAAGGGTAAACAAAATTGCCAAAGGTGAAATCTTGTACATTTTGTTTTTTTTAAAATGAATATGTCTGATAACACTTTTTGACCAACATGATTAGCCATATTCGTCTCATAAACCAAAATTAACCCTTAATTCAACTGACATGTGCAACTGAAGTAGTAGTGGTCACCAGAGTCTGAAAACCCCAAACACTTGATTGTGTACAGATACACTTCAGAAAGGAAATAACCTTCAGGGGACAAATTTATATATATATATATATATATATATATATATATATATATATATATATATATATATATATATATATATATATATATATATATATATGTGTGTGTGTGTGTGTGTGTGTGTGTGTATGTATATATATATATATATAAAAATAAAATATATATGTGTGTATTTGTATATTTATATATATATATATATATATATATATATATATATATATATATATATAATTCAACTCACCATTGTGATCCACACTGGCTGCTAAATGAAATTTTCCTTCAGCATCTCTAAAAGTATATGATAAAATCTGTCTTGAAAGACCACTGCTATGTGAGACCACCTGTCTTGAGAGACCACACTCTCCTCTCAATGAACAAATTTAGTGATTATATAGTACTGTTACCTGCTATGAGAGACCACCTGTCTTGAGAGACCATAACTTGTTGGCAAAAAAGGTGGTCTTTCAAGACAGGTTCTACTGTACTGCTAAATTCATTTTCATTTTAGGCACCAATGATTTCCAAACCATTCATATCACAATACTAAGCAACACTACTCAATATGTGTTGAAAATGACTGGCCCTTGTTTTGTACAACACTACTCAATATGTGTTGAAAATGACTGGTCTTTGTGTAGTACTGGACTTTTCCCCCATCAAATATGACTTTTCAGCCCCCCCTGTCATTTTCCCCCATGATCTTTAAACTTAAATCATTTAATACGACATTTTGCCAATAAAATATAAAAACATTAATTTATGTTAAAAGTAAAAGGTTATTTGAAATGAATCTCAGTAGTGTTAAACAAAGTTAACATTTTTCACATATTAAAAATGTATTGTTTAAATGTTAATATTGTAAAAAATTGCTTTCAAGTATTGTACGATGTCATGATTGTAGAAGTCAGTGACTATGTTTGCAATTCTCCAAGAACAGTTTTTCTACTACTTCTTTGGTTGTTACATCATTATCTGCTTATGTCAACATCTGGCCTGAGTAGTACTGAAACAACTACAATAAATTGAATGATGGCTAATCCATCTGTTGTTTATCTTAAATATACAAAAAATGCACTATAAATAAAGGTTAGACTCAAGCCTCATCAATATACTTCAAAGAAACCTCCTGTTTTACATTCAGTAAAAGCACTAGCAATTGATTGACAAATAGACAATGCCCATTTTAGTCATAACTAACAATGCTTAAAAATGGGTGTGAATTTATGCTCACAGCTCAAATATGGTGTCAAGCTACCTTTAAGATCCATGAGTGTGTGTGTGTGTGCATGTGTGTGTGTATGTTTGTGTGTGTGTGAGAGAGAGAGAGGGAGAGAAAGAGAGAAGGGTCAGTAAAGTAGATATTTTACATTTAATAATGCATTTATTTCAGGTGAGAACACTCAAACCTGTGCACTAATGGTGATGCGGGATGCGAGTATACATTAAAGCTAAATGTATATAAAAATAAAGTTGTATAAAGATAATGGGAGGATGACTGTGGAAAAGTCTTATCTGATGGGGTGGGGGGATGTCAAGGGGAGGAGGGGGAATCGGAGGAGAAGTGTTGGGGGGATGTCCAGATAACATCTGCACTTGTAAAAAATTATGTTTTTTATATTTAATTTTGTCTTTTCCCTCTCTCTCTCTCTCTCAACAATTTCATTCTCTACCCCCCCAGCAGAAAGAATAGATCTTAAAATATGTCAACAATGTTAACCCTCAAGTAAACATGTATGTAGTCAATGAAAACAGCTCCATCATTTATGCATAAAAATGAACCCCAAATAACAAAAGTAGGTTTCAAGAATTAACTGTTTTACAATTACCTTCCCACATGAACCATGTGAATTGTCAGTGACTGAATTTACATGACCTGTTGCTATTTGATGTTCTATGTCACCCATACAGTATTGAATACCTGCTAGTATGAATACCTATTAATATACATGTACATTCAACAACAAATGGAACACATTTTGAAGAAAAACTGTCAATTACATATAGTAATAAATTGTTTAAGGAGTGATTTTAACTGATCACAATCATAATCATTTCTAAAAAAAATGGAGAAATCAGACATTGATTAGTGTTGATTGCAACCATAATTAAGAAATAAACTGAAGTTTGAGTGCAGTGTCTCTTACGGAAAAAGGCTTTCAAACTTGCTTACAAACAAAATTATGTCTCCTTACAGAAATAAACAAAAACGGCAGCCAAAATCCTTATAAGTAAATTCAATTATTAGAATCTGTCATTAATGATGTTACAATCCAAAGCCTGATGGTGCATTGTCACATTGCTACTCTAACACCAGCAATGTTGTTTGCAAAATTCACTTTGTCAATTCATGCAAGAAATTGTGTTAGCAAAATGAAAAATCTATTCATTTTTGCATAAAAAAAGATTCACTAATTTGGCAAAATGCACAATCTTAAATGTTTAATGCAAAATTATGTGTTTGCGTGTGTGTGTGTGTGTGTATGTGTGTGTGCCTGTTTCTGAGATTTTTACCAATTTCTGTCATATTGCTATGGTGTCTGTAGTTTAGTAGTTTGTAGTGAAGGTCTAGCACTTTCATTCCACAGGCATGTAGCATCATGTCCCACCTGTCACATTATCCTGATACAAGGTCAAGCAGTTCTAGCACTAAAATCTTAATGCTAAGCACCAAGCAAGGCAGCTACCAGTACCATTTTTCTAAGTCGCTGGTATGACTTGGCTGGGGTTCTAACCTGTGACCTCCAGCATTTGAGGCAGAAGCTCTAACCACTAAGGCAACCGGAACAGTCAATCTAAATGTGTAAAAAGTTAGTTTCCTAAAATTAAGCTCGGCTTCAAATCTGTGGTTGACTGATCTGGGGACTTACTATGCAGCAATGACTGTTAAGAAGTATGTCGCAATTGCCCGTCCCCTCCCCACCTACACAAAATGCATCTCTCTTTGTCTTTGTGGATGTATTACATGGAAGAATTATGATAGAATTAAAATGAGTATTTAGCCATTTAAATCTATCATAGTATATATTTAATAAACGTTTCCGTGGATATAGAAGATGAATTGATACTCCGAGTCTTCTGATTAACATGAAGAGGGAGGCTACTTCAAGTACACTGTACATGTGTTCGTGAGTATTTAGCCATTTAAATCTATCATAGTATATATTTAATAAACGTTTCCGTGGATATAGAAGATGAATCGATACTCCGAGTCTTCTGATTAACATGAAGAGGGAGGCTACTTCAAGTACACTGTACATGTGTTCGTGCACTTGTGGAAATTCTCGTTTATACTGTTCAAGGCCTCCCTCTGAAAATCTTTTTTCTACAAGAAATGATGGCCTAACATCTGATAAAGAAATATAAAATAGTAAAATTCCATTCTTATTTAGGATATATTATCGTGTAAAAATTTGACTTGTCATTTTATTATAATAAAAAAAAAATATGAAGTCTTTACTCCGTTCTAGCTACGATGTCGTAGCCTCAACTTAAGGTACTAATATTAGTACTATACTCCGTTCCAGGTTCATTCATCCATTCATCACCAAAAGAAGCCTTAAACGTCTATAACTTATAATATAAAATAAAAATCTTTTTTCTCATATGTTTGTCTCACACACCTAAGGCCAATAATAGCCAACAACAAATCCGTCCTGTCTGATCTTCTTAATGTAAATGAAAATGTGGTGTTAAATAAACCCGTGTTTACATTTCCACAGTCCAAGAATTTCATTGAAGGGATTGCGATTTAATTTCATATACAAATTAGTTTAGTAATTAAATGCTTTGTCAATTTATTATAAGTTGTAATCAAGATATGAATATCATACAAAACCCATTGTAATGGATATAATATTGGTTCCGCCTGACAGAATTTACAATATTTAATGAGAAATTTAATGAGGAACTTACGTTGTAATCCCTTTCGATATCCCGAAAACGGTGTGTTGACTAATATTTGTTATTGTAAATTATTCCCCCGAAGAGAATAATGTTGGTAATGATAACAGACGTAGCATCGAATGTCTCATCTTTATTGCAAAATATAAAACAATATGACATGAAATGCTGATAATATCAAATCGATCACTGCTGTTTCATTTCAGATTTTTTAATTTTTTTAATTATGTGTTTTAGTTAACTGTTTCGATTAATGGCTATTATACACACATTAATTTATGCAGTTCCCTGATATGGGTATACCCTGTAGGAATAAAAGCAGAAAAAATCTGTTGACGATACTAAATGATAAGGTTTAAGCCTCAAATTAGCATACCCTTCCAAACAACCATGCCTACAGGATTATCTAGTATTGTTCCGCCGACAAAGGCCATTTTCAAAGCTAGCGATAGAAATATCAAAACGTCTAAATCACCCAACAAATTCCCAGTACTTCATGAATATCCAACACCGTTTCCAGTCAAGTACTTCGTGACTACGCAATACGGTTTCCATTCAAGTACTTCTAGAATATCCAAGACTGTTTCCAGTTAAGTACTTTTGGACTACCTATCACGGTTTCCAGTCAAGTACTTCTGGACTACCTATCACGGTTTCCAGTCAAGTACTTCTGGACTACCTATCACGGTTTTCAGTCAAGTACTTAAGGACTACCTATCACGGTTTACAGTCAAGTACGTCTGGAATACCTATTACGGTTTCCAGTCAAGTACTTCTGGACTACCTGTCACGGTTTCGAGTCAAATAAATCTGGACTACCTATCACGGTTTCCAGTCAAGTACTTCTGGACTACCTATCACGGTTTCCAGTCAAGTACTTCTGGACTACCTATCACGGTTTTCAGTCAAGTACTTAAGGACTACCTATCACGGTTTACAGTCAAGTACGTCTGGAATACCTATTACGGTTTCCAGTCAAGTACTTCTGGACTACCTGTCACGGTTTCGAGTCAAATAAATCTGGACTACCTATCACGGTTTCCAGTCAAGTTCGTCTGGACTATCTATCACGGTTTCCAGTCAAGTACTTCTGGACTACCTATCACGGTTTCGAGTCAAGTATATTTCGTGATATTGCTTATGTTGTCACTGAGAATCGTGCTTAGAAAAATAATCCCAATACGAACCACGTCTAACATAAAGGGTGAACCCGGAAAGACCATCCTTAACAATTGCTTGGCCCGTAACAAACATATAAAATATAAAACTCAACCAATCTAAGAAACCTATAAAAACAATGAAACTGTGTCACCAAGCATCTAAGGCTTTTTTTGTCTTAAACATGTAGTGACAGAAAAACTCTTGGTACGTTTAGCTTACCATGAAACTATTTTTCATAAGACTCAAAATAAATACTCTGACTGATATAATTCTAATGTAAGTCGATACCTCGATTACTGACCAAACAAGTCTGTGAAATTTCAACTTAACTATTACAAAATGTATGAACACGTAGATAACTCTGATATGTACCCTAACACAAGCTATCCGTGACTAATAGCTACCTAAAAGTTCGAAACTCTAAATCTAAAACCTGTCTTGCCAGAAAAAAGAACTGTCAATGTTATGAAAATCGTTAATACAGAATAATATCCAGTTGTCCGTAACAAACCTCGTATGATTATCAAATTATGTTCACCGATTTTTGTTAGAAATTAGCATACAATTTAATATTTGTAATGACCAGGGATAAAATTTTAGATAATTTTAACTAAGCTCGTGTGACCCCAGTCTACAATCAAATCAGCAATAAACCTATCGGTTTTGTACTATGCACGTCCAAACATATATGAAATACTTCTATGTAATTAGCCTCAATTGCTTTTTTATAATACATTTCATGATTTTCTATCTGCGTTTAGAAAATGGCATGGATATCAAATCTGACTAAACTGGTGAAGAACTGTAGGGAATCTTGGACAGTGGCTCCAACGTGAGTCCAATCTTAATGGACCTGTCCTAACTCTTGCGCCCTTCTCACCAATGAAAAGATGGCAGTTTATAAGACTGATTAGAACTAAGTGTTAAACTGGATTCCTCTTACTGAATATGGGGTAATCCATCAAAAGGATACCTAAATGTTGTATTTATTGAGACGTATTATTACTTGTATTAAGGTACCAACAAACAACGCTGTATAATGACGCTGATGTCATCGATCAAGATCCTAATGATCTCATATCTGTCGTACAAAACAGGAGTAAAATATATTTGCGGACTGGTTTGCAGCCAATGGTATGCACCCAATTATCCAGAAAGTGCAAGCCATTGTTCCACGAAATCAAATGCGGAGATTTTTCATTGCAGAATATAAGTCTATAAAATACCCAGTGATGACTTTTTTTAAACTTCTCGGATTAAATATGGACACTCGTTTAAATTTTAGCAACTATATATGAAAGAGGTGTTAAAAGTGGCATGACAAGTGAATTTTGCACTGTTTCAATCATTTTTTTTTTTTTGGTCAAATTCTCTGTTAAGAAAAGAAAGTCTTTCAACTCTGCACACTACTATTAGTAGATAAATGTATTTGGCAACTGAAGTATACACGATGTTTCACACAGCAACACATATTAACTTGAACAATTTTATCGCATTTAGCAATAGCAACTATATTATACTGCACACAAAACTAACAATCAATAATATCAAGGGTAAAACCACAAGGAACTGTTAGTTTACTTTGAAATTTGACTCTCCCAAAGTCTGGAACAACTTGTTCACAAAAAAAACAATACATTGTTTAAAAAAAAAAAAAAACGTAAAATGCTGGTTCGGACATGGTCATAGCCTCAATGAAAAAAATGCTTTGTGTTGTTTTATTTAACCAGCTTTAAGATTACCAAATTTTTCTGAATTTCTTTGGTTGAACTCATGTTCCATTATTACTCATTTTAATTATTTGTTTACTTAGGTTTTTTTTTTGTTTTCCAAATTTTAAACTATATTATCTTCATTCCTTGATATATTAGTTAATTTAGCAATATTGCTTTGTGATCTATTTTAATTACAAACTTTTTATGACAAAACCGTTAAATATATATAAAAAACAAATGTTGATAAAATTACATAGTTTTTACCATCATCCAAATCATATTAAATGTACTGACTTTTTTTAATGTTAATGGCGAAGTAGTTCCTGGCTTTGCTAAAATTGCAAATAGTTTTAGTTTGCATTATAGTGTTCAGTATTGATAAGGATATTGATTCGTCATTACTGTATTGTTAAATTAAACTTTCTTTCAAACTTGAAATATTACCAAAGATTTTGTCAGGAAGTAAATTGTAAAATTGTCTAATTCAAAAGGTACTGGCTTTCGTAGTTTGTTGATCAAGCCCCTAACACTGTCAATTAACTATATTTTTAAACCATATGCTTAAATCTATGCGCAACTACTTTTGTACACTGTTGAAGACATAAAGCTAATACTCTCCTTCTTAAGCCCGAAGATGAAAAGGATGTCAATAATTAAGCTGAAAAGGGTGTCAATTATTAAGATGAAAAAGGCGTCAATTATTAAGATGAAAAGGATGTCAATAATAAAGATGCAAATGATTTCAATAATTAAGATGAAAAGGGTGTCAATAATGAAGATGAAAAGGGTGTCAATTATTAAGATAAAAGGAGTGTCAGTAGTACTGTATCTGTTTTACATATTGTTAACGAAATTACAGAAAGACATGTTTTAGTTCGTTTTATGAATTTGATAAGAAATAAATTTGATTATCTCGTGCCAATGAGGCTTACTTACTTATCATTTATGTGAATCAATATTCATTGGTTTCATTGTCCACAGGTTAAAGAATTCTGATGACGGAAATTAACTAGAATTATTGTCTTCGAGCTACATAAATTTTGTGATAATGTTAATCATTCAGGTTTGCTAAATATGTTTTCAGCACATTGCGGTGGTTTTCATCTTATACTTAGTAACATTACAAACTGTTAGTTAAAGAAGTTCTCTCTCTCTCTCTCTCTCTCTCTCTCTCTCTCTCTCTCTCTCTCTCTCTCTCTCTCTCTCTCTCTCTCTCTCTCTCTCTCTCTCTCTCTCTCTCTCTCTCTCTCTCTCTCTCTCTCTCTCTCTCTCATATAATTGGCCCGGTCTTTTCCTAATTATACATAAATGATTTTCCAAAGTGCACAAAACATTCTTCAGTATCTATGTATTCGGATGACATATCACTATATTTTAACGATAAATAATATATTATCATTGTCTAACACACAAACTAAATGAAGAATTTACAATCTACCTTGAAATGGATGGATGAGAATAGACTTTGTTTAACTTTATGGACAGTACGGCTAAAGCATCTCTGCTCAACACAACTAGAGCCAGACGTAAAGAACTATACGTAAAAGTAAAAGGCAAACAAACCAAAATGAAACAAATAAATAAATGTGAGAAACATTTAAGTGTCTTAATCGACAATACTTTAACCACGTCGAACCAATTTGAAACACTTTTTTTTTATAAAAGTATCTAAGCAAATAAGAATTATAAAAAGGGTCAGATGTTTTATGTTGGATTAGTTGATCCAAATAGTTAATGATACACTTATTCCTCCATATTTTACTTACTGGTGTATTGTGTAGGGACAAATCCGAAATTTCTCTTACATGCAGCGGCTGTACATCTTACAGAAAATAGCCACCAGTGTGATTTTAACTTTTAAATTTAAATTTTAAATACTTTAGCATCGACATCATTTTTCAAGGATGCCAAGCAAGGGTTGTCATTGTTTTTTTTTTTTTAGAAAGCTGTTTTCAAGCTGTGAAATAATTTACCTCCAGAGTTCTTTAGTGTATTTAAGCTTTTGAGAAACATCAGCACAAGGTGTACTATTCATGCCATACATTCAAACAAAGCATTTAAAATATTTGGCATATGTAAGTTATGGAATAGCTTTCAGATATTAAGCAAACTAAACTAAGACTCGGTATATATTTTAATGAGCAATCCTGATTATATTACTGCCTAACATTTGTAAATGACAGTTCAAATATATCTTTGTGATAACAGTATGTTTAGCTTGAATAATGATAACAATATGTTTAAATTGAATAATCTGTTTTCTGTTCAATTAGTTTCTTTTATGCAGTGGATGTTAACATTGTAGACTTTTGCAAATCGCGCTTATATTTGGTTGTATGTTTGTTTCAACTACAAATCCATACTGTAAATTAATAATTAGCTCATTATGTATTCCTGGATAATTAAAGATATTATTATTATTATTATTATTATTATTATTATTATTATTATTATTATTATTATTATTATTATTATTATTAACAAAATGGTACATAAATCTGAAATAATGCACAAGTTTGAGAGAATTGAAGAAAAGTGGAAATGTTGAAATTGAAAGTACTTGCTTAGATGATCATCCTATATTCTTGTTTTTAACGCATAAAGACAATTTGTCATTCGTAAAGTACTGCTTGAAATAGCTGAAAAGTAACATTATTAAAAATGTCTTTACTGCGCTCTAGACGGTACAGTTGATTGCACAAATATCAATCACTTGCCTAATATTAGCTTACACAAATATCACTCACATGTGGGAGAAAAATTAAAACAACAATGAAATAAAATAAAATATGCTGAATTGAAACGGCAGTTAAAATGAACAATCTACGGACATATTACACACGTAACTGGGAATGAGATCTTCCTACAGTAAGATCTATATACAAAAGTGACAGCTTAGTTTGTTTAGTTGCAACGTGTTATCCCTCTCAGGCACACATTATATCGGACAGTATTAACATTTATTGTTGTATTTTTATGGTACATTTGGAACACTTTTCTCTGACACGATTTTATCATAGGGGTAGGGCTTGTTTTCCAATGCTGAAATGTAACCGTATTTTATACGTGTTATGAAGGCATACTCATATGGAAATGAAGTATTCCTTAAATAGGCCTTAAATATTTGTTTATGGAAAGCGTTTAGTGAGTAAAAATTGTGTCGGATAAAATTCCATTGGCTATCGTGAATCGTGAACTGATTACAATAAATGGGATAATTAGCGTTACAAATTATTTAGTGTTCATGCTTGATGGTGGGTCTAATATAAACCCAAATATATTGCATTATAATATTCTTTCTGCACAATGGTTAGAAAACAGCACTATTATTCTGTATTTAAATTTAACAAATGATTAAATGAAAGTCTTTACATCTTATTAAACTGCAGTTAAAAGAAGATGAGTAGGAGATGGATTATAACGGATACCCTGTTCCTGGATGTGGGATAAAATTTACTACTGTAACATTTTGAACCGATCACCGATCGGAAACGTGTCCAAGGTAGATTGTAGGCCTAGGCAGTAACAAGTACTTAACGAAGTGATGGGTTTAACGGGATACGTATTCGAATATTTAAGGTTGCTTTTTTATAATCGTTGTTTATTTTTTACAATCATATGTTGTAAGGATACTTTCAGCTAAGTTATGAAAACCCCAGATCCGTTGAAAATTAAAGATTTTTTTTTTTCTTTATAGCATCACAGTTTAGCCCGAAACGCTGCATTATCGCGTTACTTTGATGTTCTTATCGGTACATATTAAAACTGTTTTACTATTGCTGCTTGCTTATAATTTGTAAAGTTTCAATGACTTTCCCTCTTTCTAGTTCAATGAAGAAAAAAAACTTTGTCAATCGAAGTCGTAAATGTAAATTAAACAGGATATGATGACTGAGCCAGATTAACGTACTAAGGGGAAGCAACTCTATATGATCGTGATATCCGCCTAACTGGTATATTGTAGCACGCTGGTATTATAATAAACTACAACTTACCTATGAGAAGAAATGTCCACGCCTGTACTGGCATAATATTTCCCCAATAAACGGAAAAATCTAATGATAACATTGAGTACACAAATGTAATGAGTCCTACTAAATAATGTAAGCCTGACAAAGTCAGACGAAGCCTGACAAAGCCAGATTTTTAAAATTTTTATTATTAATTATATGGATGAATCAATTAACTTAGCCAAAATACATATTTATGCAGATTTAAATGACCAAAATTTTGGCGATAAATTTCGAACAAAGTATTGATAAAATATGAAACAATCATGTTGAGAAGGTATGTTATTGATAAATTGTTGGGGTTTTTTTTTTACTGATTATCGAAAGAAAATTGAATTTTCCAATATATGCTATTATTAGTTGTAAATTTGTATATATATTAGGAAGGTGTATTGAACTTTATTAGTTTAATGTTGATACACTTCTTTTTACGTTTTACAACTGTGCTTGACAAGACTTTGAACAATAATCTTTGTACATATTTATAAATGTTTATAATGTTTAGTTTTAGGCAAAACATGGATTTTAGAAACTAGCTATGATGTTTATGTACTAATATTAGTATGAATGACTAACTAGATGTGCAGTTCATTTTCCTAATTTTTATTATTGGATTTACACCAAAATTTGTTTATGTTGATGACTACTTTATCATTTTTGTAAAAAAAATATTATGTGATTTCTGTCTTATTCTTACATAATAAATAAAGTGTCTACATTTTTTTGATCAATTCCATCCCTTGCTGACAAGAAGTAAGGAGGGGTTATTTAAACATTATTTCATAACATATATTATTTGCTCTTTCTTAACAGATTTAATGTTAATTTTAATTTTTCCAAAAAATTAGCTTGCCATCATTTCTTGAAATTTAGTAATGAAATTTTTAATCCTGTGGACAAATAATAACATGTTTGAGACTGGGGTATGGATTACAATTCATCATTTGATAGACTTCCCGCAAATTACAGTATATCAAATTAGCAGCTAGAATCGATTTTCATTTTAAAATCTATGTGATTAATTCAAATGGTTATTAATTTCAAGTTTGCATAGAAACTCACTTATCATAAATTAATATATAAAAATAATAGTAAAATGCTTATTATACCAAAATTTGTATATGCAAATATTAATTATTTTCACAATATTTACTTGACTGGGTCAGTGTTGCCTCCATTAAATTTCGTCCCCAAGACACAATTTTCTTATCTACATGTTATAAAATAATAAACATGCCAGTTAAGACTGTCATGCACTATATCCCTTTTCCGAGAAGGAGTGAACTTGGAATTTGTCTCCCAATTTCCAGTTATTCATTATGGTTTGCTTAGTAGATCCAATAGTATTCTTTTGTAATTTATATGGCACAAACACCATACAAAAATAGTACACATTTTCATTATCACTTGGTATGACTTTGTCAAGCTTTTGTATGCCTTCCTGTCTTATAAAACATCAAAACATTTGTGTTGAGCATGTTGGGCTTTTATATAAATTATGTCAGAGGTTGTATGATATACTGAAAAATTAAATTTTCTTTCAATGATAAGTTAAAAGAACAATTTATAAAGTAATAAACATTTTACATATGATCTTGTGAGACTGTTATTAGTTTGTCATTTGAAATTCGAGCTTTATCACCCAATTTTTGGTCATTTAAATAAGCGTAAATGTTTTTTGGTTAAGTTAATTGATGCATCAATATAGTATATACAAATTGACAAATAATTTTAACATAAATTCAATAATCAGTCGGAAAAAAAAACCAATTTATCAAATTGTAACATTCATTCTCAACATCATTGTGTCATATTTTATCAATAATTTATTTTTTTGCCCAATTTTCGGTCATTTAAATCTGCATAAATATGTATTTCAGCTAAATTAATTGAGTCATCAAAATAATTAATGAGATAGATTTTTTAAAATCTGGCATTGTGTGACTTTGTCAGGTTTTGTCAGGCTTTGTCAAGCTTAGCAGTATTTAGTAGGACCACAAATGTAATTTAAGTGTAAATCCATGAATACAATCTTTACCAATGGAAATCATTTATTATTAACTTTATATGAATTTTAAATGCAATGTGGGCAAAGAAACGTAAATATTATTACTGAGATATTACTGATTTTAAGAAAGTTTTACTTATTACAGGTATATTCTTATTTACGTACGAGAACTAGGATTCGGAGAATGTGGTTATGTGAGAAAGCTTGCCAGTAGCTTTTTGTGGGTCGGTTTTTTTTTCCGGTGATTTCCCGGTTTCTTCTTCCACCATTAATATTGGCCACCATGTATAGCCTATTGTGTGCTGAAAAATATCGTTAAGCCCAACAACAACAGCAACATACGAGAAGTTTGATCATCTAAATTTTGGTCCATTTTGGTTACCATGCAATGAAATTGCAAACTTAACAATGTAAGAACATGTCTGTCACCATCAAATATCATCAAATATCAGATGATACTCTGAATTATATTTTGCAATCAAAACCAATTCAGGTATAGCAAGTTGAACTAAAGCTTTTTTTATATGATGATCAATGTAAATGTATGCACTTTACAAAAAGTGATGTTCATTATTTTTCATTGCAAACTTATAAAAAAATGTTAACATTTTAGAGGAAATTATGCTGTAAGAAATTTGCACCCTTACTGGCTACTGTATTACATACATAAACAACCATTAGAGGATGTGTGTCCAAAAATAATCGGAAAATCCTGATTGCCAAAATAATATAGAGCTAGCAATAGTACATCATTGAAGTATATTAAGAGTAAGAGAGTTGCAGTCACACAAATGGTGCTTTGAATATTAATTTCATTCGGCAACATGATGCCTCCTTTACCTTGAAATTTGGCCTAGATTTTCCTAGCATTTTTACATGCAGGTTACATTGCAAACCAAAAGAAATGACAACATTGTCAGCATGGTAATAGGATAGGTATTTCCTCCAGCGTTCTAAGGTAAGTGCACCATAACAGACTCAGATTTAAGGGCTTTCTCAGATGATGTGGTCTTGCCAGATATTATTTGCATGTATCACAATCATGAATATTTATAGGTTTAATTTTGCATGTTTTTTTTAAGGTAATTTCTATGAATATGAAATAACTTGATGTCTGTGTGTGCCGAGTGGTCTAAAGCGCTCTCCGCTACGGATCACTGCCATCTCATTTCTGTCTGCGTGGGTTCAAGTCTAAGATTCGGTGAATATGGATATGTGAGAAAGCTTGCCAGTAGATTCTCGTGGGTCGGTGGTTCTTTCCGTGGATTTCCCAGTTTCTTCCTTCACCATTAATACTGGCCACCATGTATAGCCTATTGTGTGCTGAAAAATGGTGTTAAGCCTCAACATAACATAACAATAACAAAACAGTACACAAGTAATTCAAGGACTGTTAGAAAAATCAAAACAGCTTAATTGAACATTTTCAGTCAAACAGTGATGCATGTTATTCCATGCCTCCTCTCCCTACTTTGGAAATTGCACTGCCCCTGAGATGTCTGTTGGAAATAACTATGGTATTTAATTTGTACCAACTCAAATAATGGTGTTAAACTTATCATTTATTTCATTCTGTTCACAAAACTACTTCCACATATCACCAGATTTGTTCATGTCTTTTTTCATGAATTTAGAAAACCTAAATAATTTTTTTTTCTTTCCTTTTCAGTTTCTTATCCCAGATGGTAACAAGTCTAATTTTAGTATGCATTGGCTTCATACTGCTGTTCACAGTTGCAGTTCTTCTTTTACGGTACTGGGTACACAGACGGTCCAAGTATTTACTGCCTCACCTTAAGGTGAGCCAGAAAGGGGACACAATTGTGACTGTTGGATTTTTCCATCCCTATTGCAATGCAGGTGGTGGAGGAGAAAGAGTACTATGGGTGGCCGTCAGGGCCTTACAACAAAGGTAAAATATGCGAGGACACCTACATTAAATAGTAACATGTGAGTGATCTTTAAAGGCAAGTGCCTTAGATCACTCAGTCACCTTTCTCATTTTTATTAATCAAAAAGAGCATTCCCCATTTAAAATGCAGTATATTTTACCAGTTTTGACATGAAAATTCCAAATACAGTTCAACAATAGGAGACATAAAATAAAGACTGATTTTTAAATACATGTGAATTAAATCAGAGATTTAAAATAGTCTAAATGTATGAGATAAACAAAACTTTAGTGGTACAGTGGACTCGAGTATATTTGGTAGAGAAACTCTCCCTCTCATTCAGATACGACCAACTGATGGACAGATAGAACACATAAGAGATCACATGTTGTCAAGATAAAATAAGTTAGTCAGCTACTAGTGATTATCTTGCTCAGCAAATTAAATAGTGCATCTATTGAAAATTTACAAAAATATTGAGAACATTCCCGCTTTTAAAACCGCTGCATAACCACAGTCAAAGCTTAAGTAAGTTGTTTTTCTGGCTTTAGCACCATTTCTCAGTGCGAGATAGACCTTACATGGCAGCCAGTATAAGTGGTAGAGGAAGAAGCTGGGAAAATCCTAAAAGGAGCCACTGGCTCACGGGATGATACTGGCAGCTTTCTCGTATTCCGAATCTGGACAATCTTGAGACTTTAAACCATGCAGACAGGGTTGAGATGGCAGTGATAAATCAAGGTTATGTGTTTTAGACCACTCAGCCATCCATGGACCCTCTTTAGAAGATAACCATCAGAACAGAGAACTTTTCATAAAAATAGTTGACAAATACACATCAAAAGCAAATCTCTCAAAACTCATTTGTGGATACAGCATTTGAATGGGGTGGGGGAAAATACTTGGGATTTCAATAGTGCTAATACAAATAACTGATTTTACCATTCAGATATTTGTAACCATTAGTCTGTTCATATGTTAAGTGTTTCTTGTGATGTCATCATGAAATGTTTTCCTTTAGTGCAGCTGATTTGGGTTGAATTTCAAACAAATCAGTAAACAGTTGCACCCATTTGGCTTGTGTCTAGTATTGACCTGCTTTCTGGGTTTAAGCTATGTTATTAATTTACAATAAAAACAGTGGATGATATTTATAAAATAAAGGAAATACACTTGAGATAAATATATTTTTATGAATTAAGGATCCATTAGTCAAGTCATTGAAAATGAAGAATGTATTGGAAAATTATTTGTTAAAGTATATTCTCGTCACTATTTTACCACAGCATTGAAACATACAGTCTTTCAAAGCCTAGTAACATTATCACAAAAAATCTCAATTTGACTCTGAAATCATCTGCTGAACTCAAATTTTTAATTTGCCGTAACAGTTTATGACCTGTTTTGAGATCTAGATATTAGCTGATCAAAGTTTGGAAACACGAGGTTGTTTCTGGTTTATGTGATTCATGAGATTAGCTGCATGCTAAAGAGATAAGCCTGTAATCCTTTTATCCTAATCCATTATATTTAATAATGATCAACAAAATCTTAATTATGCCATTGTCTGTTCGGGGAACACATTTGAAGATGTTCACATACAGCACTCCATGGCCACTACCAGTTGTTAGCTTTGCAAATAGTCACAGAGAGGCACTTTGCATATTGCAGCAGACATCTCAGAGTTTGATGTGAATAAAAAGTGGTCACAAGCCAGCTATTTTACCTGAATTGCATGTCCCTTAATGGGAGCACAAGCTGTTTGTGTTTTCTTTATCAAAGTTGAATTATATACAATTTGCCAAAAATCCACATGACCAGGCCTCACTTAAATAGATATGGACATGTCCCTGGTTTGTAAGAATCATCTTATCATGGTCATGATTGTTGTCACATTTGAGCTGTTTTATAATGCAGCTTTGTCAGACATCGGATTGCATTATTTGGCTGACTTACATGACTGCTAATGCTTTGACATGCATAGTCATTTTTTGACTCCAATTCATCCACTTCTCCAGTGAGAATAAAATATTCCAGTGCTTCCACCTTCCGTGCCATATCCATTGCCTTTCTCCATTAAACCAAAATAACCTCCTTAAAAAATAAAATTATTTTTAACTTATTCCACTTTTGTCACTTCTTACTTATTGTATGAAAAATACATGTATATGCTTTCGATCCAAGAAGATGAAATTCTTAATTTCATTGTTGGCAAAAAAGTCCTTTTGTTGCAAAGAAAATAGCACTGTTCCAGAAAAGATCCCCTCCTTCTGCACTCCTATCACTAAAGATAGCCCACTTTCCCCCACATTCGTGAGAAATTTCTAGCTGGTACACCACATTCATCACAGTAAAATGGTTCAAATGAGGGTGGGAAGTCTTAGAACAATGTGTTTAGTGGTAATTTGTATCTTCAGAATAGAACATTCATCTCCAGACCCCAGCAGCAAAATTTTTCCAAGATTAGGTCTTTGAATTTCCTATAGAAGTTGCTTTTTACAGTGACCACAGTGTGGAATTTATGAAAATATTATGGCCCACGTCCTCCTGTGTTTGGGACTTGGCATTATTTTTTATGTTTTTGTTAACAGATGCTGCTTCGAGGCCAGTAAGACAAGGGAGGTAACCCATGTCATCTGCAACATTATATCAAAACTAAAGGCATGCTCTTATAATCATTATTATTTCATAGGTAACAAGAGTACAGTTTTTACAATTTATGGCATTTGAGATATGAAAAACACCTAATGATTTAGGGGGTATAAAGATCAAAGGTCATGATCACAGTGAATTTATGAGGAGCAATGGTTGTTACATGATATTTGTAGTTTGACCAAATTTTATGATTAACTTGCATTTAGACAAAAATGACACTTTTTCATTCAGATCAAAAGATCAAAGGTCAAAGTCACATGGACTGAAAGAAAGAAAAACAAGTTTCCACAAAACTAATTAAGTTCTGTTCCACATGCCTTAACTAAATTTTGTAGATGTTTTGCATTTGACAGAGGTCTCGGAAACGCTTAATTATGCATATTTGGATGCTGATTTTTTTTTGGGGTTGCAGAAAATCACTTAAGCGGGAGTCCTCCGAATGCATGTTATAGGTGAGCGGTACAATTAAATGACTTGCCAGTCTGGCTTCATCCACATGCTTCGTGGCAAAATGTGTTGATCACTTAACTGTGCTGATATTTACAATGAGATAATTCAATGGCTGAAAGACATGTTGATGTACATGTTGCCATTATGAAAGCACATCAAGATGGGACAGTAGCCAAGTGAAAGAAAGTGTGATACTTAGCTTAGTGCTTGGAATAATAAGACCTTCCATGAATTGACAAAATTCAGTCTCACTCTGATGTACAAACAAGAGTTATGTCAGTATTCTAAACATTGTAGAAATTAAACTCAATGACAACCAATTTGCATTGTTTTCTGGGAGGGGACTTCAACTTTTGCTGATGGGACTCCTATTTTTACCAAAATGGGAGTCCTGGACTCCTAGTTTTAAAATCCTACTGAGACTTCTAATTTAAAAAGAGGAAGACACCTATTGATTTGGCTGTTCAAATGCCAAGGTGAAACTCTACAAAGGAAAATGGATGCTGGAAAATTACTGTTGATTTGTTTCAAAAGGTAAAATATCCAAACAATGAGAAAGGGTTGAGAATAAAAAGAAAACATAATACATGTAATATAATGATATAAAATTTACCACATGTATAAGCCAAGATGTGTTTAAAATGTTTTCCATCTTTCAGTCCCAATGATACAAAAATAACCACATGTACAAGCCAAGATGTGTTTAAAAAGTTTTCCATCTTTCAGTCCCTGTGACCTTTTGTATCAAAATAAATAGGTTTCTTCCTTGCCCCAAGTGCAAGCTCCTTGCAGAGTTTGGCAATAGTAGATAGTGAAGAACCTGAGCTGTTTGAAAAAAACAGAACAGACTTAATGAAGGGCAGACAATGTAGAATTTCAGATGCCTAAAACTAGTTGAAAACAAACCCTATAGGAACAAAGGTTGACTTATTATAATATTACTAATCTGCTAAGAGACTGTATCTGATCTGTATAGCTTTTAGGATTTATGTATTAGCATCTGGGGTCACAAATTAAGCAGTTCCAAATAAGGCAATTAACATTAGTCTTGGGAAATTTAAATACAAAATTATCAAAATAGGAACATTGGCTATGTGACTCTCCCAGATCAGTTAGTGTAAAATAACTAAACCATCTTCTTTTAAAAAGAAAGGAATCACGCTTTTTAGTATGTTTTGACAAGGCTGACCATTCATGAAGAAACAAAAACCATTTGAACAGTACAGTCTTTGTAAGATCAGAATATATACTGTGACATTTTCAGCAATGAATAGTAATTAATAGTTTTTACAATAATTTAAATGCATCATTTCTCCTCTTTTCTTAAACTGTATTTTTTGTGATCCTATACCATAATAACTTAGAAGTTTGACACATTTGACTAATACCAACTTAATTGAATATTATATTTGCTCGACTGCAAGTCAGATCGAATGAAAGAGTGCATAAGATCAAGATTTGATTTTGCATAATGCACAAGCAGAACAGGGTCTATGCAGGTTTTAATAGTAATCAATAGAATAAACAACATAGACCCTGATATGTCTAAACATAATGTAACAACAGGTCAGGGTTCAAGTTTGCAGTAGGATCTAACTTCTAAGCAAGTATATGTGGTAATTCGAACATCAAAATAATGTCATTTGTTCACTTCTGATTGTGCTGTATTTGTCTGTTTCAGATATCCAAATGTCAGATGTGTAGTATACACTGGAGACACTTATACATCTGGCCAAAAAATTTTGGAGAAGGCCAAGCAAAGGTTTAATATTGTTCTCCCTAAACCAGTGGAATTTGTTTTCCTGAAACAGAGACCATGGGTAGAGGCTAAGAAGTATCCAGTATTCACACTGCTTGGACAGAGTCTTGGCTCCATCATTCTTGGATTTGAAGCATTGTTTTCATATGTCCCTGATATTTACATAGACAGTATGGGTTATGCCTTCACAATTCCTCTCTTTAGATATTTTGGTGGTTGCAAAGTAGGTTGCTATGTCCATTATCCTACTATTAGTACAGACATGTTGGAAAGAGTCTCACAAAGGGAGGCAACCTTTAACAATTCTTTCTTTGTCTCCCGAAGTGCATTGTTTACAAATATTAAACTAATCTACTACAGACTTTTTGCAGCTTTGTATGGTTTAGCTGGGAAAAGAAGTGATTTTATCATGGTCAATTCTACCTGGACCTTTGATCATATTAAATCTTTATGGCAGGCAGGTGACCGAACTGTCATAGTTTATCCACCATGTGATGTAACTGAGTTCATCAAAATTCCTCTTAATCATACATCAGGGAACGAATTGCTGAACATAATATCTATTGCCCAGTTTAGACCAGAGAAAGACCACCAGCTTCAAATTAAGTCATTTTATGAATTTTTGATGAAACATACTCCTCCAGAAAGGATGCGGTATCATCTACTCCTGGTAGGAAGTTGTCGAGATGAGAATGACTTAAATAGAGTGGAGATGCTACAAGCACTTTGTGAGGAACTGAAGATAAAAGACTATGTAGATTTTAAACTGAATGTCAGCTTTCAGAAACTAATGGACCTGATGGCATCCTCAGTAATTGGACTTCACACCATGCAGGATGAACATTTTGGAATAGGTAGGAATGGATATAGTATTTTATTGCACTTAGTCATTAAAATCTCAATATGTATCTAATATAAAAGTATTAAGAAAAAAATTGAATAATTGTTACGATAAAATCTCACATTGACTGATCCGGTGGCCTAGTAGTCAGAGTGTCTGCCTTGGATGTGGGAGGTTATGTGTTTGAGACCCTGCAGAGTCATACCAAAGACATAAAAATAGTACTAACAGCAGCCACACTAGACGCTCAGCATTAAGAAGTTAATGTTAGGACTGATTGGCCTTTGTCAGGATAATGTGACTGGGTGAGACATGATGCTACATGTCGGTGGCATGATGCCAAAGTGCCAGACATCACTATAAACTGCCACACTGCAGACATCCTAACAATATGACTGCAGAATTGTTAAAGCTATGTTAATACAAATCATACACATGCTCACAAAATCTCACATTGGTGATGAAAAGTTTGGTATTGGGTAATTTGTATGTAAAGTCATGAAACACTTGTTTTTACTAAAGTACTTGTTTGTATTTGTTCTTATTAAACGTCTGGTATGATCAGAAATCTACACTTAAGCAGTCATCATTTTGTCAAGGCTCTCTTGGTGGAAAGTGAGAGATTCTGTGACACACCTGCTAGTCCTGGTCACTTTTGGGACCTAGTTTTAGTAATAGAGAATTTGTGTTGGGTTTTCTTAGTTTAAATGTTTTTCATTTGTTTATATTTTCAAAACCCCTTGATGGATTCTTATTATACTTTGCATGAATCATAAAGCTATGGCAGTTCCTTCTGCTATATGATTTTTTTCCCCAATTAACCTTATGGTTTTTGAACAAATTAATGAAAATTCTTCAGGTTCTGAAGCAGAAGCAGATTATTATGTGACATGCTTATTCCACCCTATTGACCTTAAGAGTTTAGATCACATAGAAAACTTGAAATAAGGTTTTGCTTCAAGTGTTTTTCATTTTCTTTTATTTTTAAACACAATTATGGATTTTGTTCAAATATCTGAGATGAATCATTAAAAAGCTATGTAATTTCTTCTGTAACAGGCTAAGTTGCCCCTTTGACCTTGGGTCAAGGTTATTGTCCTAAAAGTTTTGGTTAAAGTTTTTCATATGTTGACATTTCCAATAGCTCTTGTTGGATTCTGATCTTCCTTTATACCTTGGGATCTAGGTAACAGTTAATGAAAATCTGCATTTAAAGTTTGTATTCAAGTTTTTCCGTTTTCTTATATGTCCTTAACCCCTTTTGTAAGGATAAATCAATTTTATCATCCTTGGGATGAACCATTCTGAAGCAAAGGCAATTCATTCGGCAACACACTCGCTCAGTCCTTTTAAATTTGGATTAAGGGTAGATATTTTAAAGCAGTATTTTGATTATGGAATAAATGTGCAGTTCCTGGTCATTGTTAGCCCTGCTGGAAATAAACCAGAAGAGCTTATGGGATGGTTTGTCGTCCGTTGTTTCTCTTTCATCCATTAGTAGAAGTTTGTTATCGATATTCTACCTAAACTGTCTGGAGGATTGCCATGAAACTTTACACATATTCATCCCGTTGTCTTGTTAATCCTAAATGAAAATGGTGCTGCTCAGACATCCAGTATGGCTTTCACAGTAGCCAATTTTAATCTGTTGCTGTTATTACTCCTTCTGAATAGATGGTTATATCATCATATAGTTTTCACAAAAGGACTTTTAAACGATGTCTGATTGGTCCTGAATGAAAATGATGCTGTTATGCTGATCTGACATCTAATATGGTTACCATGACACACATCTTGAAAGGTTTTTTTTTGTGTTGTTTTTCCTCCTTCATGGAAAGTATTCACCACTAAACCTTTTAAGATTTTTTGTTGGCTGTAAATAAAAATTATTCCCCTTGGATATGCAATATGGTTGTCATTTTGAAAATCTTGTTATCACTAGTCCTGAATGGAGGGTAATGCCAGGTTGATTTATTACAATAACTAGTTAGTCCTAAAGAAAATGGTGCTGGTCTGACATTTTGTATGGCCTCCATTGCAGCTATATTGAAAATAATATTATCACTATTCATTCTGAATGAAGAGTTATATTGACAGGGGGTTTTCATCAGAAGACTTGTGATGTCTACTCTAGATGGTCCCTACAACATGTCCAGTCAAGTATTATTGTGTTATTTATAGTGGTCACTTGTATATATTAAATCTTAATTTGTGACTATAGCTCTTGGACTCTGTGTTTATTTGATGCCTTCATATTAGTCCACACCATATCACCTGCAGGTCATAAATGAATGTACCCAAGACTACAATTACCTCTTTTTTTACATAATTGTCATAAGATTATAATAGGGAAGTATGGTTGATGAGTTCTGAGCAACACTATGATGCAATGATGTCATTAAATATATCTCAACAAACTAACCAATTTATTTTCCTACTAGTATGGTCTCCTACCTAATTACCAGGTGACCTGATTGGACCAATGAAAATGCAAGGAACTTGTCAAAGGCTTGTAATAGGTGTATGCAGAGGGATGGAGAACATCATCAAATTTTTTTTTCTTAAATTCCTTGTTTTAACAAGCTATCCAGCATTAAACAAATTTTATTTAAAAATGCCATTATTCTCTGGCTGTTAGACTTAACATTATTTTACTTTGATTTCAGGTGTTGTGGAGCTGATGGCATCAGGAACGGTAGTGCTTGCTCACAATTCTGGGGGACCCATGCTGGATATAGTCACTCCTTATAATGGGCACAAAACAGGTTACCTTGCCAATGATGTTACATCATATGCTGATGCTATGGAAACCATATTTAAATTATCAGATGAAGAAAAATTGAAGATTAGGACTAATGCAAGACAATCAGTGACTAGATTTTCTGAGAGTGAATTTGAACATGGATTTCTAGCTGTGATAGATCCTGCTATTAAAACTGTATCATAATCTTAATTTAATTTCTTCCAGGAACTGTGCGAGTTTTAAAGTATTAACTAAAGTTTCAGCTGAACATTTGTTATTTGTTTCCAGGAACTGTGTGAGTTTTGAAGTATTAACTAAAGTTTAAGCTGAACATTTGTTATTTGTTTCCAGGAACTGTGCGAGTTTTGAAGTATTAACTAAAGTTTAAGCTGAACATTTGTTATTTGTTTCCAGGAACTGTGTGAGTTTTGAAGTATTAACTAAAGTTTAAACTGAACATTTGTTATTTTTTTTATGCTCTCCACCCCCTTTGAATTTAGCTAGTTGTATATTAATATGTCCTTCTTCACATGTTTATGCGACAAAATCTTTTGGACCACATCCATTATTGCACTTTCAGATCAATTCAGTTTTATGCTCAGAAATGAGCACATATTTCTCCTTTTTGTACATGCACATGTACCATATATACCTGCCTGTAAGTCAGACCAGCATTATGATCAATAAGCAGAACATGCAACATAGACCGTGATCTGCCGGCATGTTATGCGACAGTTGAGGAGGGTCTATGTTGATGGCGGTTGGATCCGACTTACAGGCTAGTATATATGGTACATTATTAACAACACACCTTGCCAATGTTAACAAGGTAACTTAAGGTGGCCATTTCAATTACTTCTTTAACACTTAGAATATTATTCAAATCAGTGTCACAGTGAGCTGGAGATATCTCCAGTTCCGATCATGTAAAGCAACATCTCAAATCAGTCCGCAGGGTTCATAGCCTTTGAAGGTCTTTGAAAGTTTGAGGAAAATTGAGTTAGCATTTTTAAGGTCTTGAAAGTTTGAGAAAATTGAACAGATTACCCTGAAGTCTTTAAAAGTCTTTGAAAATTGAAATAAACCCAAACATTTTTTTTTCTTTCTATAATCACAACTAAAATTGTTCAAGGTTAGATTTGGATGTACAGTGTAGTCAAGTTTTCCTGGGTTTTTTTGATGACCCATTCAGTTTCATTTCATCATTAAACATTATTGCAGTATTTTGCATTTGTTTTCTCATATAACAACTTTTTTACAAAATATTAAAGAAAATAGGTCTTGGAAATCTACGTTTATGGTTTTTGGAAGTTTGGGAAAAGCCTTTGAATTTATCATTCAGAATTCTGTATGAACCCTGGTCCTGCTGAGAACAAAATATGTGAAACTGATTGTTGTACTATGCCTATTGTATGCAAAATAATTGCCGTATCACATGAATGGCTGTAGTTACACATGTTGAATACCTGTCTAGAAAGACCACCTGTAAAGTGGTCTTAATAGGTCTGTGCATGGGGGCCAGATGTTGAGGTCAAATTTTTATTTCAAGAAGGAAACATACCCTGAATGAATTTATGTATATTATAATTTATTCATAAATTCTTTTTATAATATTACATGCATTTATAAAAATAAAATAAGAAAACAAATATGTAGACCATAAAAATTAACATTTTTATTTAAAGTTGACTAATGTAGCACTTATAATCACTGAATTTTAAAATTAGGTTTAAAAAAATAGCACTTTCTAACCCTGTCCATAAATTGTAATGTTGGCTATACCAACAGATGCATATCCTGTCCATTGATTGTAATGTTGGCTATAACAATAGATGCATATCCTGTCCATTGATTGTAATGTTGGCTATAATAACAAATAAATACATCCTGTCCATAATTGTACTGTTGGCTACAATAACAGCTGCATATCATGTCCATTAATTGTAATATTGGCTATAATGACAGATGTATATCCTGTCCATACATTAAAAAACTATAACAGATGGATATCTTCTTGTCTGTAAAAAATTTTAATGTTGGCTCTAATAAAGAATAAATATCCTGTCTATAAATTGTAATGTTGACTATAATAACAGATGCATATCCTGTCCATAAATTGCAATGTTGGCTATAATAACAGAAGCATATCCAGTCCATTAATTATGTTTGATATAATAACAGGTGTATATCCTGTCCATAAATTTTTATGTTCACTATAATAACATGCATATCCTGTCCATTAATTGTAATGTTCAACTATAATAAGATGCATATCCTGTCCATTATGTTTCCTATAATAACAGATGCATATCCTGTCCATAAATTTTCATGTTCGCTCTAATAACATGCATATCCTGTCCATTAATTGTAATGTTCAACTATAATAACAGATGCATATCTTTTCTCTACAAAATTTTAATGTTGCCTCTAATAACAAATGTCCTGTCCATAAATTGTAATGTTGGCTATGATAACATGCATATCCTGTCCATTAATTATAATGTTGGCTATAATAGCAGATGAATATCCTGTTCATAAATTGCTATGTTGGCTATAATAACAGGTGCATATCCTGTTCATAAATTGCCATGTTGGCTATAATGACAGGTGCATATCCTGTTAATAAATTGTAATGTTGGTTATAATAACAGATGCATAACCTGTCCATTAATTGTAATGTTCACTATAATAACAGATGCATATCATGTCCCAAAAAAATTATAATGTTGGCTCTAATAAAAAAAAATATCCTGTTCATAAATTGTAATGTTGGCTATAATAACAGATGCATATCCTGTCTAAAAATTGAAATGTTGGCTCTAACAACAAATAAATATCCTGTCCATAAATTGTAATATTGGCTTTAATAATAGATGCATATCTTGTCTAAAAATTTGTCTCTAATATAAAGTAAATATCCTTTCCATAAATTGTAATGTTGGCTTTGGTGCCACTTAATAAATTGTAAGCCAAAACCTAAGGCATACAGAACATAAAAAATAAATGGATCAACTGGATAAATAAAAGCTGATGTGGGTTTAATGCCTTTTTTCAGCACACAAAAGGCAATACATGATGACCAGTATAAATGGTGGAGGAAGAACTGGGAAAACACAGGCAAGAATTAGAACCCATGTGAAGCTACTGGCAAGCTTTCTCATCTACCCATAGATAAAGAGATAGATAAAAGCATGCAAAAGATGCATTATGATTAACAGCTGCAGTATATCCCCTAAGGGTTTTAAATTTGTGTACGAACTGGGGGTCAAATGAAACATGGGGGTCAAGAAAGCACTGACAAATTTTCATATGACCCGTAATATTTTCAGCTTGACTAATATTTTCAGCTTGACGTAGGAAATTACAACTTTCATTACATACTCTAGATGCATATTAAATGACAGTGTTCATGCATTGGAAAGAAGAGTAACATGACCATATCAAATTTAGGCCAATGTGACCTATTTTTCAATCATTAGTTACATTTGTATTTTCTGCTGTATGTTCTTTACACCTTAAGTAATGTAGGCAATATATCACCGAAACTTTTGCATATTGTAATGTTGATACATATAACAAAACTCTGTCCAAAAATTACAAATCAACAAACATGCACAATAATCAAATAGTGTGCATTCATATAGATTATTCATTTTCCATTAAGTTTGTAGTTGTACTTTTAAAACCATCAATTTTTTAATTCATATAGATTACTAATTCATTTTCCATTAAATTTGTAGTTGTACTTTTAAAACCTTCAATCTTTTTGTAGGAAAATCGTAAATCAACATATTACCTATAACATATAAAGCAAATACAAAAACCCAAGGAAACCTTAAATGTGTACTTCCATAAGTCTCCCAACAACAGATTTATCCAAAAGTCAAAAAGACTAATTGTTTATCTTACACTTAAGCCTTTAAGCCTTTCTCTTATTGCAGCAAAGTTACAAACTAACAAAAACTACATTGACCCCACCCTTTGTAATCCAAATAATGCATTTTTCTCTGCAGGTTTACTGATTCCTTTGTTGTGAAAGAACAGGGGCAGATTTTTGAAAATTCTTGCAGCCTGTCATCAAAAGAAACATTTCTTTTTGCAGTCATTGCAAATACGCAAACAAGTCAAACCGGTAATTTCAATGGATGTGCATCATTCCTGCCAAAAGAATTATTTTCTCCATTTTTATTTAAAGATCGCTCCACAGTTACTTGGCTGTTTTCTACCTCTTTCACTTTCTTGGATAGTGATTCTGAGTGTACATCCTTTTTATATGAAGATCTCTTCATCATCGAGGTTTGTATGGAAGCCATGATGCTGAGCAAGATGGAAATCACAGTAGAGCTCACAAGATTTGGGGAAGCTACTCTGTCATAACACTAATGATGCTTGGCGTATACACATTTCCATCCCTGGTCCTATGCATTGGAAATTATGCAAATCCTATTGCACTATGTCAAAAATACATGGCAATAAAAAAAAGTGTGAGTTGGTTACGACGTTTATCAGAGATGTACTAATGTACATAAAGGGATACACTGAGCTGACAAGAGTACTCACTCCTGCACTTTTAGCATTATATGCAGTTTTTAATAGCTGGAAGAGCAATAAGGCATCAAAGTATAAAAACATATAATTAATTCATCTGGAAAATGCAAAACCTTTGTATATTATAACTCCCAGTGCACTACAATTAAAGCAGGATGAAAAAATGTCTCTTTCTGACATTCTCCATGTACACATTTTAAAACAGGCCATTATGAATCTTTGCCCTAAGTGTATTGATGATTGCTTCCTTTAAAGATGGAATGGCTAAACATAATTTATTAATAGGGATTTTGATGCCTATGGTGCCAAAAGTCTGGTTTACAGTTTGTGGCATACAACTCTTACTCTATAAAGGAAGCCATTAACCAGACTTGGGTTTTTCCTCAAGAAGGTTTTTTTTTTTAACTTCATTAACATAAGTCTGCACTTGTCAGCTTCACTTATTGTTTCATTTATATGAGATTAAGTCAAATTCGGATATACAAGCTGAATTCATTCAAAGACCAGCAGGAAGCAAGTTTATAATACATGATTCATTTCCTATTCTGAATATATCAGGGGAGGTAACTCTTCAATTTAAGTTAAATAATCTTTATTCAAGAGGTTTTGATTAAGAACCTGCTGGGTTTTTTATTATCTAAAAAACCTGTATTTTTCAACTTTTAAAAAAATCAGCATTTTTTATTTATGTAAAAGTTTTATTTCTTAATGCTGGGAAATCCATATTGAATATCAGAAAAAGCCACTGTACTTTATGGGCATTTTCAAATAATGGAAAATTATTTTCAAGGCATCATCCTGTGTGTCATAATGTAAGCAATGTTTTCACTACAGAGTGCAGCCCATGATTAAGTTCCAGTGAAAAAATCTGGCACTATAGAAGAGAGTTTTCTCATGCAGACGAAAATATAGGCCAGTTTTTGTACATGTATGTGTATTGTCTAAACAGAATTTACGCTATGCATGTATGTACTAGTGGCGACAATGAATATTCTTGTAAATTATTTATTGACATTTTTATTGAAAGTGTCAACCAGATATAGATCAAATGAGAACTGCCATTATTTATATACATGTTATTTGTGTTTTTTAATGGGATTAGACTGATGCATGAATTTTCAAACATGTGACATATTGTGTTCTAATGGATTTTCATATTTATGTACAGTACTTGGTTCATTATGGATTGTACCTCACAAATGTAAGTTGTCTATGTACAAACTAGCTTTAATATATTGCCATTATTTAGTCAAAATTTCCCAAAGTGGGAGAAAAAATAATTGTTTTACTTCATGGCAGCATAATATCATATGATTTAACTGTAACCTTGTTATGGCTGCGAGGGGGGGGGTACAGAGTTATCTTTACCTATTTGTTTTCATTCACCAAATTAAGGAATTTAATGCCTTTCGGTGACAGAAAAAAGTTCAAATAAATTTCCATCCAAAACATGCTGAAAATATGGTTGTATTATTTTGCATTCCTCATTCTATGATAAAACAAAATTTGTTTACAAAATGAATTGCCAAAATATGTCTTGGAAATCTGTCCTTGTGGTCTTTGAAAGTTTGTGAAAAGTCTTTTAATTTATCATGTAGAATTCTGTATGAACTGAGTATGGAAACAGTTATCATCTGCACAGATCAAAGCATATACACAGGTACAGTATCTGTACAGGTAAAAAAATGTACATATGTACAATGGTAATGCATCTCAATCTTTCTTCCTTGGTCCAAGGCAGCAGTGTACAGTTGGTTACATAGTGCTGTACTAATCCCCTGAAGAGCTTGCAAAGGATAGCTTTGTACATGTACATCCTTGGTTATGTTTTTAGCTTAACTTTTTATTGTAGGGTTTAAGGTCATTTTTCAGCACAAGATAGGCTATACATCGCGGCCAGTTTAAATGGTGGAGGAAAAACCCTGGAAAGAACCATCAATTCATGAGAAGCTACTGGCAAGCTTTCTAACATACCTACATTGGCCAAAGCAGAGAATCAAACCCACCAAGACTGAGGTGAGATGGCAGTAATCTGTAATGGTGAGTGTTTTAGATCACTCAAGGCCTCAATTTTTTTATATGCCTGTAAAAGACATGATGCTCTATGTTATGATGTTTACATCAGTCTGACCATTACCAATTTCATTACAGTAACTAAACTTTGCCATCGTCTTATTTGCACCCCCTCTGCTTTTAAAAACAAAAAGTATCAAGGACCAAATAATACACAAAACTTAAGCTGACAGTGTTGGTATAAACAATATTTATATACCAAACAAGGTATCATAGAATGTGCATCAAAGCTTGAACAAAAGATATAGAGGATTGAGCAACAAGCAGAAACTTAACTCAACCTCTCTCCTCATTAACAATATTGTTACAATGTGGCTGATACAAATAATGAAGGCATGATATTGCAAGCATTGAAACATTCTAATGATGTCCTCGTGTAAAAGAAATGTAAAGACAATAATTGTATTAATGCCAGTAACTAAAAAGTGATTACATTTTACTGTATGATAGCAAATCAACAAGGAAAAAGGAAAGAAAGAAAAATTATAAGGATGTTGGCACTTGTGAAAAGGAGGAGGGTAGATAAAGGACTTTTGACTTTAGCTTGGGTGATATATGTTTATACTGGAGATGTAACAGTTAAATGTGAGGACATCTTTAATGATCAGGCAAATCTTTTAGATGTAATTATGTACTTGTGGACCACCTTAAACATCTTATTGACCTAAACCAATTGCAAGGAGTTACCTGTTAATGACATTGTATCTGTGATAGGGGGCAATATTCCTATTCGGTTTCTTGAGAGTGACATCGTTGTAAGAGAAAAAGCTTTGTGTTTTTTGGTTCACTGCATCAACATCTATTTCCAGTTAGTTTTTTTTTAAGCTCATCATTTAATAAACTACTGCAAAGTTGAAATCTTGTGTGCATAATTTGTACAATTATTTTTCTTTGATAGTAAAAAATTGCAACTTGTCTTCAATTCATATTAAGGTTTGATTTAAAAGAGTGCAACAGAGTGTTTTTTTGAACTCCACATCAATAAGACTCCATTCTGCAACAGACTTTGGTAAAAAATTAACTTTCGTATAGATTTGTCCTGATTTGGACTCGGACTTGAAGAGCATTTTAAATTGGTCAGGGACTGTCAATCATGCTATACTTATAAGTCTCATCAGAAGAAAGGTTGGGAAAAAAATCCATACAGGAGCTTCTTTCTTAAGAATTGCAAGTATCAACTGAAGCAGCCACAATATCAGTCAGTGAAATCCTTCCAGATTCTAACAACTTCTCTTCAATGTCAAAGGATGATGGGTCTCCAAAGGTGAAGGTAGGAATGGTTAGCATCGCAACAAAAAATTTAAAACTTACATGCAGATAATTTTTTATATTTGAAAGTAGTTATTTACCTCTGCAGTGTCAATTAGTAAATTTATGTACTAAAGAAAAAATAAACAGCTGACAATATTATAGCAAAGTCATTTATAGTCTTTTTAAGAAAAATGAATTTGTCACATAAGAACATTTAGATTTTAATGGACGTAACTGGCAGATTCATAGACTTTCAAAAGTCACACATCCTTGGACATCAGGCTTATTAAAAGAAAACTGAATATTAATTGCATATCAATGAATTTACTATTTACCTATTTATATTTTTCACACTGCTCAGAGTAAACATTATATATCTAGATGTTCACAATAGTCTATGCACAGAAGACATTTGACTACCACTGTTCATATCAAAAGTCTACCATACTACATGAAAATTGTTTATTTTTTTATTGGAACTTAATATCATAAAGGTTTACAACTTTACACGTATTTCTCTTTATGGATAGTACTTTTTGCCCTGGAACAATGGTTTATTGGAAATGAAAATCATCAATGTATGGACTACCAGGTACTAGTTTGTTTTGTTTCGTGTAGCTTACGAATACCATCAAAATAAGATGGCTGCATTGCCACAAATATCCACCATTGCTATAAGATGGTCTTAACTACTTCTTTAGAATTACAAATCATAAGCAACTGCATGGATTACCACATGTCTGTCTGTTTTTCCACATTGCCCTTAGTTCAATCGGAAGGAGTTCAGGTATGGAATACATGTTTGATTCACAAGATCTGTCACATTTCCATAGTGTGTCATGTAAAAATGTTGGCCCTATAGCTGCCAACCAAATGCCAAGTGAAACATCCTCACCCTGGTATGTTTTCAGATGTTGGTAGTTTTGTGCAATCCAATGATGAAGGTCCCTTGATACTACATTTCCTGATCCACATGCAAACCGAGGATACACTGAACTGAAATACTCCCTTTCTGCCCACTTGCCATAATGTTCCACATACCAGTCATCACGGAAACTTCCCCACCACAGTTTGCTGTTTTGAATTTCTTTATTTTTCTGCAGGAAAGAATAAATTTGTTCTAAGTCTATGAAGCAGTCATCATCAGTCTTCAATACAAAATCTGCTTTGAATGATGAAAAAATTCTTTGGTGAAAATAAAGAAGTTTTGTTGGCAGATTTCTGTATACATCAGTCACATTTACTAACAAAATGTCACCAAACATTTCCATTTCACGTTGCAGGTCTTCTGCAATTTTCTTTTCTTTCAAGGTCCATTCCTGAGCTAAACTTATTTCTTTTTTGACATAAGTTGATAACTGTTCCTTTTCAAGTATTGACATGGTGAATGATGGAAGGAACAATTTTCTCTCCTTTTTGGGGTTCCTATGTTTCTGAACAGTAATGATTCCCCCCAAATCACTCATTGTACTTGAATGTTGACCTCCATTGCTTTCTGCAGTCAGGATCTCAGTGCTATCATGATAAATAATTCTAATGGTACCTTCAAAATCCTTTGGTAGCAAGAAAGGTTGGACCGACATATATCTGTATCCCCTATCTACCACACCTTCATTTTGAGCTGAAAATTTCACTTCCGTGATATTTTCCTCTCTGTAATCATCATGTAAAAGCACATGAACTGGTCCGTGTTCCAGTGAAATGGATGCTAATAATCCAAGTTTGTTGATTACAACGGGATGTCTCACCATGAACGAAATTTTGTCAACCATCATCAGTGATGAATAATTGCTGTCCTCCTGAACTTGAACCATATTTACGTCATCTGTTTGATCTGGAATGCTGACAATCCACTTCTCACATCCATACTTGGAGATTCTGCTATCAGGATGGATATCACAGCCAGTTTCACCAACTACAAACTGGACTTGGATCCTGTTGGACAGGTGTGCATTCTCCATAATACTCCTCATCCAGGTGTCTCTAATGGCCTGTCGAGCTTCAAAATGATCCCGAGCAGAAAGAACACCCACCACAAGTTCCACTTTTGGAAGGGTATTAGATTCAATAACCTTTTGGCTAATTTTTTGGCATATTTCATACTTATATTTGGTGATTAAAACCACTATTAATCCCACGATTGCAGCATAATGCAAGAAATACATCTCGTTTCGCGTCTTCTGACACGGGCTCGAGTCATTGCTTGCAATTCCACTGTCAGTCATACATATTGTATAAAATAATACAAATGAGGACACTTCTCCTCTTTTACAAGCGACCTATTTAAAAATAAGCGTTTCCATTTGAAGCTATATTTCGCGTAGGGTCATAAATTTGGTATCGATATTTAGCTCAGGCATTTGAGTTTGTATGCCTATCCAAAGTTAGGTTTAAAATCATACCTTTAAAGAATATCAGACCATTTTCCCACGTTACTCAACCTCACGGCCATGATCGCTTCGCCTTATTTATAGAAGTGCAATAGAAACGATACTGATAAACACCGCTTAGAACTACTAAGAAACACCAAAAGGCTCTAAGCGCTAAAAATTTGTGCATTTAGAACATAGAAATGCATTCAATTGCGCCCAAAACATAAATGGTACTACAATAATTTGATAAATATTGTTAACACGGGTCGTAACGGATACAACTTATTTTGTGTATCAGGAAAGACAACTCTGTCAGGGCTATGTTGTAGCAGTAAATATGGAATCAGAACACAATTAATGAAGGTATTTTAGTTTAACATATGATTTGTATTGATTGTTACACAGTGGAAAGTTCAGTACTGAGAAACAAATGTAGAGACTTTATAGTAAAATTAATTGTGTTCTATGGCCATGTGTGCTTACTATTATGTGAATCTAAGATTATTCATAGATCCGAACATCCGGGTAATTAACAAGAAGAGTGCACTCTTGCATAGATACGCCAGCTTCCACCTCCCTGTAGGTGAAATATTAACCTCTCGACCATTATTCGAAGGCAGTTAGTTAAACTAACGAGCTAATAATAACCTTAAAAAAATGTCTAAAATGTGGAAAATAAATAAGTAATGATTTGTAAGTTCCAAATGATTTATTGTGCTAAATTTATGATTTAAATATAACTCTGATATTAAAATGAGAATCTGCTACACACTACCTAACTCTTTACTATATCCCGGAAAATAAATTGTCAGAAAACTGGAAAGGGCTTTTGTTTCTTAGACTTTATTATTATGGTCAAAAATTTTTTTATCTAGTGTTTAATACTGTTGCATCATAGACTTTAATGTTAAGGACAAAGAATTATATTAATATAAGAATCTCCTGAAATGAACTTATAAGTTGTTATGTTCATATCCTGCCATGCAGTCTCGGTCAGCAACAGCAAGAGCCACCAAATGATGATGTAGTTCATCATTTACTCGCTGTGATGGCACAACATCTGCACGTAGAAGCATGTAAGCACTATATCGTAGCGTATAGCTCATTACTGTGTGTATCCATCCAAAATGAAAGTAGTTTTAAGGCTCAAGACTTTTGTCAGCTTTCATAGTCACATGTGTAAAAAATGTATAGAGACAGGAAAACAGTTTATTATTAAATTAATAGATGTTATTAACAGATTAGGTACATAGACACAATCAGATGTGATCAAGGAATTAGAAGAAAGGAACTGGGTAATAAAGCAACAAAAAAAACCATTCAGTAATTAAAAAAAAGCAGTTTGCATTTTAGTTTTGAAAACGATTGTCCATTTTTATATTAAATATTTTTAAAACTAAATTTACGTTTCGCATGTAATATATTTATAGGTTACTGCATTTGTATGGGAAAATATGAACGAGCTTTTTGGATGGCTCTACTGCAAGATCTTGGGAGTACAGCATATCCATCAGAAAAGAAAGAGTTCATATTTTTCCATTTAAAAGCAGCAACCTTTTTATTATATGCTCATTCTTATTTCATTACCAAATATTTAATATAAAAAAATTCACAACCAATTATATTTATTAACAAAATTTATTATTTTATTAAAATAATAAAGTTCATAATCGTAGATTGCTTCAATGCACAAATAATAGCATTCATGCGCATATAGCTTCTATTAACGACTGTTACATTTCATAGCGTACCGCGCGCTCACGTGCATCAAGAAGCGCGTGGAGTGCATTATGAAGGTGTTAAGTACATTTTTGGCGAATTTTATTAACAGCTAAAGAAGACATTTTATGGGTATAAATTACGTTTAAATGTGATGGCCCAGTATAGCGTCTATATCTAGCAAAATCTGAAACATTTGTATCAAAAAAGTAAAAACGGAATGTGCCAAAGCAGTTTGTATGTGTCAGTCTATGAAACATTTGCTGGTATGTGATCGTCCTTGAAATATCTGCTTTAGTTCATTCATAAAAAATTGTTTACGTTAGAAAATAGTTCCTTTTAACGTGGTGTGCGGTATGAAGGTGTTCAATGTCTTGGAATATTGCACGATTATGACAATGTAAAGTTAACGGTGTAAAAGGATGAGCATATTTTATATATATATATATATATATATATATATATATATATATATATATATATATATATATATATATATATATATATATATATATATATATATATATATATCTATATATATATATATATATATATATATATATATATATATATATATATATATATATATATATATATATATATATATATATAGATATATATATATATATATATATATATATATATATATATATATATATATATATATATATATATATATATATATATATATATATAGTATGTGATGTGTCGAATTTTGAAAACTCTTAGAAGCTTTGGTTAAAGGAAGTGTATCAAAGTCAACTTAATTAAAGTAGAAAGGGCTAGAGATAGTTAGATGATCATTTTCATTTCATCTCTGAACGTCAAAAGGGAATTCGTTCTAGCCGACGTAACATGACCGAGTCAGATGCTATGGTACAAGAGAATGACATAAAACCCTTTCCCAAAATCGACGGGTTAAAGGGCGGGAGCTGGCTATAGATGATTGTTCAAAGTAGTGTTAATTACGGCATGATTAGTTGTTTAGTTGTCTTGTCAATCCAAAAATTCTACGGAACAAGTTTAGGAAACAGTCTATTCCGATTGGTGAATATGGATTTATGGGCGTAACTCTGTAAGAAATTAAAGGTTTTTACTTTAGGAAAATTCTTTAGGCTTCAATCTTACTTGGAAAAAGAGTGGTCGAGACTCCTGGAAGAGCGTGATTTGGCAGTAAAGCGGGAGTTTTGTCTCAGCGAGTAGGCAAACTCTACATTCTGAGTTCGTAAAAAGTACGTTTTCATTATAGAGTTAGGGGCCAGATAGTTGTCTCAGTCAGGAGACGGACTATACGTGAGGTTCGTGGAAACGAATAAAGAAACGGCAAAAGGAAACATCTTTCCTGGATTCACATGAGAAATCCCTGAACAATCACAGGACCAGAACAAGTTCTACGCAGAAATCTAAGTCAAGAGACGATTGTTAAATCAGAGTTCAACTGACAAGAGTCCAAGACGAAACAGCTAGACAAAGATTGGCAGAGCAGGGACGAACGGAAGTCTTGATGTCCGCATAAAATAGGTGATGAAATCTCTCATCGTTGCACTCAAAGGTCACATCTCATTGGCAATGAAGATAGTATATTAACGTGGAAAGTAATTTTACATTTAAAGAAATTTGTATTGTCTTTTTATTTGAGTACATGTTAGTACCATTTTCCTTCTTTTTTAACCAAGTCATTGATTTCTTTTCATTTTAAATTCTGTTGATAAACTGATTAAATTTTATATTTGTTCATTGAAAGGAGGCTCGTCGTGTTTATTTTATTCAATATACTTGTTCAGTGATCTGCAGTCTTCTTTCTATCTATCCACACTGGGTAAACTACACCGCGGAGGTCATTCCCTAGCAACGAACCGTAGTGAAAGAGGTTGGTGTGGTTTGCACGCCGCCAATTTGTCACATATTAAAAAATATATAACAGTATGTTGTTCGCTAACTAAAGATGGATGTAATATGTGAAAATATCATATCATTATGACTCTATATTTTAATTTATATTTAATGTTAAAACAAATTACTTCGCTATACAAAATGTTGTTTTTTTTTTCTTCTCTCATACAACGTAATAACATTACCTGGAGAGGTGATTAGACATAAATACAGATCACCATACTGCCTACTGGAGTGTTGACAATTTACATAGTCGTTTTCCCAAACAGCCGTTGGAAAATTGCAAGGACAATCACCGGTGCCTATAAAGTCGAATTTAACCTTACATCGTTTTTTTTTTTTTGCTGAATTATCAAGCTGATGAAAATAATTCTACTCCATTTACACAACTGGTATTGGTACTTAAAAATTAATTGGCACAGCGTGTAAACTGCTCAACTGGCACGGCCTGTAATATTTTCAATGGATGCTCGGCTTGTACGTCACGCCGGATCCATGAATTCTTCTTCATAATCGTCGTCATTATGGTCATTATTATCATCATCCCGTAAAAAAGCAGCAGCAATAAATCAGAACATGAATTATTTGAAAATGTGAATGACCATCGTAAAAGACTATTGTATTGTGATGGTGGATGGAAATTTACTGTGTAATTTGCTTTGAATTATGGAGAGAGAGAGAGAGAGAGAGAGAGAGAGAGAGAGAGAGAGAGAGAGAGAGAGAGAGAGAGAGAGAGAGAGAGAGAGAGAGAGAGAGAGAGAGAGAGAGAGAGAGAGAGAAAGTTACATGTTATAAAGCCTATAAAAGACATGAACTACATATAAAGTTTTATTTTTCCTTCGAGCTTACCAACTTCCTACATTTTCAGGATTTCTGCCTTTTAGAAAATAATACAGGTAATTAGGTCTGGACTAAATTTATGATACCAAAGAGTATAAAATTCGATAGTTGCGATATAGTGCAACAATCGTTTTATAAAAATGTATTTTACTTAATTTACAATAGATTACTAATTTGAAAAAGGTTATCAAAACGTTGTTCTTTATTACCTAAAGAATCTTTTATTTTCAGATTAAATCTAAACTACTAAATTATGAAGTTGTTAGCAAATTTGTCTTTCCAATAATTGATGCCATGAAAACAAATGAATATAAGTTCAAAGAATTTAAATAAATTGCGCACGGGGCTTACATAGATTTTGTCAAAATAGGCTAAGAACTAAAATGTTTATATCAGAGTAAACAAATAATGAGGCAGGCAGAGAAAGAGATAGGAAGACAACATTAGTTAGTGGACACACTTGTCACTGAGCGACTCACTGAAAAAGACGTAAAATCTAGAGGAATGAAGGAAGCTGGTTGTTGGGTCTCGTGCGTGCCCCAAAGGTCTACCAGACTATGGTAATGAGGACGATGATGATGAATACATTTATCGAAACATACGCGAGCAATGTAGATTTTAAATTAGTAAATTGTGGAATAACTCACAATTGTACCTAATTTAGTTTCATCTGATCAATAAACATTACTTCGATACATAAATATATTTCTCTTCATTGAATCATCCATTATAAAAGTTAAGAATTGTCCATACTTAATCTTGTACAATGTCGTTTTTGATCACACAAACTACCCTGATTAAACTGACCGATCATTTGTAAAATATTTGGAAAGAGGGCTGTTAAATCCATAAATGTAAACAATGGCGAAGAAATAATATTACCATTGATGAATGCAGCTACTAAATAGATCAACATTGTCGCAGATTGAATATCCAAATCGGCATTTTCCTACAAATATGATCACCTAATCACATTCCAGTATCATACTCATGAAGGGAGATAACTCTGTCCTATCTGATAGTCCCATCTGTTAAATATAACCATCGTAATTGTGTGTGTATGTATGTTGTATTCAGTAACCTAATTATCTGTAGTTAGTGGATCAATACAATTTGTAACAGAAAATTATATTTTTAACCTTTATACTCTACTGATAAAATCAGATCGTTCATAATTTTGATATACATGATATACCTTATCTTGTGTGCAAACTCCAGATAAGTTATTTTTAAACCTTCTAGGTACACAATAGACCTTCATTCAATACGCCGCTCAGTAGGTCAAGCGACAGCTTTTACAAACGACATCTGACAAATTTGTTTTAGATCCACACTACAGTTTATTCAGTATAATAATTTCTGTGTGAGGTTTATTTTAGTTCCATACTACATTTTTTTTTATTCAGTACAGGTAAACTTCATGATAATTTTTTAAACGAATATTTGTAACACGGGTCTGGTGCAGCGTTAAAGTGTCGGTTTCTCATACTCGAGTCTCGAGTTAAAAACTCATGACTGACACATTGTAGATGGTGGCGGTACGATGCCGAATTTTTCATACAAAGTGGGGTTCCGCCCTGTTTCGTCGAAATTCAACAGAGAAAATCATTCTCTCACCGTGTCACCTCGTGGTGGGTACTCTTTTGCACTCTCCGCGCTTGATTTGAGTGTGGGAGAGTGCAGAAATATGTTGAACGTAGAGAAGGCCCCGTTTATGTGTGTGCTGTTAAGTTAATTATTTGCTGTCCTTAGATATAAGTACCATAATAAAATTTATATAGAACTGTGCTGTCCTTTACATAATTACTATAAATAAATTAGTTAAGATTGTCAAATATATATATATATATATATATATATATATATATATATATATATATATATATATATATATATATATATATATATACATATATAGACATATATATATATATATATATATATATATATATATCTATATCTATATATATATGCCCTCTGAACTTTAAAAAAATGTCGATTGCAGTTTATGAAGTCAAACGGGGGTTGTGCCGTACTTTATGTGCTCTAGATATCCTTGATGCTGTAAATATGCTTGATGCTGTAAATACGCTTGATGATGTAAATGCGCTACATGCATTAAGAGTATATGTAGTGTTGTCCTTTATAGTTAAGACTATGTTGCGATATTCTTTATAATTAAGATTGTATATACCGTAAACACATTCCTTGTTTGAGGAATAGAACTACTGTTTATTTTTAAAAAATACTTATATATGAATTACTAAAATATTAATGTTATTATTTCTGAAATTAAGATGTTACAACATAACGATATAAAAATATCCTAATCCTAAAAAGATTATGTGATTTTGAATCATTACAACAACAAAAAATGAAAAATGAATATAGACTACCATGTAATTATAGATCCATAAAGTTGATTCAGCAAGCAATGTTACAATCCTTGGCAATGGTTACATATAATCAGGTGAAACAAGCGATTGACAAAATGAAGTCAGAATTATCTCAGGATTACAAAACAAAAAAGATTGTGAATGCTCGTATAAGACAGTTGAGGGAGATTATGTCAGATCATTGTAAAAGCAAAAGTGAAAGTAACGACACTGAAGTTACTCGACCAGTGACTGTGGCAATGGCTAAACGAAACCCGTGGCAGAGTCCTTGACAGAGTGGAACTACAGTAAAAAAAATGTTTATTTATTTATAATCAGATTATAATACAAATAATATTTTTTGATCTGATTATAATATTTATTCTGATAATAATATTATTCTAATTATAATATTTTTATTCTGATAATAATATTTATTTTTATTATTTATAATATTTATTTAGAATCATATTTATCCATAAATTTGATGAAATTGTTTAATGATCTTACTTACTTCAGACAATGTGAAGAAATTATTTTATAATCTTACTTAAATCAGGCAATATACCCATCAATCTAACGAAATTATTTGATAATCTTAATAATTAAGGGCAATATACTAATCAGTCTTAAGAATTTGTTTGATAATCTTAATATTTTTTTTGTTATTATGTTTATTTAGAATCAGATTATTCAGAATAAAATTATAATATTTATTCTGATCAAAATTTATTTTTACTCAGACAATATCTATTCAGAATCGGATTAAATTTGGGTAATATACCTATCTACTTGATAAAATTATTTGATAATCATAATAAATTTAGTTAATATTACCATCAATCTGAAGAATTTAACTAATGCTCTTAATAAATTCAGGCAATATACCCATATACCCATCAGTCTGATGAATTTGTTCGATTTCATATATATATATATATATATATATATATATATATATATATATATATATATATATATATATATATATATATAAAAGAATCAGACTATTTTTCAGTCGCATAATAAAAATGTATTTATAATCAGATTTTTTTATTCCGATATTATTCAGAATCGAATTATTTATTTATTATTCTGATAATAATATTATTTTTTTCTGATAGTCTTTACTTAGACATTCTACGTCTCGCATGCAGATTAATATTTAATAATTAATTTTGTAAATCCAGCAAGTGTATAATATGACCAGTATGTTTGAAATGTATCATTGATAATAGCAGATTATGACATCTAAGATAAACACGATTAATTGGTTTTGATACAATTAAATCTCCTGGTGGGACTTGAGGTGTAAATGTGTATCAATATATTCTTGTTGGGCCTGATTGGATTTTTCAAGATCCTGGTAACTTCCATGAATTACATCACACTGATGGTTGACTGCGATTGTTGATGTTATATTAACAATACCAGTTGAGATATGATGACCTCTATATTTGGGTTATTGTTATGTCTGAGAATATCTGCCGGGGAGGTTACTTTTTTCCATGATTCAAGTATTTTTTTTTGGAAAAAAATTATTCATAAGATCATTGACTAATTTTAGCATAGCAGCAATATTAAACCATTTCATTTTAAAAGTTATCTGACCTGCCTCTGTGAACTTAAAATATGGAAGAAAATTTTCCCATTACGTTCTACTTGAAAAAATACATAATAAGTAGTTATTTTAAAATCACATTTATAAACCATTCTATTTATCACAGATAAATAACATAATTCAGTGTCGGATTTTACTAGGTTCAGATGTTGCATTGCTTCAATAATATGTTGTTTCACATCGTCTTATAATGAAGCGACAAGGAAGAAAATACAATTTGTAAATCACTAATAGTTCGTGTACTTGTCCTACTTCTTTTAAAGCCAGCCAGAGATTGGAATAACTTTTTTTGTCTATAGCTTTTTGTTCTCTTTCAGTGAACATTATATCGACGAATATCCATTTGAAATAATATTTACCATCAACATTAAATGTCACTTTGTTTTGTCCATATGAAAAGATTTCTCTTTGTGGTAGAATTTATTTCAATCGCCGCTGATAAAGTTGCTTTGTGAATAATAATATCTTGGATTCTCTACCAGTAATAGATTTAATTCTGCGTTGAAACTCATCGTTAATTTGTTCTATTTGATAACTGCACGTTGGAATCCCAACAACTTGCCAATCGGGAGTTCCGTCATCTTTATTTTTATTTGCAAATATCAGCGAATTATTTGGATGTAATCTACCAAATGATATTGATCTAATATTTGACCAACTGTAATAAACCCGTAGTTGTGCCAGTGCTATTTCTTTCGATTGAATTGCATTTGGAAAATTAACGCTAAACTCCGGATTGGTTGAACTCGCCGATATTGTTGTTGTTTTTTGAAAATAAAAAAGATTTTGTATAGCGCCTAATCTTTAGAAACTAAACGCTTTACAACATTGACAACACTTAACAAGCATATACATACAAAACTAAAGATTAAACACCACAAAATTAGACAACAGAAAACATGCTGTAAATATTTAAGGTAAGGAAAACATGTAAATATTTAAAGTAAGGAAACATTATTAGGTCTTTAAGTCTCTTCTAGCAGTTGAAATATGTGTGTTTTTAAAACGCTCTTGAATGAGACCACTGTGTCTTTGTGTCTATCTTTAGTGGGCAATTCGTTCCACCTTGCTGGTTTCTGGCATGTAAAAGAATGTTGTCCATATGATTTCATTTTCATAGTGGAAATAATGAGGATACGAGTATCAAAAGAGGAGCGCAATTATTTTTTTCTGGTGTGTATACATGGGAGAACTCTGATAGGTGTCTTGGACTGGAGCCCGTTTGTGAAACGTAGCACTGGGAACAAATTTTGTGTTTTATTTTGGATTAAACGTATAGCCAGTGTAGGACACAGAGCAGGGGAGGCGAGCTCTGATCGTGGTATACTAAGAATGATCTGAGAAGCTGTGTTTTGAACTTTCGGAAGTGTCTGGAATAGATATTTAGACGGACCAGACAGAACTGAGTTAAAATAGTCCATTCTTGAACGTGTTTTAGTGCCATAAAGTGAAAGATACGTGCGAATGGATCTAATGCGTCTCAGCTCAAGATATGCAGCCTTGAATATGTTCATGACATGTTGATGCAATGAGAGAGTACTGCCGTTAGTAACACCTAGGTTTCGTTCTGAGTGTGAATTTAATATTGGTGTTGCTAATATTTATTAGCTGAGGTAAAGGATGTAAATAAGATAGTCTTTGAGACAGTCTTTGTGCTGTAATCAGAATTGGTTCACTAGATGATGATTAAGGACACTTGAGAGTGGTTGAGTGTATAGAATGAAAATAACAAGAACAGACCCTGTGGAACACCACAAGATATATCAACAGTGTTTTTAGTGTTTTCCATTTGCGGACACAATATGTGTCCTGTTGACGAAGAAGACTTGAACCATAATAAGGCTGTACCGTGAATGCCAAACACATGCTGGACACGGAGAAGTAATATATCATGGTCTATTGCGTCAAATGCTGCAGATAAGTCAAAGAGAGTGAGGACTGTAATCTTTCCGCTATCCAAAGCAGAGAGAAGGTCATTAACTACTTTCAGTTTCAGTACTCTGGCAATGGCAGACTGTAGAATGCTATAAAGACTGTTTAAATTCAAGTTGAGAGACAAGTTTGGATAGAATAACTTTTTCTAAGAATTTACCATGAATAAGTGATTAGAAACTGAGAGGTAGTTTTTGTAAGCAGTTATGGTCAAGTGTTGGTTTCTTCATAATAGGCTTTACAGTGGCAATTTCGAAAAATGATGGGAATTCTCCGGATGTGTGTGTGTGTGTGTGAAAGAGAGAGAAAGATATATATATATATATATATATATATATATATATATATATATATATATATATATATATATATATATATATATATATATATATATATATATATATATATATATATATATTAATAACATCAGATAGTGAAGGGAATATTGGATCTAAGGACTCAAGAAGCAGTGATGTCGGAATCGGATAAGTTCACATGACGTTGGCACACTCTTTCATCACGATTGTACATACTTTATTCATAGACAGGATCAAATGATGCTAACGGTTGCTGCTGAAATTCTTTATCGCAACAGTATGCCATCCCAGCAGCAGTCCCAGTAGAACCAAGTGTAGCTGCTTTTTCAACAACTAGGGCTGCAGCGGCTATTAATGCTGATATAACTGCAAGAAGTAGAAATATACTACCCATCTTGGCGATGTCTTTAATGGCACCCACATTGTCTTTGGTTGTTTGGCTTTATTAAAGTTCTTGAGTTGACGTTATGAAAATGACAGTTTATTCGGTCTACCTGCGATCTGTTCTTTTTTCAGTGATTTTTTTTTTTTGCTCTCAAGTATCTTTTGATGCTTATTGTAGCTTTTTAATATGATTTGGAGTTAGATTGCCACTAACATGTTGATATAACATTCATGAAAATTTAATTATGTTTTCCACTGAAGCAGAAAGAACTCTCATTCGTCCACCAACAACTTTAAGTAACATTGTTTTGTCAGCGAGCATAACAATGATTGCTTTATAACCATCAGCGGGTAGTGGAGCTACACGAGCTCGAAAGTGTCTATCAACGACAGATTGTCTGAATAAATCCAAGTGTACCAGTGAGAAATAATATATCGGATACAGTGTTGTAACATACCGCCGAGTTATATGCAAGCTACAATCAACATTCTGATCACGCCCCGTAAATGTCATCAACCGATGTTAAATACGTGCAACACGATTGTGTTCAAAATTCAGCAACACTTCTTCCTCAAAGAATCTTCACTAACCCCAAGCGTGTCAAACATCACTGAATTTAGTTCCTTCGAATCTACTATAGCATTTTCCTGAAACGCTTTGAATATATGTCGTGGTGCTGACACCCCCTGCTGTGATGCTTTCTGCCATGTGAATAACCCAGTAGCATTACTTTGAGTACTGTCTGTGGTCAATGTTGATTTACAACCTGATCCATGGAAGAGAGTAACTGTTGTTCTTTGGTGATCGATGGAGTCATTACTGACATCCACAACGAAAATTTTGTTAGCAATGTTTTACCTGCATTAACGGCAGCATCATACCATATTGCCTTCTTGTCGGTGGCTTTTCTAACAAGCACCACTGCGTGTTTAGCGCCAAATATAACTTTCCTAGTATTTCTGCAGAATCCAAATATATGTGATAGTGAAATCGCGCATGAGAACTCTTTATTGCCGTTCAACATTGTTCGACGCAATGCGAATCCCAAGTTGAAGTTTCCATCATTGATGCACCTTCAATTCCAGGTGCATTTAGTGTTACGTTTCTGTTTTCTGGATGATCAGTTGCATCCTTTGAAAACATCATTGATTGACCATCTGTTCTTGAGTAATCATCGCTATATCTTTCAGGGCCGTATCGTCGTTTTACAGGCATAATTCAATATTCTTTCCATCAGTGATGTATGTCACACTGTTAAACAACTCCATGACGCCATTATTAATAAAACCAACTCGATCATCAATTCCATATACGTTATTATCTGCTCGCAAGAGTCTACATTATATTTTGATAAATGCTTCAGCGGGCCAAAATATCTATTTGCATTCTGAACTTGTAATTCGGCTGTTCCCCGTGTGTCAGGTACACGTGCGTCATAAGTATAATACTAATAATCGCGCAAGATTCATCCTTGAGAACTTGTGCGTCCATTTCGCATGTGGTATAAAGCATACGTTTGAACATCTTTATTATAATTATTATCGTCTATTACAACGAATACCATTTCCCGCTCTCAGACTAACAGCTTATTTTTTCTCTTTCTTTTCTTAATAGGGGTACACCAGTCAACTCTGCTAATTTTTTATTTGCAACTTGATTTATTATCAAACTAACATTTGCATGATATATTACTGGCTCAGGTTTTCGTCGTACCAATCGTGCTAGTCTATCCATGATTGCTAAGAATGCTTTGCTTGCAACAACACAAAAGGAGCCAATACCTTTTTCACAAACAACGTCAATAGTTTTTATTCCAAGTTGTTTTTCAATCGGTATTGCTTTTGGGGCTAACATTCTAAATAAACCCTGAAGAATATCACCAAGACATCACCGTAAATCGCTATATAGGTTGTTTAATCTCGAATTTATCACCCTGACCATTACAGGTCTTTGAACATTATGCAGGATCATCATTTTTTATATTGTTTCTTTATTGACTAAAATAATCATCAGCGTTTTCATTTATGAGGGACCAATACACGCCCATGATACCGCCTGTAAATAATCGTTGACAAATATCAGCTGCTTCATTAACAATTTTTTAGGAATTATTACTGACTCGTTTACCGCTAATAAGACTTTCTAGTCGTTCAACATCGGCAAGGACGTTATCGTGACATGGAGTAATAAGACAACTTCCTCGAGTAACAAGACCACTTCCAGTGGTACAGGGATCAATACCTATATCATACAATTGCGGCGATTGTGGTATTAGTAGAGTTGGATATCTAATCCTTCAGAGTGGTAATTGTTGTTGGGTAAGATAGTTATTTATCTCATCAATAAATGCAATATATCTTTGATTATTACTTTTGGCCAATCAATTCCATGGTGTATGCGAATATCCATTTGTATCAGGTTTCACAACTTACACGATAATTAGCATACTCGGGTTTTAGAACATTTTTCCCTCTAATCAAAACTTTGCAAAGCAAACACATATAATCTTATCGGGTTAATATCTTTTATGTAGGAAATATTTCTTTCGGTAAATTAAATTTATCAATAATTTCAGTTCTGAATCTTGCTTTCTCTGGGTGTTTTTATTCTGGTATACGTTCCCTTATATCACCAACCTCCTCACGAACCTTATCTACAGTCTGTAATTGTGGCTGAGCAGCAGCTTTTTCAGTTGGAAGTTCTCGTACAATCTTTTTTGTTTATTAGTTCTTTCTGCTAATTGTCCAGTTGCTTCAGCGGTTTGCTTTAACGGGGGAAGAAGAAGACTCTTAGTAGTCTCTGTTACAGGTTTAAATACTTAAATACTTGTTATGCACCTTCTGTAAATTCCACTTAACCTTCCTGACACGCCTCTAGTTTCTGCCTGACAGACTTACGGACGGAAAGATTTTTCTTAATTGCCTCTAGGCGTTCTCATGCCAATCTTGCCGAATGAGCTTCTCCAGTCATTTCTGATATTACAATGATTTAATTATAGCAGCAGAGAGGATGAACGACTAAAATTGAGTGACCGAATAATAAACAAGCACCCTATAAAAAAAACAACACACGCGTCAAAGATAAAGTAACAAAAAAAACAATTAGGGAAACTCTAGCTCGGTTAGAGGCTATGGTTTAGCGTTATCGACCCTGTATATTTTTCATTTTCGTAGGAAGCTTTTATTTTCATAAATAATGTCTCCATCAGATGGCCTGTTCACTCTCTCTGCTGCTTTTATACTGAAATTTAAAGTTACTTCCCCTTTTATACATTAGGTGTTTACTTAAGCTCTGTTCATGTCGGACCATTTGTACCGGTCAGCGCACGCGTCCATCCTCTACGCATGTCGAAATAGTCCGGTCCTGGCGCTTGTATCCATTTAATTTTATACCCTGTTTATTCTCAGACTTGTGCGTCGAAAGACATGCCCTATCGAGACGATATAATCGTCTGTTTAGCGTACAAGATGGTAAGAAATTCAGCGCGAAAACATTAGTTACACCATTTTTCTGATTATGTTATGCTTTTCCTAATCTCCTTCCTAAGTTTAGTCTCCATCCTCCAAAAATATACCCTTCATTGTCCCTGTTCATTTCGCTGATTATTTTACTTTAAATAAACTTTACTATTTTCACTGGAATTGTATCGTTGCTTCTTGATTTCAGTAAGTAATAATTTCTCTTTAATGAAATGAGCTATCTTTCCTTTTCTTCTATATGTCGTTAGTAGTTAATGGTGACGATATAGGTAACATAGGGTCTAATGTTAACTTTGGTGGGTTGGCCTAATGAGTCAAAATTTTCCAATTCACGTTGACATCTATGTTAGTATGTTAGATTTGGTGGCTTGCTCTATGGGGCAATGTTCCCTCTAAACTGAGCGAATGAGCGATCGCTCACTAATTTTCGAGACGTCGCTCACATTTTTCGGACCGTCGCTCACAAAAATTCCCGACCAGAAAAAATAATGGCTCTATATAAATTACTCTCACACCTGTCAATTTTAAGTTAAGCCACATCCGGCGACTTCCGCCACGTCTATATCGCTCTTGGTTCGGCAAATTCTTTTGAGTTCTATATTTCAAACTCAAAGTAGTGTAGTTCAGCGCTAAAATTAATTATTTTCTAACCATGTTTAAACGAGAAGCGGAAGAAAGTTCATGTAAGTCAGCGAAAAAACGTTGCATGAAATTTAAAACGGAGTGGTTAACCGAATGTTCTGTGGTAACGGACTTACCACATGGGACCGGACAACACGTGCTCCTTGGTGAAGTTTTTGAATACTCAGAGACAGATGACATGGTATTCTGCAAATTTTGCGTTAAAGCGCGATGTACTAATGAATGGACAACAGGAAAATCATGGAGCGACTGGAAAGTGGATCATTTTAAAAGACATTTGACGCAGAAATATCATACCGAAGCGATCACAAAGCTTAGAAACCAAAGTAGAGGACTGCTGAAAACCATACTAACGGAATCTGTACAAGAACGCGAAATTAGAAAAGAATTCGCTCAAAGAAAGCAGGCAACTCCTGATGAGGTAAAGGTTTTAATAGACAATGTTCTGCTGGCTGTTAAAATTAATTCCTCAATGCTATCAGTCCAGGATATTCATGATCACGTGGCTAAGTATGTTAAAATACCAGAAAGTTGGCGAAGTAAAAACTATGCCTTTGAGTTCATCAATTGTATAAATTCAACCATCAAGACTGGTATACTGAAGGAAATTAAGCAATCAGCTTATCACACTCTGATAGTTGATGAATCCACTGACATTTCGGTGTCAAAAATGTTAATTTTATATATGAAATTTCGGAATGAAAGTGAATCAAATCACAAAACTGTGTTCGCAGGCATTATTAAAATAACATCATGCGACAGTGTGTCGATCTTAGGGGCCATTCGAAAGTTCTATTTGGAAAATGAACTGAATTTGAATCAGATGGTAATGTTTACATCGGATGGCGCATCGGTCATGCTGGGCAAACGAAATGGTGTGGCTGCTCTTTTGCGCCAGTCCATTCCACACTTATCTGAACAACATTGTGTGGCACATCGTGAGGATCTCGGCATAGATGATGCATGGAGATGCATACCCTTGATGAAGGAACTAGAAACTCTATTTCGAACCGTTTATACTATTTTTTCCCGATCGTCTGTTAAGAAGGCAAAATTTGAGGAATTTGCTAATACTGCAGAGGCTGATGCAATTTCTTTTAGACCACTTAACGAGGTCAGATGGCTCTCCAGACATTTTGCAGTGAATGCCTTGGTCAAAAACTATGATATTTTAGTGGAATACTTGCGACAAGTTGTTGAGGAAGACAACGATCCTGTTCACAAATACTGCCTGCAGAAATTAGAAAATCCAGAATATCATGTCGCAATCGTAATATTAAATGAAATTCTAGCTGAGCTAGCAGATCTGTGTAAAATTCTGCAAAGAAGTGTTCTATCAACTGTAGAGGCTTTTCAGTTTGCAAAAGCAAAAGTCATGAAACTCAGGTCACAGTATCTCGGAGATAAGCCACATTTTCATAAAAGTACACTTGATTTGCTTTCCTCATATCATTCTCCAGTGAAAACAGATTCAATTATTATGTTCATTCAGCAGACATGTGACCACATGGACCATCGATTTCCAGATGATGAATTGAAAGATTGGCTAGTGTTCGATAAAGACTGTTTCACTGCATCTGCCAATCTAGACAATTATTCGTTTGGATTTGAGCAAATCAAGAGACTCGCAGAGAAATATTGCGGTCTGCTGAGAAAAGATGGCAAATCCCTACAAGCGGATCTTTGCAACCAATATCCGGAGTTCAAAATACTGATCAAGGAAAAATTACAAATGGGAGCAGTGACAACATTTTCAGATATAGTTTCATTTACTGCCCAACAGGATCAATTCAAGGAACTATTTTCACTTTTGGACATCTGTGGCACATTCCAGGCCTCAAGTGCTGACTGCGAAAGAGGATTCAGTCTGATGAACAACATAAAGACAAAATCTAGAAATCGTCTCGAAGTTGAACATTTGGACAATTTGATGCGAATTAAATTCTTTTTAAATTCTGGACAGATGGTGGATATTGATGCGGTCTATGACTTATGGAAAACAGAAAAGAACAGAAGAGAAACTGTTTTCAAAGCCGACTAAACAGGCTTCAAGTTGAAAACTTATAATAAATTGTTTGGTATCACTTACGTCTATTTTTCAATACTTAAATTTAAGTTCTTTAAATATACATTGCTGTAATATACAAAATTGTCTAATATGCATTTAATATATACAAAATTGTCTAGTATGCATTTAGTATTTAATATTTTAAATATTTAATATTTATTTTTATTTAATACCAAAATGCACCGCTAAAACTGGTGCTCAGAAATTGCGGGTTTAAAAAATTTGTCGCTCATACGAAAAAAAAATTGCTCACTCTTGGTCACTCCTTAGAGGGAACATTGCTATGGGGACATAATTTCTAGGCGCGACTCTATGAAGTCAATGGAAATTGACGTCACTATACTGGACTCTGGCAACAATGTTGCAAGTGCTGACTTGAATACGCGCTACTCTAGGTAGGGACAAATACAATAGAGATATAGACATGAATATACATAGACAGAGATAAAGACATAGGACACAAACATAGACTGAAGAACAACAGTCTCTTATATCAAAATTTCGACTAAAATTGGTTTAGGTTAGAGAGTAAATTTTCTCGAGACAATGGAGCTGCCCTAAAAAGGGTCTTCGAGTTTCTTCTATTTTTGTCTCCACCAGTTTTTATTATCTTTACTACATTTTTCCTTCCTTCTCGTCCTTTTTCTCCTCTTTTTCTTCATTTATATCCTCTTTTTCCTATTTTCGTTTTCCTCTTCTTTCATTATTTTTTCATTCATAATCTCATTTTCTGTTTGTCCTCTATATCTTCCATTTTCTCCTTTTCCTTTTTAATCATCTTCCTTAATATGTCTTTATATTATTTAACTCCATCTTAAATCCGTGGGGCCTATAGGCGCATGCTCCATCCTGATTAGCATTTCCTTTGCCATCCTCAGGACATCCACTGCCTCTTTCAATGTCATCATCTTCTTTACGTGATTACTTGACATTTTGTATTTGATGTTGAATGGCGCGAATGACGAACGCTGAAATTTATGTCTTAAGCACGAACGTTAAGGAACATCCCCTCTGACCAACAACCCATATCACCTAACAAACAAGCCACAGTGATGAGAGAGTTAACCTAAAATACATTTGTACATAAAACAACACACTCATATTAATAAAACCACTTTACTTTCCATCGATATATAGTGGTAGTGTGTGAGGCGGTGTGTGTGTGGCGATGTGTGTGGCGGCGTGTGTAGCTGGGTGTCTGTGTGGTGTGTGTGTGCTGTGTGCTGTGTGGAGTCTGGTGTGTGTTGTGTGGTGTGGTGTGGTGTTGTGTGGTGTGCGTGGTGTGTGGGTGTGGTTTGTGTCGTGTGTGTGATGTGTGGAGTATGTTGTGTGTGTTGTATGTGTGTGGCGTGTGTGTTGTGTGTATGTGGTGTTGTGCGTGTGGTGTGTGTAATGTTGTGTGTGGTGTTGTGTGTGTTATGTGTGCGGTGTGTTTGTGGTGTGGTGTCGTGTGTTTGTGGTGTGGTGTCGTGTGTTTGTGGTGCTTTTGTGTGTGGTGTGGTGTGGTGGTGTGTGTGGCGGTGTGTGTGGCTGGATGTGTATGGCGGTGACTGGCTGGGTGTGTGGGTGGTGTGTATGTGTGGTTTTTATGTGTGGTATATGTTGTATTGTGTGGTGCAAAAAAGTTGATAGGTTTACATTGTAAGGGTGGGTGGGGTAGGATGGGTGAGGAATAGTAGGGGTTAGGTGGGTTGGCTTGGGTGCGTAGTAGGGTGGGGTGCGTAATGGGATGGTGTGAGTAGTGGGGTGTGTGGTACGGTGTGGTGTGCTGTGGTGTGTGTAGTGGTGTGTGTGTGTTGTAATGTGTGTGTTGTGGTGTGTGTGTTGTGGTGTGTGTGCGTGTGATGTGGTGTGTGTTGTGGTGTGTGTTGTGGGGGGTGTTGGGTGTGTTGTATTGTGTGTGGTGTGTTGTGTGTGGTGTTTTTGTGTGTGTTGTGTGTGTGTGTGTGTTGTGTGTGGTTTGTGTGTTGTGAGTATGTGGTGTTGTGTGTGTGATGTTGTGTGCGGTGTTGTGTTTGTTTTGTGTGTAGTGTGTTGTGTGTGTGGTGTGCGTGTGGTATCTATGGTATGTGTGGTGTGTGTTGTGTTGTGTGTTTGTTGTATGTGTGTGTTGTGTTGTGTTGTTCGCGTTGTTTGTGTGCTGTGTTAATGTTGTGTTGTGTTGTGTTGTGGTGTGTGTGTGTGTGTGTGTGTGTGTGTGTGTGTGTGTGTGTGTGTGTGTGTGTGTAGACGTGGGGAGATGGAGAATTTTGTCCTTTCACAAACTTTTCCATGGCTTCGAAACAGTTTAACCGAATCAAAACCAGTTGATTTCATAATGATTCATGTGTCATACATTGCCATATAGTCCGTGCTTTAGATGTAACAAAGATGTTCAGTTCACCTGTAGGGGAGCGGTCACTCAAACAGTTATTGTACTATATTACTACCTACTATTGACGAACTTAGCCGTTACGGCTAAAGAAGACGATAAATTCGCGCTCAGAAAACTCCCTGAATATTTGATAAATTGCTGTGACGAAATTAGTTAGAATCTAAATGGCGTGGAGAGAGATCCATGGGAGTGTTTACATGCAATAACAGTGTGTCGCTCAAAACATGATTCACTTTGGCAAACATCCATACAGTAAATTGTATTGAAGAAAAGAGAAAATTTAACTTTTTTAAAACTTCCTTCTCTACACTACTTGATAAAATAGCTAACATAGACTTGCGTAAAGATCTCTTATGTATGTATGTATGTATGTATGTATGTATGTATGTATGTATGTATGTATGTATGTATGTATGTGTGTGTGTGTGTGTGTCTGTCTGTCTGTCTGTCTGTCTGTCTGTCTGTCTGTATGTATGTATGTATGTATGTATGTATGTATGTATGCATGCATGCATGCATGCATGCATGCATGCATGCATGCATGCATGCATGCATGTATGTATGTATGTATGTATGTATGTATGTATGTATTCTAAACCTAAGGGTAGTTATTACAAAATTGCAATTTATTCCTCTTTTCGGCTGGTCTAGATGGGAAGTATTCTCTCCAGAAGTCGACTGAAATTATGTAGGCTGTTACGTTTTGTGTCCCTCCGAATTTCCATTAGGTATCTAACATTGGATGGGAAGGTGTTGTCTGTCTCCTCTGAAATTAGTACACATTCACTGTCGGTGTTGTATAGGTTTAATACAGAGACTGGCATTAGCATGTAGGCCAGAGCAGAATATAGATCTGCAAAGTTGACCCATATTTCTCAAATTTTAATTCATCGTCGTCGTCGTCGTCGTCCCTTAATCTAAGAGAGCGTTAGGGCACCACAGTTGAATTTACAACCAATTCTCTCCATCTTTCCTTTTTCTCAACTGCCCTTTGGTAATCTCCAGATCCCATACCTGTCCACTCCTTAATGTTGTCTTCCCACCTCTTTTTCTCTCTGCCTCTTCTTCTGCACCCTCACACTGTGCCTTGCAGGGTTGATTTTGCCAATCCAGATTATCTTCAGACATAACCTTACCACTTCAGTTTGCGCTCTTTTACAGTAGTCAACAGATCTTCATAAGATCAAATGGCTCTTTGGATTCTGCTGTGGACTTCTTCATTCGTTACATGGTCAACGTATGAGATGCTTCAATTACATATACATAAACAATTAAGATTCAACACCAACCATACGTAAACCAGATAATCACGTAAGACAAAGATGATCGACTCCCACGAGAGAAGGGGCGATTAGCACCTTCCGCACCTCTTTCTGAGCTTATTAAAAATATATTTGAAATTATTTATATCATGTAGAATTTAAGTGATGGAATTACTAGATACGAGTTGTTTTAGTCGGGGCGATGAATTAGGCTTAGATGAAGTGTTAACCGTCAGGTATTGAAGATAATTAATATCGTAATGTGAAGGCGCAATCCTAATTCGCCTAGCTTCTGAAGAAATTGCAGAGAGTGACGTAGCGACTTCACGCTACTGACGTACTTTATTTATGTATCAATTACTGAAGGAATAATTTTGCATGTTTGCCAGAATTAACAAAACTGTTATGATAACTCGCATTAATTAAATAGGCTAATCGCTTCGGCAATTCAACCAGACGAAAACATATCAACCAATACGGTAGTCGTCACTTCAGGAATAATAAATAAATTCTGAAATTCACCATAATTCCAAGCAACCATGTCAAATTTCATAAGGAACTAACCATTACAACTTGACTATATTTATGTAATATAGATTGAGACCTTATTTAATATATTAAATGAGTACAATGGCACTCGATGCTTTACTTCCTTACGCTCTGAACGCTGGACAAAATAAATGAAAAGTTTTGCAGTACACGATGTGGTGCTATTTATAGTGAAGATAATGTGATCTATAACCCAGTCATCGTGTATAGCACTCGCTGACCAAAAGAGTGCAAATAGCGGGTTAGTATGTATATGCAGCGAGTGCACGGCAAAACATTGGAATTATGGAATAAATTGATAATATCCTGGCTAAATAATGCACGAGAAAGGAAATTTTATTACTTTTATGACTAGCAATGTAAAATAGGCACAAAAAAAAACATCACACACAATACATACTGACTGTTTATGTTCTGGAATCGAAACATCGCGAGATGGCATGTCCCAATGCACAACGCAGTTAACAAAATTCACTTGATAAAACAATAAAGAGATTACTTACATTATACATATTACTATATATAAAGCCCATTTTTCATAATGAAAACAATGCATAGTAATTACATTATTAATATAATGGGAAACTGAGGCAATGTTCACTGCAGGTTCAAAACTTCATGGCTTTAAAACAATTGAATTGAATAAAAACAGGCTGATTCCATATCGAGTCATGTTTTATACATTGCCATTGATAATTCGTTTTCCGATTAATTTTACTCCTCGAAAATTTTTCTTCCGCTAGATGGACGAAACGAAAGTCCTTGATTAATTAATTCATTGTGAACATGTCGATAAAAAGCCCTGCCGTTTTAGACATTTTTTTCATCAAGCGACATCAAAGCATTTCAACTGCGTATGTTCACTAAAATTGTAATTAACCATTCATGTATGATAATTATTAAGTTGCTTTAGAAAAGAGAAATGAATAATCTACACATTGCTATAAAGTAGCTATACCTTTTCCCAGGTAAATATTCTGAGTTGTAAAATCGTACGAATCTTCTTTGATGTTGGTGCACTTGCGGTCTCAATTGCTTCTCTTTGATCTTTTAAAAAACTTTCAACTGTTGCAAGTATCGTATCACACCTGACAAACTCGTTGATCTCAACGATACAATTGAATGTTGATGAATATCAATAAAACTAGACGTAAATTAACCCGTCAAAATCCCGAATATTAGTTTCAGTACAGGGTTATTGGTGAGAATGAGAAACACACAAACAATTGACCGGCGAAATGTCTTAGAATTAGAAAACAGGCCATACACAAAACCGTTAGGACACGGATTTAAATGTGCCTAGCGAATGTAACAGCTGTCAATTTCTAGGGAACAGAGGTGACCAGGTGGCAGGCCCGGCCCTAAGATGTGCGGGGCCCAAAGCAGCATGCGGGGGTTCAAGGCAACAAGCGATAAACGAAGGGCTCTAAACAAAAACGGCATTGCGGAGAAGCGCTGGGCCTAAGGCGGTTGGAACATTCGCCTTGCCCTAGGGCCGGGCCTGCCAGTTGGTTAACATCCCTGACTGAGAATCTGTGAGTTATGAGCTCGAATACAACCTGAACCAGCCTGCATTGATTGTCGTGATTTTTTTTTTTTGGACGACTTAACGCACAAATCATCGGCGCTAAAAAGTCTTTGATGTGCTTATATGTTAATGTCGAAAGATTACTCAGTCAATCGATTATATAGCATACGTGCCAACAAAGGCAGCGAATTAGTTCGACATCGCGTACAATATCGCATATTTTTTATAGATGTACATGTCTTGTAAGGCCAATCTGTAAACGCTTCAATACATATTACACCCATCAATCATACACCAAAATAATAGAAATTAAAAGTAAATCAAGATACACAATGTCTGTTTTAAATTGCCAGTATAACCGTTAGGGTAAACCAGAAGAAAAAAATCTTTTTCTTAGAAAAGCTAATCCCATGCAAAATACGAAACTGTAGAGCGTCATCTTAAAACAATTATGAAAAGTTGTGCCATTATTTTTCTTTCTTTTTTCCATCTCATCATGTATGATCTTCTCAACATAACAATACATTAATAATAATGTTGTGCATGAAATCAAGCGAATTATGATTATTTTAGTCTTGCTTGCTAAGTATTACTTGTGGAATGTTGTGTGTGCATGACCTAACTAAAGTGATATTATAGGCTTAAAAGAAAGGAGTGGAGTCGTCTTAAATTTACATCTGTTATATTAAGTGGACGAAATATATAGAAAAGATGTTTCTTTTCATTCATTTGTAATGGAATTAAAAACATAAATGATGACAAAGCAAATTCTTTCCTTCTGTACACTAATATAAGAATAAGCAAACAATTTACTTTGACATTTGACCTCCACGAACCTGATCTGTTCCATTCCTATTCAGACTGTAAAATTTATTAGTGACATCCCATGCATAATTGTGGAAAATGTGCATGATCTAAGCACACAAAAAACTAAAATTACTGATCCCATGTGCTAAAAAAAATCAGTCAAAATAACTGTAAAGTTCACTTATCTTCAGCTATTATCGAAATAGGAAAAAAGATCTCTCCATCTGCATCATTAGTCACATGACTACACAAATCTCGCAACCTACATGCCAATGACATCTGAGGTCACAGATATCAACAATAAGCTATTTTCAGTGCTGTTGTAGGAAAACAGATCGAAGATAAAAATGAAAGTCACGAAATCTTTATAGAAAAACGAAAGAACATAAAATTTCTCAAAATATTTATTCTTAAATTAACCACCAGAAATCTGACAATGTCGCAGCAACTTGGATAAAACCAGATTCATCAAGGCGAGAGCACATGTCAATACAGAAGTCACTTAACACTGCCAAGTTTTCCATAAGCAATTGACTCTGACCCTACACCCCGACATAAATGTCCAAATATCAAAAATGGAGTAGGAAGGGTCAGAGGAAACTCCGATTATTCCAAATAATTACTCATGTTAGATCCACAGGGACCCGTATCGTTGCCTACAATTTACCTGTTATACATCCAGTGCCGTCTTAACAACATTGTAGGCTCTGGGCAAAGCAATGCACTGGGGCCTCTATCGGCCTACTATTCATTAACAATATGGGCAGCAGGATGCTCCTAGAAGCGTGAGGCCTTGTGCAACTGCCCAGTGTGCCAATGCCTTAATACGGCGCAACATACATGTACTAAATAATAAATACAAGGGAGGACACTTCTCTCCTTTCTCGCGCGACCTATTTAATAACAAAGGCCGATATTTCAAGTTACATTTCCCGTAGCGTAATAAATTTGATACCGCTGTTTAGCTCAGGAATTCGACTTTGTACGCGTATCCGAAGTTTGTCTCACTATCATCTGGAAACGCCAGATAATTTTTCCACGCTATTGCGCTCGATACATGATCGCGCCCGCAAAATATACAAGAACAACGCGCTGAATGGAATACTCCCTTCTCATTGGCTAACTGAAAATAAGTTATAAACAAATGCATGAAGTCTATTTCTTTTAACCAACGAGAGGACAGTATTCCATTCAATTTATTTCAGAATATGCATCTGTCAGTGAGTACTAACTTCTGATAATATCCGATGAACAACCGTCCCATGCTGGGTGGGTGGGTGGGGTGGGGTGATACACCCTGTCGAATCTTATACTTGAAATCGAGATAAAGTCCGACTTCTTTAAATAAGAGTTTGGGTTTTTAAACTAAAACAATAAATGTACTCTGCAATACGTGGTCTCTCGCTTGTGAACAGTGTACGGTTATGCTTTTGTAAATGAGACGGACTCCTGAATTAACATCAACACGATAAACTTTAAACATATACAGTATTATATTTAAGCACTGATTCATAACAATGTTAGACATCTCAGCCTTGATTGCCAGAAAAGTGATACATCTCAAAATTCGCAGGTGATATTACGGTCTTAGTTTAAGCTACATGCAAGCAAAATTACCTTAAGTTACTAAATACACGAGTATTTTCTTTCAGACAACACACATTTTCATCAAAGGCGTTAGATAAAATTCAACTTCTTGACATCGCATGTTTCAGCCAGCCATTTTGCTTAAATGAAGGCTTTCTGCATTATCTATATGAGCAACATAGCAGTGATTCAGGTACGAAAGATAATAATAACTGCCTTAGCAAAAAAGAAAAAAAACAAACTTCAAATTTTCTTCCATCGCTTTAAAATTACTCTCTCTCTCTCTCTCTCTCTCTCTCTCTCTCTCTCTCTCTCTCTCTCTCTCTCTCTCTCTCTCTCTCTCTATACATATATATATATACATATATACATATATATACATATATATATATATATATATACATATACATATATATATATATATATATATATATATATATATATATATATATATAACGCGCGGGGCCCCTGTACAGGTGGGACCCAATTGGGCCAAATCAGTCCAATCGGCCTAAGGCCAGCCCTGATAATACACCTATGTAATGGCTTTAACACATAATGTGCTTAGCGCCATTCGACTTAAACACAAAAAGAGAAGATAGTGTAGTATATCAGTTACCCATGTACTAACGCGTGCATTAACATAATTTGAATTTTAGCAATCTAGTGGCGTAAAGTCTCCTAAATATTAGAATGATATTTGAATTTATTTTGCACATCTCAAAATTTACAAATGAATTCCTTCTATAACTATACAACCACGCTAAAGGACCCAGTAGGGATATTGCTTTCGTTAATTTATTTTACATCGCCAGTGAATGCTTAAGGTCAAATTCAAAATTAATAGATCGGGCCTGTATGGCAGTAATACAACACCGTATTTAATATTGCACTTGCTAGTCATGTCAATTCATGTTTGTACAGTGAAAATAAATTTGCATTGATAAGATTTTAAACGTCCATTCTATATCGAGAGCGAACTTGTACATTTAAATTGGCACAGATTTGAGTGATAAAAGCCTGAAAAGTGGTGTATATGGATAAAGATTTAGACGGGTTCTCAAATTCACCATTTTATTAACATTAGCATATGGTAATGTTGCTGGAGTTTGCAGTACAGTTTAAAAGCTTTATTATTCAAACAGTAATTCATGAAATAACAGGATTAAAAGGTGCAGTTTTTGACCCGTCTATTTCCATTGAAATGTTACCGTCCCTTTTTGTTATTGTGATTCTACTTTACATGCAGCACTGTCGTGTGCTTGAAAACACGCTTTCCTAGTACTTGTTATGACAAATTCATGCACTTTCGCGTCTTATTTTCTTCCTCTGTTGACATGTTTCTTTGTTAAAAGTGCACATATGCTTAAATATTAATATGGTGACAATGCACATTTTTCTCAATACTACGACGGTTTTCATTATCGGTGGTTCCTTTCGTCCTTTTTTTTTTTTGGTCAATTTCCTATAATCCAAAGAATTAAAACTGCAGCAGGACATTTCAGTTTCCATTTCCTACAAGAAAGTCAAAAATTTTGTTTATTTTGTCAACAATGATTGGGACGAACTCTTTGTTTCATAAAAATAGGCTCAAGTATTGTTACATGTTCAGTAAAATTATTAATTTTTCTTACGGTAATTTAAAATAACAATCAAAAGTTTAGACATAGCACTTTTCGCACTTGCATTCAATTCGTCCGTTTCCGGCAAAACTAATATCCTATTGGATGTAAAAGATCATACATGAGTGGTAGTTAATTGTGGTTTTTGCAAAAACAATCATGACTTAATGTCGTATGATTTGGTATTGTGTGACGTAATGCGTTATTCAACGAGTCTAGTAAATTCTTATCTATCGAGCAAAAGATATATATATATATATATATATATATATATATATATATATATATATATATATATATATATATATATATATATATATATATATATATATATATATATATATATATATCACAATGTTATCTCACACTACTAGGTGATATACCACATAATGGCATACCAGATTTATGTGGTGACGTCATGACTGCAGACTATAAATGGCTTGATTTGCAGTTTTACGACATAGCAACAGAAGTAGGATATTTAGTGTTGAGACATTAGAATTAAGTTCTCTTCGCAAGACAACGCACTGTGGTAACCGATCCGGACTGATCCGATCGTAGGATAGAATATGAACGTCATAGAATATGAATGGTATGTGCTAGCTGATTCTTGATTGAATTTGAATTTTTAACACCATGGGAAGTTTAAGATAGTTCAGATTTGTCTTTTGGAGTGTTTTCTAATAGTTCTTTGCTCTTGTCATGCCCGTATTCTGTTGTGGCTTTTCTTTGGTCACTTGAATTATATGTGCCATTTTTTGTCCTAGTACAACAACCCAACACCCCTCCCCGTCGAATTGTGTAAATTATTCTTAAATCAAACTTAAATCAGTTTTGAGCGCTCTCTCTCTCTCTCTCTCTCTCTCTCTCTCTCTCTCTCTCTCTCTCTCTCTCTCTCTCTCTCTCTCTCTCTCTCTCTCTCTCTCTCTCTCAATAATAGGTTTTAAAATTTTGGCATAGTTCATTTCATTTATTTTATGCAAATAGGTTTGAATTTACAAATTCATCGACTATAGATCCTGAATTATCATTAGTTCTCTCCAGACGTTAGTTTTTCCTAAGTGTTTCATTCATGGCATTCTACATTGGATATAACACGTAATTGACCAACAATTACCTTAGTCAATTATTAAGCATTTACGTGAAAACATCAATAATTGGGCTATTGTATTCGATTTCTGACAGCTCTTCACTGGCTTTTCAATACCTGTCCCAAAGATCTGACTACAATATCGGGTTCCAAGGTTGATATAATAATTTATCTGGCAGATAGAAATACTGGTTGTGTAGGTATTCAATACACAAGTCACATATTTTGCTGATCAATCCACCTCCCTTTAATAGACTGGCATTTGTGTATTCAAAAGCGAGAGGAGTGAACACTAACTACCGTTTGGACGATGGATTTATACACAGGTAGTGTACTTATAATGTATGTTCTATAGTTTTAATATTATTTTTATGAATCCAAACTGTTTTACTATGTACTTACACAGAAAAGTATTATAATCCTTGTAATGATTTACAGTATTGCCGAGTTAATAAAACGCCAACTCTGTTTATCCGAGAAAACATTTATCGCCAATAGTAACGGTAAACTGGGCATTTGACAGGGTGAATTTACGGAGTTAAGGAATGAATGTGTTATATTTTGTGGTATCATTGATCATTTACATCTAAGGGGATGTCGATAATTTTGTGTATCGAAGTCAACACAAGTTAGAATTAGGCTTTCTACTTCTATCAGCTTGGTACTAATTAAGTTGCTTGTGTTGTGCAGTAAAACTGCAGACCAAACCAAAACCTTTTGCTTTTGGCATTTTCCTCCGGTTACCACTTCATTTCTGTTTTTAATTTCTGAAAACAGATTGGTTTAGTATACTTCTTAAACTCGCATCGGTCTTGTGATTACATATACCATTTCCTCTTTACAATTCTGCCACAGGTAATTTTAGAGACGGGTTTATCGGATTTATTAAGCTATGATATTTTACAATAGGTGCTCTTGAAATGTACTCGTGCGCAGCACACATGCTCAAAAACAATCTCACACACATACACACGTACGCACTCACTCACGCACACACGCACACACGTACAAGGCATTAGCATTAGACATTTAATTGTGTATTTTTAATGTTATTTTTTTCTAATGTTCTCCGATGATCTAAAATACAATCTTAATATATGGCTTTTCCTGTGATATTTCTTTCTTATTATGTACAACTCTTAAGTGACGACAATTGTAGATGTCATTTTCTTAAGTATGGTATCTTATTGAGTCGACTGACCTATATAGATAAGGTTATGTACCTATAGATCAATTATGATCGATGTTTTTGACGAACTGTACGCTATTAAACGGATTATTTACTTGTACACAAATCAGTGAGTCATTAGCGAATACACGCTTTTCAATACATAGTCTGCATATAATTATATTTGCTTTCTTATCCTTTGAAAACAGTAAATCAAATCATTTTTTTTTCAATTTTATTCCTTAGACTTGAAAATGGTTTTGTCTGGGATGAGAATCTCCTTCTTCACAATGTTTTACAATAAACCAACTAACGTTTGTTACAATACATAATAGGTTTTCAAATTAAATGTATCAAATATTGACTTTCACGTATTTTGATAGATCCAGATGTTAAAGACAAGACGATTTTCAATCCAACTGTTCATATTGTATTCATATGTCCTTCCTCCCATCAATCCTTTCACTAATACATACATACATACATACATACATACATACATACATACATACATACATACATACATACATACATACATACATACATACATACATACATACATACATACATACATACATACATACATACATACATACATACATACATACATACATACATACATACATACATACATACATACATACATACATACATACACCCTCAGTATTTTATACACTCTTTTCCATCTCAAACTCTGTGATTCTTGTATAATTTTATCGACTTACAGAAAAATACTTAAATGTGACGATCAACAGTATATTCCGTATCAGACCACCGAATTGTCTATCGTGGCAAACCATGTTTATCTGGATTTTAAATTGATCAGTTTCCGTTAGCACACGAATTACTTTAAAATTCGATGACCGTGTTTGGTGATGCACTTTCTTTGGATTAGATCGGAAATTAGGCTCTGGATGGATATTGTTCTTTGTGAATAATCCTGACTTAGCATTCCACTCGATGCACCAATCGATGTGGTATTACTGAAACACCTGTTATACCGCGGTATGGTATATAGCGCACTTTTGTGCAAATGAAAAACTTTGATTCTTCCTGATGCATTGTGCGCGAATTTGTTTGCATTAGATCTCTCTCTCTCTCTCTCTCTCTCTCTCTCTCTCTCTCTCTCTCTCTCTCTCTCTCTCTCTCTCTCTCTCTCTCTCTCTCTCTCTCTCTCTCTCTATTTTTAGCTCACAAAATCGTAATAATTCGTGTAATTACCACCTAACTTATCAATAGAAGACCAGCATCATTGTAATGCAGACAACGTGAAAAAATGTTAAAATGATACAAGACAAAATGTGTTGTGATCTCACAGAAAGGGTTACGATGCTCTTTTCCAGCATGTTTACTTTCAATATGCGCATTTATATATTGAATACGTTACATAGAAAACCTCTAAGTAGGACACTGCAGGTGCACGTGAAGTGGGTTCAAACATTTTGTGTTTGAACTCATAAAAATAGTCAATCAAATCTAACATGATTTAGTTTCTCTTAATAAATGGTAAATACAGTGGTTGTCTCTCAAACCATGTAGTTAATTAATATCAGCTGATTATTATCAGTGTTCAAAATTTAGTTGTAATTATACATATTGGCAGACATCGTTGACACCCATACTTCAATTCATCCCCTGATCCTGATACATACATACATACATACATACATACATACATACATACATACATACATACATACATACATACATACATACATACATACATACATACATACACATACATACATACATACATACATACATACATACATACATACATACATGTCAGCATACACCCAGCCACTGATTTGTTGGTGTAATTCGTCTTTCCTGTGCATGCAGCGACTCAATAGACAAAAATCTCTTAAATTTATTTATTTATTTATATATTTATTTTTTTTTACTCTATGCATACGGTAAATATGGATACTTACATTTAATACAGTCCGTTTCGTTTAGAAATGTCCAGACTGAATTCAGATAATTTGAAAATAACGTACATTTAGTGTTGTGGAAAACTATCTGAAACGTGCAGCTAATAACTAGAGTACTAGTGGCCTGAGAATCAATGACTGACTGGATTCTGGTGGAAGAACTTGCCAAGCCCTGGATAAAAAAAGGCTTTATATCAGTCGATGGTCCCGTCTACCCGTACCTTCAATTTATACATGCCTTGCAGGTAGACTTTTCAGTTATTTGTCCATTCATGGCTTACATTTGATGGGTATTTTCTCCTGTCAGTATTTAATCCTGGATATTTTGCTTCATGGGGTGTCAACATGATACCATTCCATAGGTTTCACAGCTAATGGCTTCCTAGTAAAACAGACAGGTCACCCAGCTTGTATTAGCTTGCAATTGCATGTATATCACACCAAAACAGCCATTTCACTTTGTACTGGCACATCTTTTGCACTTTTAAAACGATCCTTACAGGCCACATCTGCAACGATGAATATGTCAGGGTCTATTTTGTTCGAAATGAAGGAAAGGAAAAGAAATCAATGCGCACCAAAAAAAAAAAAACCATAGGTTGCTGACGGGTTGGTCCAAGTCACCTATTTGATTTGTTTTGTGATCGAAATCTAGTATGTTATCTGGTAACTATTTCAGAGAATTGTAGCACTAATTTTATTTTGCTTATTACGGTCCCGTGTAAACTTGTGCCCGGTGGCTCAAACAATCTGCAATCAGCCTGCAACGAAATTCATCTTAATGTATCTGCCTTAGATAGAATTTCATGTTCTTCTTTTAATTCAGCTTAATTCATAGCTCATATTTTGAACGTTTAAGTCCGTTTTCAAAATTAAAAATACCTGACATACAGCGCGAATGAAGGAAACAATTTACTTGACATTCCCAAAATTAACAACAACAAAAATTCTTACACAGTTAATTGGAATTGAAAAATATACCACTTGCTGATTCTGATTTAGATAGCAGGTTAACGATAACAATTTTTGTCCTGCAACAGTTGTAATGATTCTTTGTGCTTCGTTTTATTCATATGGTCGTTTATTGGTTTATATAATCGTACATGTACATATCATTAGCAGCCATTCCACTTATAACTACATCGCTAATATCAATATAAATCTGTGCACTGTGTTCTTGTTGAGTGATACGGTATGCAATAATATATTTAATATGCAATTAATATTTTCTTTTTGCTGGTTTAATGGACACTTTTAAGACATTATTGGCTATATCATGCGGAAGAAATCGGAACTAAGTTCTTTTCCCTAGGACGCGACGAGGTAGCCGACCCTGACTGGCCTGAAACGGTATCGAATCCGCCACTCTAGACTTAAGAGTCGGGCTCTCTATCAAGTGAGCCACTGAGAGTCCTGGAAGAAGAAGAAGAAGAAGAAGAAGAAGAAGAAGAAGAAGAAGAAGAAGAAGAAGAAGAAGAAGAAGAAGATGATGATGATGATGATGATGATGATGATGATGATGATAGATAAAAAGTTTTATAAATTGCCTCTTTTCCATTCCCAATCAACGAAGATTGTATGATTACAATAATTTAATTAAACAAAAAAGTTACAGCATATGTCTTCGTTCATTTTATTTTCATGTAACATTACTGAGAGAAAAAACGTTTTATTACATCTCTTACATGATTATACGATTTTCGCCTTTACAAATTATAAGTTTCTTTCCCCCTCCCCCTTTCTCCCTGGCTTTCTAAAAAGACAATCTAATCATAATATGCAACCGGTGTTATCATGAAATATAGCAATGACGTCACATTTACGTGTATGGATTGGCTATGGGTACCCAAGCGATAATACGTTGGTAGAGGTCACTGAGTATCTGTTAGACTTAAACGACGAAAAAGTTATATCCTGTTTTTGCCACTCACGGTATGAAATAAGGGTGTAGTTTCAGTTATTTGCAAAGAATGCATTTCTTATCCTTGCTTATAAAATGAACAAAGAAAATAAGGTTCAAATGTAAACAAGTGAGCGACGATAGAATTTTGATAATCTTCATGGGAATGGTATATACATATATATATGTGTGTGTGTGTGTGTGTGTGTGTGTGTGTGTATCTTTATGTATATATATATATATATATATATATATATATATATATATATATATATATAAAGGTATTCCCATTGCATTAACATTACTAACTAAATAATCATGTTGACAAGAGCCATTTCTTGAGAGAAATAAAAACTACAGATGCATTGTGGATATGATTGAGCCTCCTCCTTGTGTTTTTGTAGTGACCGTGATAGACATTAAATTGATTTTTTTTTCAAAAGAAATAAATGAATTGCTATATTGAGAGATAATTAAAAGGACAGAAATGTCATTTCGGACTAACTTTTTCCTGTTTTTCCCATCGTTTTTCAAAACCGTGTTAATTTTTATGTATTTTTTTTTGTATGAGAAAGTTTTTACTCTTTAATGAGAATTCCTAAAGGAGAGTGGAGTACATGTCACTGGAATAAATTTATATAGAATTCAATATAAAACCTATTATGACCGATAGTCCGTAATAATTTAATTCGACGAGGATGAAATCTGTACCGTATAAAGATCATGGGGGAAAAAACTAAAAGAACTCAGTGAAACGAAGCGCTCCAAACTTTTTTCTACAATCAACCAGATAGTTGATTGAAGTAACCAGTTAGCTTGAGTTGGTATAATGTATCATTTTTTAATTTTGTACGGGTGTCTCGTACTAGCTCGCGAAAGTGCAATAAATGAATTGTAAAATATATCTTTTTTTCTTTCTGAATTTTTCTATTTATTAATTTTATTTTATTTAGTTCTTCACCAACAACTGTGTTACCGTTCTAGTGCTCGTAAGATCTCACATAAATGTCATCTTGCCATATTCAGTGAAAGAACTATCCATACTTTATTCCCATTATGGACCATGCTGATGTGTTGCCACCAATAACTCGGTGCAGTTCAGGCGAAAGTTTCCATATCGGACATTATAAGTATGGCGTAACTGTGTGAATGACGTCATTGATATGATCTATATTATTCTTCTGCAAATTCAGGTCAGGTACCAGAGAATTTAAGTCCTGGAAGTGAAAGCGATTAAGTAGCGCCAGCGATGCTTTGAGAGATGCACGTCTAAAGTAAGCGCAGCTGTATCTTTTCCAACACAAATTAAATCCATCAAGTAAAGATTCTTTTTACAATATCTAAATAACCAGAACCACCAGTGAGGATAATTTTGAATGTTATATTTTCTAAAGCAGTCAAATATTGTACAAAATACGTAACTCAAGAGCAGTCTGTGGATATGTCCAATCGGAACATCTTCGTCACTTTTTTAATCAAATATTTTCTAATCTCAGAAAGAAATTAGAAAGTAATCGTATTGATGTATCCCAAATTGGTAAATTTTTAGCGGATGTACATCTAGCTAAATTTACGAAGAATAGATCTTAATGATGTTTATTGCAAATAATAATTGTCGACACTTTAATATTCATAAAATACCTATATATTAAATTTTTTTGTTATTCCTAAAATAATCTGATTTTTTTTTAAAAAAATGGAAAAGAAATTGTTGTTTATAAAACTCTCTTATTATTGCTATGTTGATTAATGGAATAGTCACGATGGCAGTAAAATTATTTTGATATAATTACAACCAGCTTGAAGTCAGTTTAAAATAGTCACCATTTAGATATTATCAGTATATAACAGTTAATGCTGGTTATGTTCCAATTAGGATCGAGCGGAACATCGTCCAACCATTTCCGTAAGGTCGCGAAATAACGTCAAAAGAGGTTGTAAGAATACACATCATTTTGATGTGTTTGGTGACTAGCAGCGCAATACAGATGTAACAACAAAAAAGGCCGATTATATTCCGATTGTGACTGTCTACTTCTGCCGTCCTATTGTTAATTATGAATAAAAGTAGTTCAGACTATAGATTTCAGTGACGACGAATTACAGTCAATGTTTCTTTCTCAACTTCACGAACAAACTTCTCAAATTCCTGTTGTTTTTTAAAACGATCACTTCCATTTAGGCATTATGATATTGCAAACTGTAAAGCAGATTTTCTTACCTCCAAAATTTCAGAGATTTACAAGGTGCAACTCTATGCACCTCCAGCTATGAAGATTTGACAGCGGGACTGCCCCAATAAGCAAAGGCAATTTTACACTTTGCAAAAACACATATTAACACACTTTTTGAAAGAATTATTCTTGTTTAAAGTTCTTCCAAGAGATTATATATTGGCATCACAGAGTCATGAAACTAATAAAGTAATTGGGACACTTGATTGGAAATAATTTGTTGATCTTGACATAATGAGGTGATCTTAGAGATTGTTGGTGTAGGGATCATATTCAAAATTGGATCGTAAATTAAATGCCAAAAAATATTAAAAAACGACAATATATAATAAGATATGGTTACAAAAATAGATAGCAGCTTTGACAGTTTCAGAATAGCAAAACCGATACAAAATGCATATTTTCTTTTAGATCGCTATTAGGTTCTCATTAAATATATTCATCACGACAAAACCAGGACCAACTACTCGCTTTTATCGCCAATCACGCTTGTCGCCTATTTCCATAATCATTTTCTTCTTGATGTTTTCCACCGTTTTACAAAAGACTGCATTATTCACGGGCTTAAAGAATTTATTTTTAAATTAGTTTATAGAAGTTTTCTTTTTTCTGTGTTAAAGTCGATACAATTCATTAGCCAGACATCTTGCTTTAATTTGATCACACCACTAATCTTCTTTTCAAGATCTAGACACTACTTCAGGTGGAGAGGGGTATTTTTATTTATTTTTTTTGGATTTTGTTGTTGTTGTTGTTGCAGTGAATGACAAAATGTCTGGAATTAGCTTTGAAATGTCGAAGCTCCCAACACCTAGGTTTTTCTTGAGCTCTCATTGATGTGTACTTAACATGGCGTCATCTATAGAGCTATTATCTGGAGCGAGAGAGGTAGTCTAGATCAACGTCTAAAATTTAGTTCGCGTCATAATCACTTCGCAATGCTTTTCCAGTAAACTGTTCCCGCTGTCTCCAAGAAAATTTGGCAGCATGAAATTTTTGTGTCATTCCCCCCTCCCCGATTATTAGTATTCGGTAAAACCTTTGCTTGTTAGCTTTGTGCCATCATGACGAGTCAGATACCTTTTGTTGTTTGCAAACTAATGGCTACAAGAGATCACTAATATTCTACCGATTAGTCTTATTTTCGATATATTGATATCCCGAATCAATTCAGGCTGAACCTTAGACATCTTTTTTCTTCTCTTTTATATTTCCCCAAACATATTTAGAGTTTCAAATGGGGACGGGGCCTCACAGTTGCCAATGTATGAGTTAAAATAAGTGTGAGATATTAATTAAAAATGGCTTCAAGTTGACCATCTTAAAGAATAGTTAGAGTAAATGTGCAGAGAGAGAGAGAGAGAGAGAGAGAGAGACAGAGAGAGAGAGAGAGAGAGAGAGAGAGAGAGAGAGAGAGAGAGAGAGAGAGAGAGAGAGAGAGAGAGAGAGAGAGAGAGAGAGAGAGAGAGAGAATTTTTTGTTCTGACATGGCGTGGCATCGTTTTCACGTCATTTAAGTTATAACAACCATGGACCTGCGGTCATTTCAAAATGGCCAATATTAATAGCATGCGACGGAAAAGGAAAAGCATGTTTTTACTGCTATATTGGGTGACGTCAAGTACTTTTCCAGGTTTTGGTTTCTTCACATCAACATATTTGTATTGTTTGCATGTTTTTATCAACCTTTCATACGTGAATTTGAGAAAGACAAACGTCAGACGTAATCGAAATGCATAGAAAAAATAAGTTGATGAACTAAACTTAGCAATATGTTTTTCTTTGTTTTTTTTGTTTGTGTGATTTTTTTTTCAAATGGAGAAGACCATTTTCGGCGTGTGTACCTACAGTCAGTGTTATATTAAACAATACTTTAACATATTTTTCAAGGACAGATTTATAATTTTTCAACAGTTTAAGTTCATAACTGAAAAGAAATCAAAATGAATGCGAACTTAAGATAAGTTTACATGTTCGTAAAACTGGCATGGAAGAGCATAATTACTAACTGTGTTAGCCATGGTCTTTATTCCTTGTGATAACGTAAAATAAAAACTGGTGTAATACATTTCGTCTGTACCAATATAGCTTTTATTGTAGCAATGAATCACAAAACATGGCAGGTTTAATTCTTTTGTTAGCCTGGATGTATCCTTTGTTCAAATTTATTTGACACTGCCGGTGGATCTAAGCACTTTTTAATTATCTTTGCAGATCAATTTGTCTCATTTATGCGTTTGAAGGATTTAATGGCTTTCTCAAACAAAGTTATGTTCATATAATGACCCGATATTGATAGTAATAGCTTTTCTTTATGAGCGACCATATCAACCCGATCTTTATATTATTAACAATTATGAGGTAATATTGATTAGGATTAAAAAGTATGGTCAGTCTTGTATTTAATTTTTATATAGTATGATATTGGGGACAGTATAAAACTTTTCCATAATTTATTTTCCGTGTGTGGTTTAATATAATCAGTTGCCATGCATTTTACATAACGATCATGCCCCTAGATTTTAATGCTTTACATTTGGGTGACAATACTTTATGAAGTTTGATGAACATTTGCATCTATACATTCTTTATAATTCACTATGCGATGATAATTTTTAGTATTAAATTGTCTGGTAATATTAGCAGCTCTTCTTATTAAAAACTTCATAAATTTGTCAAAAATGTTTTTGAATCCACACTTAAAATGACCTACTATGGAATAGTATGGTTCTTTTTCATTCACGTAATGAAAGCTTTTTAAAAAAAATTAAATTCATTCACAAGTTTTTACATCATTTCCCAGAGCTCAATTTGACTGGGTTTAGAGATGACAATAAAGAAAACAAAAGTACCTTAATATCCTCGTCAAAATCAAAATGAAGATAGAACCACAAAAACAAAAATGACAGGAAGATATTTATCCATAATTTGACATATGCGTCATACTTAATATAATCAGAAAAGTGGCATCCTTAGATTTAAAGACAGAAAATAATTAAAAAAGAGGCAAGCAATTTCTTACTCATACAGGCACACACACATACACACATACACACTATTTTAAGTAGCTCTAAGTTTTATAAGAAATGTTATTTAGATGCTTGCTAGATTTAGATCAGTACTGTACGCTGTTGGTCAAAGTCTTGTAAAAAAACGTATAAGAAAAAAGAACAAAATACTTCAGCAAGAAACAGGATTTCGTTAAACAAAAATTACGACCTTGTTTTAAATGGATGAATAACAAAGGTATTTAAAGCATGAAAGGGGGGGGTAGGAACAATTCATAGCAGCATTAATGGATTTATGTAGACTTTGAATACGAATGAATTAAGCATAAAAGAAATTAATAATACCTAAATATCACTATATCTTGTACGTGCCAGCTTCGTGGATTAAATATACGACCGCAGATGTGCAAAGCGAGGGATGTGTTGTCATGCGTTATCGTGTCCACTTTCAGTTTAAAATGACGCACCTGTGTTCCGACTCTTTCAATTTCCGCGATTCGATCTTTCGACGGTAAATATTGACATTCCGCTATCCAATCTCTCAAGGCACTCGATATAGAGAATATATCTATTGTTTGTTCACCTAGGTGCTATAAATTATCAAACTGTTTGTAGGTTCCACTCTTACTAAAAGCATTCTTCTCGTAGTCTACTTCTGTACCGTACACTTTATAAATAATGTATTTGATAAATCTATCGAAATTCCATTTTAAACGTTCTGTTAATTAAAATGTCGTTGTAATGGTGATTTTGTCATATCAAAGCACTTTTTCTGGTTACATAATTGCACACAAGTATGTTAAAACTTGGAATTAGTTTTGCGCCTGCAAACTCACGACTCACGAGTTTACATTACCACCGCCTGGAAGTTTAGTGAATAGATCAAGTTGGAGTGCGACTCGACCGTTACAGGAACTACATATCTGATGCTTTAGTTTTTGATTGAACATATAAATATATATGGTTTCATTATTACACTTTTGGTTTTCGAGAGGGAGTTCTTCAACTTCGTCATGTTCAGTACTTTGAAACACTCTAGGAATCTAGAAACAGTCAATATCTGCCGAAAGGGTTCGCCCACAATAGACTTATATCGTGCAATAGTCACAATGAGAAAAATACATTTTAATTTATTACAATATTACTATGGTATAAGTGCTTCATTGATTCGTTATATTGAAATCAGGTTTAATTATTTAATCATAGTATTAGGTTCAAATCTGCATTAATCTTATGTCCATTGTATAATGTGTTCTTATAGCATTTATGCTTTCGGATACATTCAGTCTTGTTTAACCCGCTACAGGCAGACTGGTTTTGCCTCTTTTCATCCCTGCGATTGTCGTGAAGTTAAGTCGCAATAAAATGTCATAATTTCACATGCTGGTTTGGGTTAGATTTTTGCTCGTGTTCAAAAAAACTTTCGTAGGTTTTTGGTGTATATTTTGTGTAAATAGCAATTGATTAGTCCATAGGTCTTACATGACCGCTTTGGTGACCTAGTGGTTAGGGCGTCTGCCTCGGATGTGGGAGGTGGTTGGTTCTATCCCCGGCCGAGTCATCCTAAAGACTTACAAAAATGGTACTTACAGCTTTCTCGCTTGGCGCTCAGCATTATGAAGTTAGTGTTAGGACTGGTCGGCCTGGTGTCAGGATAATGTGACTGTTTGGGACATCATGCTACATTACATGCCTGCGACATGATGCCCTGTGCTAGATATCACTATAAACTGCCACACTGCAGACATCGTAAGAATATGACTGAAAAATTGTTAAAGCTACGTTAAAAATCCAAATCCAACAACTAACCAGGTCGTACATGATTGTTATAGATATAGTAATTTCAACAATCCAGATAACTGCTCAGATGTCTTTGTGAAAAAAATAAATGAAAAACCAATATAAATCACCAACTGTGCATAAAAGTATTATACCATGTTTTGACATGGGATCCAACCTAGAGTAGGGAAAGTGAAGTGAAGTGAGGCGAGCCCCTCTTACAGCTGTCGTTAAAAAAGCTGCCCTTTCATTTATAGTCCTCATACGGTATTCTCAAAGTATTGGGCACTTTTTTTGTATGAAATTCAAACTCCTAACTCCGAAATAAGATAATAAGTGAACGACAATGTATAATCCAGATTTAATAAGCACGAATAGCCAGAGAAATAAAAGTCAGGAAAAATTTGAAAGTTCTATGATTTCAGTCTTATTTTGGAAAGTTATAAAACTTCAAAACATTTGGAGTTGAGCTTGAATTCAATTTTGAAAGTGAATGAAACTATCACTCTGCGAAAACCAATACCCATCGATGTAAACCAACCATTTTGAGTGCCTGCATAGAGATCTGAAATCAGAAACAAACAAATCACAATTAATACCGTAAAATAATCGGGAATAGTTAAGGCAAATATTTTGGCATTGATTTTTTTTTATAAGTGGTTAGGAATAGCTAGATTGTACACTGAAAAGATTACAAAAATCCGGCTTCTGGAGGATCGTTCACAAGGCGGGTATTAAAATAAAAGGCATTTATGGCAGTTTTTATTTACAAACATGAAAATTTTTAATTAATTTGTACTTATCTCACTTCGGGGTTTTTTTAACGACCTAAATAAGATTACATAAAAGAGAGTTGGAAACCTACTTGGACTGGTAAAGCCAGCCAAACCTATATATACTCTATTAAATATTCATCCATTTTTCCAGGCTGGTTCCTATTTTTCCATACCATTAGTAACGTGTGTTCTACACCAACCGTTTTTGTCCACCGTGACAGATAACCAGAGATTTACGCGGGATTTAATTTTTCAAATTGGGTTTGGTAAACCATATTTGGATAGCGTACGATGTATTATTCAAAGCTCGCCATATTTACTACGTTTTAAATTATGGACGAAGTGTCCTTATATGACAAGCCGAGAAACGAGGATGTAGATGAAAGTAGTATTAGATGAACTAATATAGCTTGACCACCCAAAAGAAAAAAAATCGTATAAAGAAGGTAAATTTTATTTTAAAAGTGTTTCTTCTGTGAAATTAAGCAATTCTACTGTTAATTAAAAGCACTAGATGATATGTCTGAAACATCTTCAAATATTCAAACAGTATGCGAAAAAGCGATGGGCGTGAATCCCATCCAGCTGCTCCATTCAAACATATAAGTTTTAGTACCCCACCAACGAAGGAGATTGCATTACTAATAATAGCACTCTGCCTGACTCTCTTATATTACTACGGTAGTATTAAGTCGTTCCGCATGTTTATCGAATAATGAATGTTGACTGTCTTCAGCTAGCGGGTCAGATAGCTTCAATGTTGTACCCGCTGTCGAGGCTATTAATTGAACCCATATCATGTAATGGAGCAGATAAAAGTATTGTTACTGTCAAAAATAATAACTGGATATAAATATAGTCCCTACGTATAATATCGAAGAAAACTTGGCTTGTGATGACGTTATTAAGCCAATATAATATAAAATATATTTGCATGGCTTCACTAACTGCTCGTTGTTCGCCATGACAGATAATGTGAGATTCTCACAGTAAACTCGTTTTCCCAATAAGCCATGTTGTTCTATATTTGGATATTTTTCATTCACTTTCAACTAGGACAAGGTCTCAAAAGATTCTTTTTCCTAAGACATAACTTACATTATTAACCAATCCTGATAATGCTAAACCCATATATACTATATTTAATGTTCACCCTTCTTTTCTAGGCTGGTTCCGATTTTTAATACAATTAGTACCTTGTGTCCTTAAACGCAGGTCATCCCAGATCTGTTTTTTTTTTTGTTTTTTGTTTTTTATTTTTGGTGTGTTCTTGGACACAGCTTCCCTTTCCTCTGTATGATATTTGGGAATGACCTCGGACCAATCATTACATCAATGGCTACAAGTTTCTTACAAATGTCGTCAGACGCAGAGCTCACGTCATTTTAAAATCCTGGCTAGTCCCCTTTTTTGGTAGGTGAAAACATGTAGTGCACTCGGGTCTTACCCATCACATTGCATTAAAATATTAAAATACATCTATCACAAAATTTAGTTCAAATTATTCGTTTAATATCTTTGGAATACGTTTCAGAATGCAATTAGCAAGAAATGTATATTTAGTAGCAAAACAAACATCGCAAGCTTTAAGCTTTTTTCATTTTTAATGTCCACGGCCTGTACAAACACAGCCAATCATATACTCGATTGAATCGGATGCCTTTTTTATTGTTTGTATGCCTGTGATTAAGTCATAATTTAGTCTTCTGAAAATGGTAGTATAGAAATGGTGTGTGTGTGTGTGTGTGTGTGTGTGTGTGTGTGTGTGTGTGTGTGTGTGTTGGATTTTTAACTTAGCTTTAACAATATTTCAGTCATATCGCTACGATGTCTGCAAAGTGACAGTTTATTGTGATATCTAGCACTGGATCATCATGCCGCAGACATGTAGCATTATGTCCCACCCAGTCTTATTATCCAGATCAGTCCTAACACTTACCTCTTAATGCTGAGCGCCAACCGAGAGGAGTTGTTAATACCATTTATGGTCTTTTGCATGACTCGGCCAAGGTTTAAACCAGCGACATACCGCATCCAAGGCGGACGTTCAATCAACTAGGCCACCACAGCGGTCAGTACAGAAATAGAAGCAACTCCTCAAAAGTGGGATCTTTCACATCTTTGGCTTATTATTATTATTATTATTATTATTATTATTATTATTATTATTATTATTATTATTATTATTATTATTATAATTATGATTATTTATATTATTATTATTTTTATTATCATCTTCATTATTATTATTATTATTATTATTATTATTATTATTATTATTATTATTATTATTATTATTATTATTATTATATTTTTCTTGACACAAGAGACTTTTTTATTGGTTTGATAGCCAGTAAACATTATTATTGAGCTTGAAACTTTAGCATTATTACATAAATGAAGCGGTAAAATAGGTTAGCTGGTTCCTTTACAGTTTTCTCAGAGTTAAACATTAGTTTTACACACAAAATTAAACATTATATTTCATTAATCGATTAATTAGTTACGTGCACTGGCATGTTTGATTACGGTACTTGCAAGTTATTCAATGTATTAAGTAACCCATGAATAACACAAATTACTGCTCTCCAACCAGTTATCGCTTTCTGAGAGAGTGGTATTACGTCAGGCAACATTAATCAGGTAACAATGTCGTTTTTTAAAACTAAATTGAACACAAAATGGTGACCTCTTGCTTTATGGTTTTATTTTCATATGGCCTAGTTTAACTTTTCAATGAGCAAGAACACACGGAATAAAGAATAAAGATACTACTATCATTATCTTATTTTACCAAAAACTGGTGTACTTAAAGTCAAGTTTAAAGAATAACATGTAAATGAATTATGCATATAATTACAAAATGACAATAAGTACAAAAGATATACAAACGTATACATTTAAAATATGGAATATTTTATTCCACAAACTTCCACTTTATACTTCACATACGACATCAACGTCTTACAAAACTTCCTGCTCCTTAAGATATATGTATCCACTTTTTCTTTTTAGCGTTGATGTTCTTGACGTAAGAAAATGACCTTTTGCAGACAATATATATATATATATATATATATATATATATATATATATATATATATATATATATATATATATATATATATATATATATATATATATATATATATATATATATATATATATATATATTCAGATTAAGACATCTAATAATTGTGGTTTATTTACCTGACCTAATATCATTTTCAAAAAACACTGTGTAGATTAATACTAGAAGCTGCTAGCATCCACCTGTAAGTGTTGAAAAGTTAGAAGTATTCCCCACTGTCTTAAAGTGTTGACAAATTAGAAGTCGTTCATATCTATTTCACAGTGTTGATAAGTTGCTTTCCTATATTTGATCGGTACAAAATGTTTGTATATAGTCTTAAATCGCTTGTATAATACAGATTGTCAACAATAATGTACTTCATGAAGGAAGATGCTTTTACAATCTGGGAATATCTAAGAGAGTCTCTTATCAAACCAATCAATTTTGTTGATGACCTTGATAAGTGTCTCTTCATAATTGATCTCATCTTCTTAAGGACCGTTACGTTAATTTTTTATCATAACTGTCGGAAACATTGATTGGTTTGCTTATTGATTCAGTGATCGATATATCGATATATTAAAGCTTCAAACTGCTCTTTGCTTATTTTTTTGACAATTTCTGTTTTCAAAAAATAAGAAAAGAAAACGGAATAAACCGAGAGAATAAATATTTTCTCGACATATTTTTTTTTCTCGATCTCGAAATCATCTGTCATCCCAGGATGTTTATTAAATCTTGAAGTGGAAAAGACTTTTGTTTCAAAAAAATCAATCCTCACAAGAAATGAGGCGCTTAAGGAATGATTCAGCCGAGTGTTCGCAACCTCTTATTAAACATGTCAGCGTGATCTTCATTGCAACTTTTTACGTCAATGATGAATCAAATTTTTAATCTTTTTCTTCTCGACAGTGAATATAAATATACAATTTTGAACGTTACCTTACATTCGGTAAAATGAAAATACGGCGAATTATCCTTTGCCCAAGAAAATCCTCACATAAAATACTGTTAGCGTCCAACAGACTGTTATAGGAAAGAGAATTGTATGGTTATATAAATTATTTGACTTGAGGTCTGGATCTACGTTCTTCAAACTTGGTCGTGTGTTTCATACGAGAAAGTTTAGAAATTACGCATGATTACACGAGCAGTTTGCATAGAGTGGTCTATTGAAATCAAGTATCTCACCTGCACAAAATGTTGAAGTTAATTTATTACATTAGTTGTCACGAGTTCACATACCGTTGAAGTCAATTTATTACATTAAGTTCCACGTACGGCTAATAAGTATGCAATAAATTGAACAATTTACGCAACTTGGCGTCAAATGAAAAGATTTAATTTGTATTGATTCAGCCATTACATTGAAAAATAAAATCCCTGTTCTGGCGTAATGGAATCCGTAATATTTAAGCGCATTAAGTTCAGTTAAGGCTAATATATGTGTGGTTCAAAGGTAACCTAAGCCGAAAACGTCTATATTCTCCTATACGTCTGGTCAAACTGATAACATAGCCTGATCTTCTGTTGAATCTTGAGCCAGTAAAATGCATGGTTCCAGCTTTATTGGCGCATAATGCGACGGTACATCTTGGACACTACACTTTGTAGTGTGTGTGTGTATGTATATGTGTGTATATATATATATATATATATATATATATATATATATATATATATATATATATATATATATATATATATATATATATATATATATATATATATATATATATATATACTGACGACGAACAGTACGAAACTAGTAACTAACTAGCCTAAGTCTAAGGTAGACTTTTAGGGAATTGTACAACGTTTTCAATTTCCGCAACCAGTCTATACAAGCTGGTTGTATTTATAGTTTTAGCACATGTGAAGACAGCCATGTAGAGGTTTACAAACACAACGTTTTTGTGTTTATTTGTTTGTCGTATATATGTTTTGTATTTGCCTTTGAAAAAGACTCAATAAGAGTCGAAAGCGCTTAAGCTAGTTAGTTACTAGTTTCGTACTGTTCGTCGTCAGTTTATTGCATCTATTTTAATTAATCCCTGACACACGTGATCCCTTGGTGGATCCAGTACGCTTGAAAGGGTTGTTATTCGCCATATGATTTGTATTCTTTATATATATATATATATATATATATATATATATATATATATATATATATATATATATATATATATATATATATATATATAATAATGGGTGATAATGAAAATCCACCGTGTACAAGAAATAAGAAGTACATCCTTATCTTAAATTCCATACCATCTGAAAGAGGTGAAACCAAAAGATTAAAAATTAACTATTAATCTATTTATCTAAGTTATAAATTTTGGAGGAATTCTCTTGGTTGAGAATCCTAAATATTCTAACAGAAGGACTGAACGTTCAGAACGAATTCCAGCAATTTTAAATGTGCTGATGTACCAATAGTCTTGATGTATCACGTTGATATAATTCAGAATGTCTTTGAATGAACTCACAATAATTCCAAAGCATTTTATGAGTCCAAAATATCAATGAGCACCTTGTAATTCCAATGAATAGATTAAAAGTTTTTTCTCAAATTATATCTTAGCACAGCAGTCAATGATTCCACAGACCGAACGTAAAATACGAAATGAATAATTTAATTTTCGTCATTCTTATTTACTAATTTCACTTGACCTAAGACACAATAAAATGGCCAGGATGTGGGTCACAATTTATTTCAAGATCATTCTAAGTTTGTTAGTAAGGTTAGATCTTGAATTAAAATGTCAGTAAACAGATTATTTATAACTTACAATCATGACAAAAATCACGTACACACAAAAATCAATACTCCAACATGGATATAGGTCAATCACAATTTAAATTACATATATACATAGTACATTATGTTCCATATATTAATTCGCAAAAGAAAATAGATCATATAATGAAATGCTCTTCAAGAAAATTATAGAGTACTTTTTCTTCAAAATTTCAACATCAATGTCCAAATGGATATACTTCTTTTATTCCAATTGCTGATCGCATAGCGAAAATATCTGAGTCTTTCGCCATCTCAACATAGCGCTTTCTTGAAAGAAACGATAACACAAGCTGATTTACGTCACTGCAATTCACCCTAGAGGAGTTACTATAACATTTACTTTGAGCAGGGTCCTTGATTCTCCGTTTTCTTTTTAAATCTGTTTTCAGGGTCATCATCGTACCGAATGCGTGACTCCCGACTCAGAATGTCTCTGGACAGTAGCTTGTCGTCCCGGTCCACTGTCTCGTCCTGGGGTGGTGGAAGAGGATCGTCCATGGATCTGACCTATCGAGATTACTTGTACATCTCTCTCTCTCTCTCTCTCTCTCTCTCTCTCTCTCTCTCTCTCTCTCTCTCTCTCTCTCTCTCTCTCTCTCTCTCTCTCTCTCTCTCTCTCTCTCTCTCTCTCTGTGACGCGAAAATTTAACTTTATTAGAACATTATAAGGGCATAGTACGTGAATAATTTCATTTGGAGATCAACCGTGATCTATACCTCATGTATTATTTCATAAATTATATATTTAATTAATATTATCCACCATGTGCACGTTGGTTAACAACTGGAATGGTATAGAAATAAATCGTATGTCCAAGGCCTAAAAATGCTGCATTGTTCTAGTGGGAATTCCATGCTACATTATTTAAACAATTTTCTTCCATACATTTCTTCTCAAGCCACAAGAAAACAAATTTCGATGTCACAGCATGCTAAAATTCTGCACATATTAAATATGGATATATTTTTATAGCAAAAGGCATGAAAGTTTTTTTTTGCCAGAATGTGTAAAAATATATATATATATATTTATTATTTACGTATAAATTTGACAGTACATAATACGCACCTCATTGTAAACAATATAATATGCCGGAAGATTAGGGTCTACAGTGTTCTTTCTAACAATTATTTCGTTCGATCAGGGTTGAGGTGCTGGTACACTGTGTGACAGCAGATCATGGTTAGCTGTTTTCGCAATTGGGTTATAATTTCATATGGGCAAATAGGGTATGCCACTGAGCAAATAAAACTCCATCAACGTTTTTACAAGGTAATAACTTTGGAATCTACATTAGTGTGTTCAGGACGATTGTACAATGAGAGAAGTGTAATATATATAAAATTCATGCAGACGTCACGTTCCTACTTCTATGTTCGTCTTTCCTTACCCTGTCTGGTTTCAACTACTATAGAACCAATCACAACATAATTTGTAGCTTAACTACACGCAGGTGACGTGATAATCAACTATGGTAAGCGCGATTGTTTAGCGTAAGCAGCGTCGTGATCTGATGATCTGTTTCTAACCAAAAATGTGTCCCTTTAACGTGTCCCATTGACATATTTTTGCAAATTGCTTAAGTTTCTTACAAATTTTACTAGACTCCATCTTCGATATTCTTACTTAAAGCTACCAGATCAGCAGTGTAGGCACTTGTGTTTAAAGATTCATTCATAAAAAATGGCCCAAGAAGGTTTGACATCGATCACATTGTTGATATTTATTTAATAGAAAAAGGAGGACCTAAAATGCACACAAAGACTGGTCCACTTTCAACTACGATTAAACAAAATGGTTTAAACATTGTCTTAATTTTTTTCGATCTATTTCTTTCAGACATCATGCTGATGTCTCATCTATGACCACACTAATAGAGATTTAAGGACCTGAATTTGCCAGTCTCTATATAGAAAGATAATCGAATAAACTCTGACTGATTAAAAAATAATTTTTACATTTTATGACAAACATTTGATATATATATATATATATATATATATATATATATATATATATATATATATATATATATATATATATATATATATATATATATATATATATATATATATATATATATTTGCTTTCTGAAAGTGGCATTCACTTTGAGCGCATTGTTTCGCATTGAAACCCTGTGGTAATAATGCTAAGCTAGATATCTACAACATCTGGTTTATATTAAATGCTTAAATAAAACTGATTCACGCTCACATAACCATTCCTGGATATTTCTTTAATTAACACATGAGTCTTTTATTTTTCGAATACGTCGGGGTACACACTTTATTCAGATACTCGATACTGCGCAAAATACAAAATTGTGGAGTGGAACGTAAGATTTCATGTTCATAAGGCCACCTGATTGGATTACAATTCATGCACGAGCCCTTCGCCTTTCAATGTCAAAACCTCATCGAGTGCTCTAGTTCTAGGTACATGTAAGCACCTACTCAGTAACAGCGAAGTGCTTGTATTTTCATTCCTCATTTTGGAACAAAGGTCTAATTAACTCTTTTTGATTTCGACTCCTATGTCCGTAAATCAGTTAAGGCTCCGTGTATTCTCAAACCATTCTAAGCACATAATTCAACTTAATTCTAAAAGTCTGAAAACATTTACGATAAATGTAATTTTTATAAGTAGGAACTTGCAAAAGAATGAAATTTGACATAAAATGAAACTTTGCAAAAGAATGAATATTTACGTTGATTAAACCTGTACGCAAATGAACATTGACGTTATAGGTAACTTGTATGAGAATGTGTTCGAGCGTTATAATAACTTGTATGAAAAGGAACAATGACATTATACGAAACTTGCATGAGAATGAACATTGGCGTTATACGTAACTTGTACGAGAATGAACTTTGACATTGAATGTAATTAGAATAAGAATGAACTTTGACGTTAAATGTAACTTGTATGAGAATGAATTCTGACCTTAAATATAATTTGTATATAAAAAAGAACACGGAGCTAATTATAACTTTAGTAATGAATCGTATTAAACTTAACGTGTATAAAAATTAACTTTGATATTAAACGTATTCTATTAGAACTGTTATTAGCGTTAAATGTAACTTGTATGAGAATGAACATTGAGATTAAATGTATCCTAAACGTGAATGAACTTTGACTTTATATGAATCTTGTATGAAAATGAAGTTAAATTCGTATGAACCTAACAGGGTCATCTAAATTTGATTCTGTTACTAATATGCTAAATTTAAATTAGTATGGTACATTTCAAGTATCATATACGAAAGTGAGCTTTCCTTCCTGAGTTTCTAATCAATGACGTTTCAAATTACGAAACCCGACGTGACGTCGTATGGTATTATTGCAAGTTATAAGAACAAATTCAAAATTAAAAAAACAAACAATACAAAAACATTATTTCTGGTCTTTTTATATATTTTCAGCGGTCCACCGAAGCTAACTAAATTCGATGAAAAGATGATAGAACTTAAGTTTTTGAAGTATGAAATCAGGACACACATGAAAAAGATAAACGCTTTGAAGCTAAAATACAGAGACTGGTTCAGCAGTAAGCAACAGTCGTTTCTGGATTCTGTCAAGTTAATTCAAATTTTGGCAGTAAAAATGGTTCCAAACGAAATATCTACACTGGAACATTTCAAGAAGATACACCGTATGGCATGCAAATTTCCCAGGAACGGTACACCAAGAGATGGAGGTCCTGCGAAAATGGACGAATTCATGTTTTTTTGGAACGAGTTATGCAGTTTGAAAATAGAGACGGACGAACTATACGAGAAAATTGGTAAATACTGCGACAGTATCACAGACCTGAGACAGCCGGTGGTAAAGGACCGTGTTGATGAGATGTTTAAGCACTTAAATATCGCTTTCTCGGAGGATTTTGAGTTTACGTACATCAACAACGAAAAGGACAACCTGTTCACTTACAGTATATCTACATACGACCACAAGTACCATGGTCTCGTGGGTTATTTCCCTTATCTGATGACGCTCTCACTCCGGATGTTTCACTGTGCCCTCAAACTGCATCTGGAGAAAGAATGAGTGCTACTGCACATTTTGTATCAGAGAGTGAATGTTCTGTCAATAATGACTTCAGTTGTCAAAAATAACGAGATGAGCGTTGATTGCTTTTGATTTAGTGCCAAAGATATTTAAAGGAAAACAAACTGCTTATCACAAAAACCATGGTCTGCCTTTTTAGCGCTCTTGTAAGGGATATTTTCTCAATTTCTTTTCCGCAATAGAGGATTTCATTAACGCATTGATGTCGCCATATTTGTAAGATCTTCATCTGTAAAGATAGTAATATATTCCTTACCTAAGTTGGCTGTATCCGGACAGCAAAGGTTCCATTATACAGTTTCGCATTATGCACGGTACATAACTTTTCAAGAAAAAGTTACTCATAACGTTTGACCTGAGGAATAATATATTATTAAACAAGTATTCAGTATGTACCTGATGTCACTTGTATATCTCTCTGAGACTGGTCAACACATCGTTCAAATTAGAAACTATGCACTCAAAGTGAAGACAGTGTTTGAAAGGAAAAACAAAATGTGTACCAAATGTTTGAGACAAAATTGAACAAGTTTATCTGGTAAGATTTTCTTCAAATCTCGTCTAGACAAAGGTAATGTTTTTGTTAAACAGGGACAGGGTGAAGGTACTAGGTTTCTGCAAGTATGTACACTAGATTAATCTTTCGTAAAATTAAGATAAAATCATCAGCTACACTGGAAATTTTATTTGGATCTTGTTTGATGAACAGGTCTAAATATTTGGCAGAAAAGAAACCAGAAACCATGGAGAGTAATTTAATGTAACTATATATCCATCGTTTTGATTGGATGTATACGAGCGACGTATTCATTGGCCAACGTCATGTGTGTGTGTGTGTGTGTGTGTGTGTGTGTGTGTGTGTGTGTGTGTGTGTGTGTGAAAAATATTGATGGTGAAATTCACAATAACAGATAATACTTATATTTTATTTTAAAAGCGCTCTATTTCTCAAGGAGAATCAATAAATCGTGGTGGATGAAATTTATAATCGATTCCACAGGTTCCACTCTGGACATTCACATTGTTGCACAGGTTTAAAAGTTTAACGAAAAAGGTATTACTTTGATTTTTTTCCCCTTCTGGTATTCATCGGTGTCTGCGTGAATCTTTCCAGGGGAAGGAGGCATAGCCAACATCAAGGGACGAAAGGCTTATTGCTATAGATTTTCTCCCTTCCCATGCTGATATTCCTTTTATAAAAAAGAACGTGTATGTATCTGGAATGTGAGTAGTGGTAAAGAACCTATACTTTTCATTAATTTGGCATCTGAATGAATGAGATTTATCTGGGGTTGAGAATGCATAGCTAGACCTTCCATTTGTATCTCGTAGAAGTTTGCTAGCTCTGCATAGTTATTTTCACTTTATGAGTTTAATATGTAAATTATGAAAACAAGGGCTGATACCTTATTATTTATTTATTTAAAATTTCATCAGTACGCTTTCAGAAATTAGTGATGCCTACAATTCCTGGAAATTGTTGTCTTTCATGCAGGTCTTTTCAGCATATCGCAGTACTTTTTATAAATTTTTGAGCTCAGCAATAGTTTTTTGCCTTACGCGAAAAGAATCATGATTCACACAGTACATTGCATAAATTTGGCGGCCTTATAAACGTCTGAATTTATTTTCAACATTTACTATTTAATTCAACATTGTTGTTCTGTTTGAATTTTGGTCTTAATATTTCTAAAACGAACTTGACTAACTGCAAATCGGTAAACCTTTGTATCGATAGACCAGATCGGACTTATTGACGTCATAACAATATTCATCATGGCGCCTATCGTAGACAATAAAAAAAACCCTCAAAATATCTGATATAAACGGTCAGTATCTTTTATACGGAGCCGCTGATTAAATATTTTATACTCTTGCTATATCCATTCAGGGCACAAAATGAAAATTAAGTTCGTTTTCCTTTGTGTGCGAGTTATTTATTTATTTATTTATTAAATTTATATAAATACCAATGTATATTTTATATTGATCAAGTGTACTAATATTAGATATAGTAAATTAGTATGCACCCTAATTCACTGAGTTGGTTTCTTTGCTAATACATGTCTACCTCGTTTTAGCTCAAAGTTACAAAAGTTCTTAAAGAAATATAAATTAGATCGATTTTCATACAAAAGTATATCTATTTATTTCATACAAGTTCTGACGTGTTCTGCCCTCATATCTATAGTATATATTCTTTCTAGTTTTAAAAGTTGACCATCCAAGAGCCATCATCATTACGAGACTTGAATTTAAACAGGTCGGTGATAGTAGGTAGGGACGATGAGCAATTGAAAACAAAATAAAAAATACAGATTTTTCTGTTAAAATGCGCCTGTTAAACTTAACACGCAGAAAGAAGAGTCTCCATGACCCAATGAGATATGGAGAAATGTAAAAAGCACGTGTTCAGTGTGTTTCACACTGCTAAATCATAAACAAAATTCTGCACAACTGGTTGCTCAAAAATTTAAATTTATTTAATGATGGCAATTCAACTGATCTGATACGTTGCATTAAATGTCAGAGATAACCTAAAAGGTCATGAGATCAAGACCTAAACTCTCATGGGTTATATCTGTACCCAACAAGCATGCATTCAAAAGCATGAAAGCGACTAGATTTCAATGCATACGGTGTACAATAGGTTCTGCATTGTAAAAGCCAATTAGAATGCTGCACTATGATGGAAGTTTGGTGATATGTCATTAATAAAAAAAGACATCTTGTGCCGGAAGTCAGTTGGTGATATGTCATTAATGAAAATGGCATCTTGTGCCGGAAGTCAGTTGGTGATATGTCATTACTGAAAAAGACATATTGTACCGGAAGTCAGTTGGTGATGTCATTAATGATAATGACATCTTGTGCCGGAGGTCAGTTGGTTTTAGGTCATTAATGAAAATGGCATCTTGTGCCGGAAGTCAGTTGGTGATATGTCATTATTGAGTATTGCATCTTGTGTATTATATTTACAACGGAGCTGTTTTATACAGATTAAATTTCATAGACTAGAAGGTTTGTACATTTTACATTCTTTGAAGTTACCCTCTTATTTAAAAAAAAATATTTTTGCAAATAGCGTTTCACACAATAGTTGCCTTTATCGAATGCTGAAGATGTCCATTGTATCAGGTAACATGCAAAACTGATTGGAATTCTTGCATGAAGAGCAGCATTTGCTGTATCTATTGATTTTATTATAGGCAATTTAGATATTTATTCATTTTGTGATTTTATTTTACAGCCAAAAGACAGCATTGATTTCAAAGCACTTTGTGTAAAATTCATTTATTATTACAGAATTAACTATGAAAGGAAACTTTTCATGGAGTTTAACAGTCACACATTATCTTTGAGAGTGTTCTTTGGTTTTGATACTGGACAGAAATAACGTATATTACTTTATAGTCTGTTTTCTGAAATAAAATAGACTAGCCAGAAGTCATGGCTATATCATAGAAGTATGACGTTTCATCAATATACGACAAAATCTGTGACGACATGAAATACCCATATCGGTACTATAAATGAACACAAGGATTACAAGCGTGACCACCACCCTCCTCCGCTCGATTCGACTTTTTTCCACGCATCTTTTATCACTTCAGGATCGTAAGAAGACTAAAAAAACTACACATACCAATTCAAAAGACAGTAGCGTACTAACGCATACTCTCAGACGACTTTCACATGAATCCAATCCGACGAATTAACCTTAATTTTCATCATTACGGTCACAAACCCTTTCTGCATGACTCCATGAGACGGAAGTAGCCAATTCTACAACGAGCTGAATAAGCATCATCAAAATAAATTCACAAGATAAACTTTTTAACTTGCTTTCTATTTTAGATTGTATCATATTATAATTTTGTATAAATTTTCAGAACAGAAATATGTAGTTAAAGTTTGGATAGTAGAAAAAATGGTTGATGACGTCATCACACTTTAACTTTTAAAGCCTAGGCGGATGCTTGACCCAGTAGATTTAAAAATGTTTGATCAACTTTCTAGAAGTTGTCACCTGGTAAGATCATCTGTTGTTTGTACTGAGGTTTTATTCATAACAGACAATAATAGTGAAGATGAAAATATGATACTTGTAAGAGAGATGTGCTATTTATTATTTATTATGATGATGGCGATAATGAGAGAGAGAGAGAGAGAGAGAGAGAGAGAGAGAGAGAGAGAGAGAGAGAGAGAGAGAGAGAGAGAGAGAGAGAGAGAGAGAGAGAGAGAGAGAGAGAGAGTCTGAGCCGTGTTCGGTAAGATTATTAGACCCTAAAGCATATTTACTGCAGGATAGAACCTGGTAGAATGTGCTTCCTCCGCCGTCTGATGGATTTTGCTGGAAGGGGTTTGTGACCGTAATGGTGAAAATAAAGGCTAATTAGCCAGATTGGATTCATGCGATCGACGTCCGAGAGTATGCGTTTGTAAGTTAATGTATTTTGAACAGATAGTCTTTGATTTTAGAATGATCCCATCTGAATCAACGCTGATGGCAACTTACGGTGCACTTGGAAGCAGGAAGACATGTCAATCTGATTAGAATCGTGATTTCCGATTTAACGGAGGTCAGTTTGAGACCAATACAACAAGGTCATGTTCTGTTGACCTTTCAATGCACCAATCTGATTAACTTTAGCAATTATGAAAGTGAAAACATCATTTAGAACTCGTCGTTTCTAACGATAACTCCCCTAGCATGAATAGCAACGCTCTATTGATAGGTTACGAAAAATGAGGGGATCGGGGATTCAAAAAGTCAAGAGTACATGAACCATTATCAGTGCATGTCACATTTTTTTTTATTAAAAGTACATCTCGATTTTATTCTGACTCAAAGATATGCGTACTTATTACATTAGTTATTTAGTGTATCCTTAGGTAAATTCTAATGGCGCCATTACTTTTTGATAGGAGGCGTATGAATTTTGATCTTATCCAGAATATGAGTAAATTGTTACTTTAAATGTAATAAATGTTACAAAAGTTAATTTAGTTATTTTTTTATACTATTAATTAAAATTTGAGGTTTAAAAATAATCTGTCAAGATTAGGTGTCCTGACTGAAACAGACTTCCCATTTGGTAAATAAATTCATCGCAAATGCCCTCATTTTTTTTTACATTAACCTTACCTCTGCCCACATTTTTTTACATTAACCTTACCTCTACCCCCCAAATGATGCATCAGGGATTCATCAACTTTGTTAAAATGGACTTGTTACATAATACTAAATATATGACCCTATCTAATGTAGCTGGAATTCATTTATAAGTAAGACTGCACGAATTGCATGTAAATGCGACTTTGAACCCCAACTCCAAATGCGATCACCTCTCAATCGATTCTTATCGAGTTCCGATTACAAGGAAAACCGACAGATGGACGGACGGGAGGATATAACACATACCAGAGACGCATTAAAGGAGACAACCATATTCTTCTTGGTAAAGCAACAATTCGCACGAACATGATACTCTAACAAATAATGAAAACTTGTAAAGTCAAACATGATACTTGGAATGCATCTGCATTATGAAACATACAATCTGCGCACGGTAATCATAGTTCCTGGTGTAGGAATGTTTTATTTAGAACATATCTTCACGGCCAAACATAAAAAAAACAATACAAACTTATTATGCTAATAACAGTGTCTAAAGACCGACCAAGGCAGACCTCAAAGCGCCATAAATGCATGTTTCTTATAAGTTCTAGACCAATGCTGTCCAACCTTTTGGACACCATGGGAAGCTGAAATTTTTTTCTTGAAGCCGAGGAACGCAACATGAAATTAGGCCATTTACTTTTTTTTACATAAATGCACAAAAAATTGCTCGAGCTCTGGCGGGTCATTTGAAATCAGCCTGCGGACCGCATGTTGGACATCACTGTTGTAGACTGTAAGTGAAGAATTCCTATAGACTACCACGATCATCTATTAAACTGTGAAAACTTTCAAGCAGTTGTATTTATTTCTTAAATCAAAACGACTGTAATGTTCATCATACTCTTACGAGTTTATGCTCTAAAGAAAGGTAACAGAAAAGAATGAAGACAACAAGCTTTGTAAAATTTAACAAATAATTTATTTCCCTATAATACAAAATGAAAAAAAAAATGAGAAAAAGGAACTTACGGTTTTATGATTTAAATCCAAGAATTGAAAATAGAAAGAAACTACTGTTCTGAGACTAAGACTGATGACAAATTTACACAATGGACAGGAGCATTAACTAAAGCTGCACACAACTCCTGAATAAGAACTCCTAAGAAGTAGACTTTTCAGTAAAAGGTACCTGATAACAAAAGACTGAGAAGCTCCTGTGTCCCTTTCAATGTAAATAGGGATGGAAATGGTCGAATCACCCGAGAGTGATATAGAACCCTTTGACATGAATTGTTCATAATTCTCCATAATCAAATCAGACGGGGGTTTCTGAGACCCCAACAAATCTTTAACCGTGACATAGACCTCTTAGAAATAAGACTATTTGGAATAGGTCTTGATTATGTTCCTTATTTTTCAATTTGTATCACTCATAAATAACATGTCCTTTCTTCTTGAAGAAATAAGGATTTCTAATCAAGCTCATCAGAAACCTGAATTCTAAAAGTTGTGCCAGATTGAAATTTAGAAGGGATGGTATTATTAGCCTGAAATACTTTCTGCCAGACGACGGCTGAGTGGAAGGCGTAAATTAATTACACAAGAAAATTTTTTAGCTAAGGAATACACATCAGAAGTATGAGCAGCATTTTCGACATTTTGCTCAAGATAAGTCTTAATGTCACCATGGACACAATTCTTGAACTCTTAAATACAAATAATTTGAGATTTTCATAATCTTCATCAACTATTTAGCTAAGCACCACCAATCAAATAACTGTTGTTTTTCTCTTGCAAATTTGACACGAGTTTATTCCGTTTCTTTTTTTTTAATAGTTCCTGAACTTTTGCCAATAAGCAATTTCCTAACCCTTTAAAATGTATTCTTTAACCAGTTCATAGTCAGCACTTTGCTGCCGTGACAGTGAATTGTAAATATCACAAGGTTTACCAGTAAGTACACATTATAATAAGAGTCCAATGCTTCCCTAACCATTTCAAATTTTCTGCAATTTTTTGAAAATGAGTAAAATATTTGTCTACTTCTTTTTCTCTAAAAGGGGTCACTAGCCTAATATTCTTTGTAACATCATAACTGAAATTGTATTTAAAGTGGGGATTTCTTTTTCACTTAACAACTCTAATTCTCTTCATCTAAATTGATATTCCCTTTCTTCCTTTTCTCTCTGCATTTACATCTGTCTATCTATATCTCTCCTCTTTCACCAATTGCAACTGCATTTGTTTCTCTCTCTCTCTCTCTCCTCATTATTTAATTGCATTTGTTTCTCTCTCCTTAGGGGCCAAGTGGCAATGTATAGCCTATTTTGTGCTGAAAATGGCATTAAACACAACTTTTCTCTCCCCCTTCTCCAACTGCAAATGCATTCTCCTCTCTCTCTTTTCCTCTTGTCTAATTGCATTTTCTTCTTTCTTTCTTAAGTTCAATCTTTCTTAACTCTAATTCTATCTTGTATTTTAATTTTAGTTCCTTTACTCTTATGTCAGAGTCTCATACAGACTTAGTGATTGAAATCACTTTTCATTCAAAACTTTCTTTTTCACCAAATGTTGGAGCAAAATATTTTTTATTTCTTGCTTTGTTAAAGAAGCTTTGCCTCAGAAAGATCATATTTTCTGGCAAGCTGAATGAAGCAATTCATCCTTTTTTCAAGACGTCTAACTTTTCCTGGATTTCATGGATAGGTCTGAACTTTTGATAACATTGTATAAAATGTTGATTTCACTAAAGAATTCTAAAAAACAAATTTATGCTTGCAATTTAAAAAATTATGAAACTAGGGGAATTTATATTTCAATAACAAAGTTTTCAGAAATATTGTAGCAAAATTCCTATCCTAAGGACGAGCACCCTATTTTCTAATAAGTAACAGAATAGAGTGAAGACAACCTTTGTCAAATTTAACAAATGAGAGAAAAAATGAGAAAATGGAACTTATGATTTTAAAAATAAATCCCAAAAATAATCCAAGAATTAAAATTAGAAGTCCTAGTGATAAAGTCCTGAATGAAACAGAGTTCGAGCCCTGATAAAATCCAAAATTGAACAGAATTAAACAATGCATTCGTAAGTGTGACAGTACATGACCAATGTGTTAAAATGCAATTAAAATGCAGTTAAAATATTTGATTCATATATGATTCATAACCCATTTCTAACATGAACTGTTCATAAATCCTGTATTGCTGCTTTTACATTTGCGTATTTTTTCATGATTTATAATATTTTAATTAATTCTTTTCCCCACAGTTAATGAATAATTTAACCTATTTTGTGATGGTCAGTCTATTGTACATAGTCATTTGATTATATTCCACTCATTCTATGGAATGACTTTCAGATCAAAAGAGAGAAAGGTGTAATTCTGACTTCCTTAAGTGGAGGTGTCACTAGTGATTTTGGTGTTACATTACTAATACTTCAGCAGAGGTACTGGAATCAAACTGGAAAACAGGAAGTCAAGGTTCTAAGTCTATGGCAGCAATTAATTTAAAAAAAAAACTGCACTTGAAATAAAAGGCAAATTACACACAATTCATTTAAATTATATAATAAAAATGTTTTATTTAATTAAAGCTAACCCACTTCACATGGTTCTATAATTTAGGTATTTCTGAATTAAAAGCCAATAAATTGTCAAAAGCGCAAAAATGCTGAAGAGTACAATATTACAAATCAATACCAAGGTTTTTTTAAATCAATGTATTTTATTAAATCTTTATTCTAACCAGAATTTTATTTCCTGTAATTTCTACAGTATTATATTTCTAAATAATTTGTGGCATGAAATTGGTAGCAAACCATTTCTACAAAAACCAAACTTTTATCATTTTATTTAATCGGTTATTGGTGCTCTATGAAATTTAAAGTAATCAATTTCTTTAACTCCACTGTCAAAAATTCCATGAATTTTCCAAAACTTTTCAAGGTTTTGACAAATTCCATAACTTTTCAAGGCCCTTGAAATTTATTTTTTAAATTCCAAAACTTCTCCAGGATTCCATGACCTGCAGGAACCCTGAATATCATTACACTATACAAGCCAATGAATGCCTTTGATGGACTAAGGCGCAACACCAATATCGTTACACTATACAAGCCAAAAGCTGCCTCTTTTCTTCACATTATATAAGTGTGTTTGAGTCTCAGTTTAGTTAACACAAGTATGTGAAAAGCTTGCCAGTAGCTTCCCATTGGTTGGTAGCTGTTTCTTAGCTTTCTAGGCTTATTCCAATAAATATACTGGCAGCCATGGATTATGAGCTGAAAAATGGCATTGATCCACTAACTTCAAATCAAACCATAAACAAATTACAATTGATCCAGTTTTTTCTCTTTGTATTGTTTCATGCTTTTATCATTACCAGCCAAAATTAATGTGTAAACGTCAACAATAAAAAGGTTTCTTGCCAACTTGTGATTATACTGCCATAAATGACCTATAATTTGATGGGAGTCTAGGACATCTTCTCCCTGGACATTTCTTCCCAAGACTCCCCCCACCGACATTTTCCCCTGGACTCCCCTCATCAAATAGAAATTCACCTAGTCATTTACCCCCCTCATGATCTTAAAACTTAATTCATTCAATACGATATTTTGCCAATAAAATATAAAAACTTATGTTAGAAGAAAAAGGTTCTTTAAAATAAATTTCAGTAGTAAGTGTTAAACAAAGTTAACATTTTCACATATTAAAAAAAATGTCTTGTTTAAAAGTTTATGTTGTAAGCAATCGCCTTTAAGTATTCTATGATATCATGATTCCAAGCTAACATTTTTGAATAGTGCAATTCTTGATTAATCAGTACAGAGATGATGCATCACAGAAAACTTAGCCATGTCACGCAGAAACAGATGATGAACTGGTAACATCAAATATGTTACAATTTAAAATTTAATCTAGAAGGCAGAAATAGAACTATCTAAAACATAAGAATCTAATAAGTAATAATTTGAAACAAAGTTTGCCCATCAATATACCAATTCTTTACATTTCATAAAGCAGCTCTTTTTTAGCTGGCCTGCAAAAACATCATTATAGATACTTTTTAAGTCATTTAATTTTGGCATATTGATCAATTTTAATGAAATTGTTCAGACAAAAGAGCCCATTCTTTCTCTACACATCTTTACAGTTGATGGACTACTTGGCAAAATGCAGGAATTTTGCATGTAAAGTTGAATGTGGAAGTTTACAGCCTAATGATGCACGACTACACTACCAACAGTTACTTGAAAACTTTAGCCTAATGAAGGTGAATGTCAGTCTTAAAAATAGATGCCATTAATCGAGTCTAATGATGATAAATACAAGTGTCAATAAACTTTAGGCTTTAAGCAAATCCACTGTAGAATCATAAACAAATGAATACCCTGAACAATACACTATACACCCACCTTGTCAAACTATTCTGTAGAAATCATTTCTATTTATTCAGTATTGTTGACCTTGACCTTTCTGAATGCTATATCAGCATTTGCCTTTCTTGTCTCAAATGCAAGCCATCCGCAAAATTTGGTCATCATTTGTGGCATAGAGCTAGAATGATTTTGAAAAACCATTGTCTTTGTGGAGTCCACATCTGATCATTGGCCTCTAAATCAATATATTCCTTTATCTCACATACAAGTCATCTACAAAATGTAGTCAATGCATGTTGTACAGTGCTTCAGTTTTGTGGCAATTGTTTACTTACACTATGACCATGACCTTTGACCTTTGTCCAAAAATAGGTGACTTCCCAGTCTCAAATGTAAGTGGTCGACAAAGCTTTGTCATTGTATCTGAAAAGCTTCACTAAACAGCTTAAAAAATCTCTTCCTCAAACTTAGATTTCTTAGTATGTTTGTTAATACTTGATCGACATCAATGTATTACCAAACATTAAGAAGCTATTATGGTGTAAAATTTAATAAAAATAATGGTATGTATGGTCTCAAGAGTTGCCTGTCTAGGACTTTTCAAGTCCTTAAAACCTACATGCAAGTAATAATTTTCCATGCTATTTTGTTTATCTTGTAATACATAATATAATCTAAGGAAAAACTATTTTACTAATCAGTGTATTACAAAATCAAATGGACAATACTCCATCTGGTAACCATCCTTGTCATGTGTAATTAATCCATTCAAATTTATCCCATTTTTGATTTACATGAATAAACAAAAGAAATATCACAAATTCTGAATTAAAAAGTGATGCCTTTTTCAATATCAACTTTTTGTATTTCCTCAAAAATTTGACAAATTCTGGAAAATTATTAAGGAATTATCTTAAGATTGAACAACTTTTATAAATCTGATTAGTATGCAAAATAATTTGTCAGATGATAAATTAGTAACATGTGGAGGAAATGCAATATTGATAACAATCTTTAGATTATATGTAATTTTTTAATTGTTTCAAGTACATTGGAAATCATTTGCCAGGTAAAAATTGTATACTTTAAGAATGTCAGAATGTTACACTGCCATTTCTTTTTCTCAAACTAATTTGAGTTTCTGCTATAAGGTTTCTATATAACATGAAAGCTGCTCTTGTGGTGTAAGAGGGGCTACTTCAGGGTCCTGTTGTAGAAGGAACATATCTGGTCCAGAGTTTTGAGCTTGGGACACAGACCCATGAGCCTGTAACTCTGATAACCCAACACAACAGTCTTGGGGCTGTTGCTGAGGCTGCTGTTGCATGCTATGCATTTGCAATGCTGGATTCTGATGATGCTGTTGCTGTTGATGTTGTAGCTGCTGTAACCTCTGCTGCCACAGCATTTCCTGTTGTGCAAAAAAATATTGGGGTTGTTGGTGAGGCTATGCATTTGTATTGCTGGATTCTGCTGCTGCTGTTGTTGTAGCTGCTGGTGTAACTGCTGCTGCTGCAGCTTCTGCAGAATTCTATACTTCGTGAAGGCAGCCATCAGCTGTGGGTAGAGTTTGAGAATACTAATCACCTCCTGCTGCTGCTGAAGGGAGTTGGGAGACTTCAATGTCTGCAGCAACTGCTGGAGTGCCTGGCTGTGCTGCACCTGACCAGCAGGACGGGGAGGCTGCACATTCATGGCATTTGCAACTTGTGGTTGATGAATTGGCATTCTCTGGACACCGTGCTGAACTTGAGGCATTGTCCTCTGAATCTGATTCATAGTAGGTTGAGCCTGGAAAGCTTGTTGAGGAGGTTGTGGCTGAGGAGGTTGAGGTTGTGGAGCTGGAGGAGGCTGTACTTGCTGTGGAGGCCAAGGGATGGTTTGCGGTATAGCAGCAATTGGAGGTTTCGGATTGGGCGGAGGCATAGTGCTCATGGCTGGTTTGCCAACACCCATTCCTGCTTGGCGCTGGACAGCTTCTTGTGCTTCAAGAGCAGCTTACATAGCAGCAGAAGGAGGACCTGGGGCTGGTTTTCCTCCTGAATAGCTCTGTACTGCTGCAGATGGTGAGGGCTGATTTGTGGGTGTGCCAGTCACTGTAGCTGTTTGACTCCTTTGCATTGAATTTATCCTCCTCCGTAACAACTGAGCCTGTTGAAGGCGATGCTGCAGCTGCTGGTATCTAAGTTTGTGCTTGATTTGAAGACAGAATGGCACTTGACACTTGCTTTCATTACAATGTTTAGCATGGTAACAACAAAGTGCAAAAAGCTGTTTGCAAATGAGGCATCCATGATTTGTCTTTTTCCTACAATTTTTAGTATGTGCAACTACACGTTTCATCATTTGACAACTAGGCATCCTACAGTTTGCATCACGACAATGGCATGCATGAACAAGAGACTGAATATACCTCTGAATCGATTGACGACGACATTCCTGAGGATTTTCTTGCTTATCTGAAGAAGAACCATCACCCTGAATCTGATTCACAGTAAGCATAGCCTGGAAAGCTTGACAAAGAAATTCCTGAAGATTTTCTTGACTATCAGAAGAAAAACCATCACCAAGATCCATCCCAACGTTATCCATTTTGTGATTATGTCCTTCTTTCTGACAGCAAGAATTACACAAGTCAAAGTCCTGTAAAAAAGAAGAAAAAGACCATTATAACTTAACTTAAAACTTATGATCTAATCATTTAATAGTAAGATGCAATATATGTGTAAAGTTTTATATTTCTCCAGTTTTCATTAACAACACAAAGTACATTCTTCTATTTTGTTTAATGAGAATGTCTTGGTTGTCTCCTATCATGTCTTGTAAAAGAAAACAATAATTATGGATAGTATCCAAATTAGAGGTCTCCTCTCCTTGGACACCCACTCTTTTACTCCGGTACCAGTATATACATAAAAATTAAATATCTTTGCTGTTACTGATACCATAAATAGAGTTCATGGGACTGCAATCTAAACTACTATGGAAACTATTTAATGGCCTGCTTATACCATGCAATTGGAAACACACTAAAGTTAACCAAGTCAACAATGGTAGGCAATAGTTTTTCAATTTTCCCCACCAACAATTGTTTTAGATTAGCTTGAGACTACTGCACTAATGTTATTCTTTTAAACATGGTCATATGTCAGTGAAATGACTTTCTGAATGCATAATTTTTTCCTATTAATTTTCCCCTCTAAATATTAAACGAACAATTATGACTTATTTTCATTATAATGCATACCATGAGGACCATTTTGACTGGTTGTAGGAAGGAACTGCTCTTGTTCCTGGTAGACCCGAGATTGTTAACAATTAGCAAAGAAATCTAGGTTAGCTGGATTCTTTCTGCAGAAATGTTTTTCCAATCTGTTGAATGCATATGTCAGGAAACATCTATTTTTTTCTCTCTATTTGTGCACACAGGAAAGCAAATCATTTGTCCAATACTGATATTCCTTCAAGCTAGGATTGGTTCAGTTAAAATTCGTAAAATTCTGTTTGATATCAGCAACACCAACATTAAATACACAGTCAGTACGAAACCTAGGTGTCACTCTTGACAGTACTCTCATTACACCAACAAGTCATGAACATATGCAGGCTGCATATCTTGAGCTGAGATGCATCAGCTCCATTTGCAATTATCTTTCAGTACATGCCACTGAAATACTTGTGTGTTCCTTAGTACTTTCAAGACTGGACTATTGTAACTCAATTCTATCTGGTTCATCTCAATATCTACTCCAGAAACTTCAAAAGATTTTTTTTGATCAACCTTTGAGTACCATGATTAGAACATGCCTCTCCCCTGCTCTTTACCCTACACTGGCTATCCATACATCCAGAATTAAACACAAAATTTTTTTCTCTGTGCTACGTTTTTGAAACGGGCTCCACTCCAACATACCTTTCGGACCTCACCCATGTGTACACACCAGCTAGATACTTACTCTTCTTCTGACACTCATATTCTTATTTCTTTCACGTTTGAAAAAGATATGTACATTCTGTCCCTCCAACCTTTTGTCAAAGATATAATGTTGTTAGAGCAACTAGGCCCCCATCTATTTTTATGGATTGTTGTACAACTTGATAAAGATGATCAATTAAACATACAAGTCTTACTAAATCACATTCCAACAGCAATTTATAAGAGTTATTGCCCTTTTCATCCAGTAGCTTTTTACAGTGTATGGCACAAAAATGTTTAGTCCAGCTAGTTATGCAGTGTCTGAGACTGAGGAACCATCACATGCTCTCACTGCCCTCCCCCAATTCATAAATAATTCAGTTTGCATAGCATGAAACAAGTGCTTATGTTGTTATTATTCATGGTATGATGACCTGTTATTGAATCGTTTTAATGTTAATGACTTCGTAGCCCAGTGGTTATCCTGACGGACTTACTATTAAATGGGGGTTATAACCTTAAAAGGGTCTGGATTCAGATCTTACCATAGTATCAATTAGGGATGGCTACCATAGCGTTTTCCTCGGGAAATTCACCTTACTCCAATTGTCTCTGCTCTAGATAACCTACACGTGTTACTGCGCCATAAAACACCTAAATCCAGTGACGTCATTGAGCATGAAAGTGATTTGGTTACGGTTACGGGTCAAAACGGACCGGTACCAAAAAGGCCCACGACCAAAACGGACCAGCGCTTAAAAGGCCCGGTCCAAAACGGCCCAAACCAAAAAGGCCCATTTACGTATCAAATGCCAATTACTAGTAGCGTGTCTGATAAAAAACAATATTAAATCCTTGTTTAACTGTAAAGTGTTTATAAATATTGAGTAGTATTAAATCCTTGTGTATTATAACGCAGTCATACCTCAGTAATCATGAAAATAATTGCTATACGCTACTACATGTTCTGCGTAAAATGAACAAAGAATGCAAATAATTGTATAAAAAAAGTCATTGGAAGTAAAGTAAATCAATATTATCTTTGTTATAACATCGAGACTTAATACGAGTTATCGTCACACACGTTTTTTGTGCATGCCAACTTTGTAATAATACTACCTTAGTTATGTAATGACAATTTCATTAATGATGAATAATTTTCTTAGCGAAGACTTTTGACTCTTCCTATTTGACATACATTCTATATCGTTAACACATGTGTATGCGTGGTTCATTTGGGTTGATTTTATAATTTATTTCAATAGATATTTGCTAAATTATGTACCTTGCGTTGTGGATACAATGAAAGTCAAGACAAAATTGAAAAAGAATTTAGAGGTTATTTATATTTTAAAAAAATTGACATCAAAACATTTTTAAGGATGGATAGGAAGACAAAAAGAAAAGATATCAAGTATAAACAGCAAATAAAAACAAACGCTAATGCCATTTCAGAATTGTGATTGTAGAGGTTTGTATTTGCGTCTTAATTGTGATTATCAGAATTTCCTAATCTATTTAATAAATCAACATAAATGCGTCATGATTTCGATTTTGATTTTACTTTTCTTCACCTTACTACAAGTGTAAATAAAATTTCTAGTATCTCCTTATTAATTTTAAACACTTACACTTAACTCCAAGAAAGGCGGGTTTGTTAGCTCGTCTTGGTCTTCCTCTGATACAGTCGTGATCACGGGAACCTGTTGTCAACGATTAAGGTATATTAATTAAATGAAAAATTTGTCACGAATAAACGCTCGTCATGAACAAAATAGTGATTAGCTTAAATTAATTTTCGGGGTTTTATATCCCTAAACAGAAGGGGGGGTAACATTTCAAGACGAGAAGGCAAACATCTATTTAGTGACATATAAATATTAAGATATCAATTTTTAAAAGAAATAATACATCTAAGTTGTGTTAGACTATGTGAAAATATTAGAGAAAAAACAGTCTGCTCATATGTACTGAATTAACCTGTCTGTCACTCTACTGTATATTGTCATTATTGCCTTCAGCAATAGGTTTGGCATTTAGGATCAAAAAGGGGGGCCCCAGTTGAAAGTTCATAGCGAATGAAACAATAATACGATTTACCTGTAAAAGCTCGCGGTCTTTATAAACTGTCACAAATTGACTCGGCAAATTTATAACTGTCTGGTTTAACTGTCTGGTTTAAAAGTTCCTGGAAGCTAAATGGCCTCACTTGCAACAAATGTAAGCATCATACGACTTTAAAGGTCATTCGCTTAAGAGACAAACCTTTAGATCTCTCTCTCTCTGCTTTTTGGACTAGAAACAAGGGCATCCTTGAATTTTACACATGGACATGCGCGACTTTAACCAAGGTCGTGCGTGTTTCTTAAAAGTCTGAGTATAAAAAGGCAGAAACCCTTGTATATTTTAATTGGAAGTCCAAAAGTAAGACAGATCGTCTGTTTGTATTTTACAGGTAAAAATTTTCTGTTTTGTTACTCACCCTTAAAGGTTAAAGCTTTCTGTGGTAAACAGTCAACGTAATTTCGTTTTGAGTTCTCTTTTTAATTTACTATTATAATGTAACGGTATATGGTATTACTTTTAAGATTTGATGTTTATTTGTATTTATATGAATTTACTTCTAGCTTCATGCTAAACTTTACTTACGAATAAAACTATTCTTTAGTTAATAAACTTTAATGTTCAATGATCTTTTCCAGGTCGTTATTCTAAATTAAATGAAAGAAAATACATATCTTTATGGCATCAATCGCAACTATTGAATTTTAGGCTCTCTGAATACAAGTATTATCTAATCACTTGTATGGTATTCAAAAAAGCAGAAAACTTTACAAGCACATGAAGTTAGAGTTCATATGAAAATTATTTAATATGTATTGTAATATGTATTTTATGTATTTTTCAATATAAAGGTTTTATATGTTGTATCTTTAGAATGTAGTTTATATATATCAATAAAGAATTGGAAGTCCAAAAGCAAGACAGATCGTCTGTTTGTATTTTACAGCGATCCCACCTCTTCGCAGCCAAGCATTTTCCCACAAAAGATGTAATCTACACCATCATATGTGACACCTTATTCTTAAGAATGCCGAACATTCTTCCTTCTCGTAACTAGGCACGAGAAGAAGGTTATGATGAAAAACGTCTAAACAACAACAACACAGACAATTCTCATCATAATATAAATAGGCACTTATTTCACCAACTTTTGCTTCACAAAAGACCAATCTTTTAAATTCTCTATTTCTTCTAAAAAGTATATTACTTTTGTTCAGCCGTCTTCAATTTTTCCACTTTAACATACTCCAACTTAATAAATCATCTCAACTTCTCCACTTCCTCCTCTATTACGTCTTTAACCAGATCTCTGGCCACTTTTAGACTCGTCACTAGTACTAACTATTGATACAACCTTTGAATATTTGGGTGTTTTCCACACCCGATACCCGTCGGACACCTCTTATTTTGCTCTTACCTCATGACGAAATTCGTCAGGACTTTATTTGTGGATGCACTCTATCCCCTAGAGATAAAGTAATAAAGAGAGGTTCATATCAAAACTCTAAAGAGAGGACATAATGGACCAACTGTACAACGGTATATGTTATACTCAACTGCCTTTCTCTAGCAGCGCATTTCTCGAAATCGGCTCAGCAAATTTTCTTCAAACTTTTCCTGCTGTTAGAATGGAGCCCTGTTTAGATACTGTACAAGAGGCAATGAAATCAAAATCATTTAAGTAAGGAGTCAATTAATACAAACTATTCATACGTTTTATTAACCTGTGCGTGTTTTTCCAACCGGTACCAATCTGGCGTCACTTATTTCCGTTTCCTCTCGACGACTTTCGTCACGACTTCTTTCATAGATGGACTCAATCCCCGTATAGATAAAATGTCAAATAAAGGTCTATTTCAAACTCTATAAATAAGGGACGCAATGGCCCAAATATATACGTGCAATACAATTTTAATACAGAATGCGTTGTACACGACCTTCTTTTTTGTGGCGGTAACTTTCTCAAAATCGACTCGACGTATGTATTTATAAAAACAAATGTATTAAAATACTGTAATTAGAAGTTCAATTAGTAAAAACTCTTGATTCAGTCTATTACTCTTTGCATGATTTTCATACCCGATACCCATCAGACGCCCTTTATATCGCGGTTTGCTAATTACGAAATTTGTTAGGACTTCCGTAGAGACTTGACTCTGTTCCAATGAGATAAAATATCAAAGAAGATTCCAAGTCAAAACTGTCTAAAGATATAATGTTGTCACGGCATGTGTCTTATGCGATCTCCATCTTGCCATAGATATAGAATGTATGTCAAATAGGAAGAGTCAAAAGTCTTCGCTAAGAAAATTATTCATCATTAATGAAATTGTCATTACATAACTAAGATAATATTATTACAAAATTGGCATGCAAAAAAACGTGTGTGACGATAACTCGTATTAAGTCTTGATGTTATAACAAAGATAATATTGATTCACTTTACTTCCAATGACTTTTTTAATACAATTATTTGCATTCTTTGTTCATTTTACGCAGAACATGTAGTAGCGTGTAGCAATTATTTTCATGATTACTGAGGTATGACTGCGTTATACTACACAAGGATTTAATACTACTCAATATTTATAAACACTTTACAGTTAAACAAGGATTTAATATTGCCTTTTATCAGACACGCCACTAGTAATTGGCATTTGATACGTAAATGGACCTTTTTGGTTTGGGCCGTTTTTGGACCGGGCCTTTTAAGCGCTGGTCCGTTTTGGTCGTGGGCCTTTTTGGTACCGGTCCGTTTTGACCCGTAACCGTAACCAAATCACTTTCATGCTCAATGACGTCACTGGATTTAGGTGTTTTATGGCGCAGTAACACGTGCAGGTTATATAGAGCAGAGACAATTGGAGTAAGGTGAATTTCCCGAGGAAAACGCTATGGTAGCCATCCCTAGTTGATACTACGGTAAGATCTGAATCCAGACTCTTTTAAGGTTATAACCCCCATTTAATAGTAAGTCCGTCAGGATAACCACTGGGCTACGAAGTCATTAACATTAAAACGATTCAATAACAGGTCATCATACCATGAATAATAACAACATAAGCACTTGTTTCATGCTATGCAAACTGAATTATTTATGAATTGGGGGAGGGCAGTGAGAGCATGTGATGGTTCCTCAGTCTCAGACACTGCATAACTAGCTGGACTAAACATTATTGTGCCATACACTGTAAAAAGCTACTGGATGAAAAGGGCAATAACTCTTTCATAAATTGCTGTTGGAATGTGATTTAGTAAGACTTGTATGTTTAATTGATCATCTTTATCAAGTTGTACAACAATCCATAAAAATGGATGGGGGCCTAGTTGCTCTAACAACATTATATCTTTGACAAAAGGTTGGAGGGACAGAATGTACATATCTTTTTCAAACGTGAAAGAAATAGTCTTCCATGGAAGATAAGGAGAATTTAGCACAAAAGGTATGAGAATGCGAAAGTATTACTGATTTTCTTGTTCAATTTGTATTTTATTTTTCACTCTAATTAATAATGCTACAATTTCTATACATTCAATAAATCCTTTATTACCGAAAAAAATAAAACTGAATGCTATTTAATTGATAGCTAGGAATCCAGTCCATTTGAGACACTAAAAATGACAGTAATTGATGTATGAAAAGTTTTGAAAAACGACAGTCATTTGATGTATGAAAAAAGTGTTGTAATAAATCTAAAAAAAAAATTCAATTTAATTTTATTTGGTGTCAAAGTGAAGAGATTTGGTGAAGACAAGATGAGAAAAATTGCAGTTTAAAAGTGAATGTGTGTCAGAACACATATTAAAAATAACAGAAAACTAGGATCAGATTCACTTTTTAGTCATATATTTTGATACAATGTTTACAATATAAATACATTTCATGTGAGAGAGAGAGAGAGAGAGGATAAACTTTGGGTACGATTGACAAAGGCAAAATCTTGCATATATTTTACACAAGCACTGTGCATATGCAGACCTGTTTACCCGACCGTATTTGTACGGAATAAAGCCCATCGTACGGTCATACGATCATTGAACTGAAAATACGATTTGAGGTTGCATTTATTTATTACTTTTTAAAATTAATTTTTTAAGCCGTTTTTCTTTCCGTTTTGTTTTGTTGTATCATCTCTTCGGTCCGCGTCCGCATTTTGTGCCACGTCACTTATTTTGACATTCTCAACATCCGGTCGTTTAAAGAAAGGAAAATGCCGCCGACAAGAAAGTTTCAGCACGAAACTGATGATGAAAATGGAAAGTCTAACACAGCAGCATTTTCTACCAATTTATTCTACTCTGTGGCTATGCCTTAAACCATCGTCAAAAGGAGAACATTTTGTGCATTGCACTGTTTGCAACTTAGACTTTTCCTGTGCACATGGTGGAAGGAATGACTGTTCATGGCATGTGGAATCGGGAAATCATACAAAATTGAAATCATTAGTGAATGGAAATAGAAACATTTTGTCAATGATGAAAGGAAAGAAAGTCGGTGATCAAAACATACTTCAAAAACAAATAACACGTGCTGAGGCGATTCTATGTGAGTTGATAGCAAATATGAATTTGTCATTGAGTACAGCTGACAAGTTAACGGAAGCAATGAAAAATAATTTATTAACCTTATTTCCATTCTAGTAAATATTGACAAAGATGATACTAGATTTTATCAGATAAATAAGATTGCCTTCACCTATCTAGATAAACTTATTATTTTCTAAGTGGATGGGTGGTAACAATGTCATAATGTTTTATATCAGGTCGTCCTTAACCAAGTAAAATAGAGAATTGGCTTTAATTAAAATGTTATGGATATGTGTGAAGCTGAGAAAACAGAATTTTTAGAGAAAGTAACGGAGGTAAACAACAATAAATTTGGTTATGTTGTATTTTTTTGTGGTTTTTATCACTATAATATGAACAGGATGTTTAAGTCAGTGGTGTTCAATTTCTGCATATTTGTGCCTTGAAACACAGAATTAACTGAATACCAGCATCTTTGCAAACTAAGAGTTATTTACACAATATTGTATAGTCATTATGTCGTGTAATACTACATAATGATAATTAAAGTATATTGATAGTATCTACTATTTGTGTGCTGAAAATACTGACTGCGGTCTGAAAATACTGACAGGCATTGCTTAAAATACTGACAGGAAAATTTATGGGTAAACAGGTCTGCATATGAAGAAAACATATGGGATGATAGAATCATTTATCAGTGTTAAGGGCACACTATTAACAAAAGATTTTATATTTATTTTTTTTATTTAAATTGCTACTGTATCAATGTTTTGAGTAGAACCATTATTTTTTTTAGAAACTGGAGGTACAATTTGCGTCATTGAGAGTCCGAGAAGAGAGATGAGATTGCTAAAGCTTTACCAATGTCACTTTTTGCCGATTATGCCGATACCGCGTATAGCCGATTATTAAAATTGCCGATACCGATTATGAGACCGATTATTTCATTATTATTTATAACAAAGACTGGTTCAGAAACATAAACCTATTAGTGTAATGCAAGCAGGTATTTTGCTGTGTGAGTTATAAGAAGATTGTTTATGTGGCAAGAGAATTTGAACTTATACAAAAACGAACAGAAACTGGACAAGAAGTACATTGCTGTTTATAGAAAACAATGATCACACAAATATAAAACGTAAAAATCTTTAAAACTAACGCTGATAAAACTTATGGTTTGCCAATTCAAGATATAAATGAATGAAAATGTATTAAGCAGTCTTCTAACTTACGTTCAATGATGCAGGTCGCCATTACAAGATTTCAATAATGACTAAAAACTGTTAATAACGTTTGCTCAATAATAATTAAAATTAATAATACACATGCTTTAAGACTAAAGTTAGACGTCACTGTACGCTTGCTGCAGCTAATCCCGAAAGCCAAGTTAAGGTAGGTTGTATTTAAGCAACAGTAACATTTCTCCCTTCTCGCCAAGAAACGATCCAAGACGATCCGAAAAAATCTGGCCTGCGCCACTAAACAGCTGCTTGCTCCGAATACTTGAAGCAGGTGCAGACAAATAGCATGTAGCTAATTTGGCCAAGTAGGAGAACTGAAACCTGTGGTAGTTCCACCAGCCGTATATGTCTTCTTCTCGTGGCCACAGAGAGCTTACCATATACAATTCAAGTGTCAACGGCGTCATCTACGTCAGCTTTTTTATTGACATTACGGACAGGTTGGTGACAGGCCACAGAAAACAAATCGCAAAGACGCGACGTTGATGGACCAGTGCCATTTGTTTCGGTTTCAGTTTTTCTTTTTTTTTTTGGTCGATGGTTCCTCCTGCTTGTCAGCTATTGTCAGCACATTCTCATACCTTCTCATGCTTGACTCGACTATGATGCATTCTGCTCTAAGCCATTCTTTTGATCTGGTCACAAGTATTTCTCCTCTGAATAGGCAATATTTGAATTGAGGATTCAAGATGGTGGCCAAGACGATCTTGTTGCTGGCAACATCAGCAAAGGGTGTGTTCAGTGACATCAACATATCATGGCGCATTGTCTGAATACCTTGACTGGCTTCATGCTCTCAAGACAGCTACATTCGGAGCATTTCCAGCATATGAAGAATGACGCATGCTGATGTTTGGCTATCACTTACTTCCTTGGTAATGTCCACGAATGGGCCTAACGTGTCCACAATATTGTTAATCAAAACCAACTGTTGGGCGGTTAGGTTAGGCAGGTCATAGAGAGTAACGTAATCCCCCAAGACTTGTTTTTGTTCATATAACGAAACCAACATATTGTATGTAGAATTTCAGCATGTCTGGATATCCTGGACAAGTTTCTTATGGGCAGCGCCAAATATTTCCTGTTGCTCTTCGAGATGCTGATGTGCCAGAATGGAGTGCTGGAACTTGACTGTGGATCGCGAGACCGCCAAAACATATATGACAGCTCGTTGCGACAACATATATGACAGCTCGTTGCGACAGAATACCATCACTAACAATGAGCTTCAGTGTACAAAACAGCTGATGCTGTCGATTTAAGCCAGATGAATTGATTTAACCATCACGACGAAGAACATTAATATGACTTTTGGAAATGTTGTATTTCTTGCAAAATTTGTACAGTTTGCTCTCCAAATATTATCGTGAGAGTCATTGATTGAGGTGTTGCTGCTAAAATCACCTCTTTCCGCTGAAAGTCTTCCGTCAGCAAGTGTGCCGTAAGACTCGGAAAGGCTACGCCGATGGACAGGTCTGACCACGCATCAGAGGTCACGTACCTTGCTTTTTGTTGCCTTATATATCCCAGGTATTAAAGATGTGGAAAACTACTTCCGACATGGACTTTTTTAAGAGCAATTTTGCCTTGGCCATCTGACGTCGAAATCCAATGTCTTTAAAAATAAAACAACAACTTAAAATGGTTGCACATCTACTGCCATGAACTCTGCAATAGCTTTGTAAAAACTAATAGCTCTCTGGTCGTCAAATGCAAAAGCCTGCTTCCTGTCCAGCATTGCATCAATAGTCAGAGTACGAGATGTTGCTGCATCTGCTGAGGTTAATTGCGCAGCATTGTTTTCCTTTTTATATGCCAAAAACGTGCCATGTTCTTGCATCGTAAGTGCTAGACAAGATTTGATGTCATACAGTTTTTATAATCCTTTCCACCTCTTGAAATGCATGCTTTGCAAAGTGTGCAATTTCCTTTGAACTCGTGGACTGCTTTTACTTTGAAGTAGTTTCAGACTAAACTTGAGTGTTTCAAGTTGGACATTATACACAGGCTTGGTAGTATATTTAATAGTGTACAATTTATTTCCATTGGCACTGATTATGTCTGCCAATACCGACTGTTCCAATAATAGGCCCATCATGAGTATGGCCCATTAATTGGTACATCTTTAGAGATTGCATCAGTGACAGACAAATCAGTCTCTTTTTATTCACTATAACAAGAGAGAAAAGAGAAGTACTGGATAGAGGGCTTAATTTTGTGTCTTAAAATATGCATGGTATGATCTTTTTTTTAGCTGACATGGTTTTATATGTAAACAGTTTTATGTATATGCTTGAACAAATTCAAGTAATATGCTTAGATGATATTTTCCCCCTTTTTTGTCAACAATTATTTTGCTAAACTCCATTTTGTTTGGTACTTATGCACTTCTACAGGTGTAGTGAATTTTATATATGAAATTAATGTTAAGGTCTGCATCTTTATTATGATTTTCTCTTGCATAAAACTAGGTTGAATCAGAACTACAAGCTTTCAAACTTCAAAGATCATGCAGAGACAGGTGTCTGATAATTATGATAGATTTATGCGGCATTGGACAACCAGGTCCAGCAAGTCTCTCAGAAACAGGTTGATAAGGATAACAGTGACTGACATTAATAAGGATGAGATATAGAACACATGTACAAACAAGTTAAGAAATCAAAATTGATAGCTGGAAAACTAGTGAATGTTTTAGTACATAAACTAATTCCAAATGAAAAATTTTCAGAGTCATTGCTTGATTATGGGGCCAAGTGAAACTAAAAATGTTCAAAATTATGCAAACAAGTTTGAAAACGCAGTCAAGGCAAGATATTCTAGTGAGTCCATATATATGTACATACACAATACAAACGTGGCATACTATTTCATTTTTGTACCTAACGTTTTTGCTTAAATGTTCTAAGAAGATTCATTTTTAAGTCCAAAATGAATACACCTTGGCCTGCAGGGTTATAAAAGAACACCCACAGAATCACATTTCAACATGGTTCTCCTAGTGGCAGTTATAGTCAATTGGATTCCAACAAACTGACACTAATAGTGCTCAAATAGGATAGCTATTATGATAAGGTGTTGATCATAATCTCCCAAAGTTATCTCCTGATATAGCCTTCAAGTGGTCCAGTCAAGTAATTCTCTCTTTTATTTAGCACACTGATTTAGCTATAATGTGCAGTTATATTTCTTGGTCTAGTCAGTTTTGTTACTTCATCCTTCTTGGAAAGAGACTTTTGAGCCAGATGGGGCAAAACTGAGGACAAAGGACTACCTTTCTGTTTTCAAAGAAACTGCTGATCTAAAGACAGAGATAATATACTACTGGTATGTACGGTAATTTTATGCGTGTGCTACGATATTTAAAACTGCATTCAAAATTAAATTTTTCAAATACTTATAGTTATTATACACTTAAATACTACTTAAAACTATTTAAAAAGTTATCTTGAAATAAATATCTGGGCTGTCATACTCTCTTTCTCTCTGCCATTTTAAAGAACTTTGATCAAAGCGTTTAATACGAATACAACTATTCTTGGATCTTGCAATATATTCTACTACAGTAATAACTTTATATTCTATGCTTATACATATTAGACCTATTAGTGTTTCAATTTTCACATTTCAATACAGCCATCAACGAGGCGGTTGATTAAGACAGTGTAACCTTAGTAGATAACTCTGATGGATAATTCATCAGCTTTAAGAGTTCTCAAAGTTAATATTGCACAACAGAAAGTTCATATTTCGTCAGGAAATTATGTTTTCTATTAGTCTGCCATTTGCACAAGAGGAGCATATTGTACTCGCTGTTCCACCCTAAAAATTTTGTTCCTGCTCAGTCACTTTTGAAGAAGTAACCATGTTCAAACCAAATGTGGCCTGACAGTTTACATTCACAAGACCTTCATCAACTTAAATTTTTACCATATTCCAGTGAGGTTATGGTCCTTGCTTTATGCAGAAAAAGTTTTTGACATTTTCCCAGGAAAATCTGAGTTTTGTGTGATTTAAAACTTTTAGATTTTTTAAATTATTCTTAATACTGTTTGAAGACGGTGATAGATTAAAATAAAAATTCGAAAAATCCCTGAAAATTAGTTTAAAGTGTTGACATCGGACGTATATTTCAATTGGGCCATTGTTTATATTTTACTGGTTTCGTCTAATACTTTTTGCAAGACAACAGTAATCCACTTCCGGTTACTATATTTGCAATCACTGAATTAGCTCTATGCGGTTGTGCTTCTTCTTTTAGGATTTTATTGACTGGGGCTGGTATTGTCGTTCTCGGTATTAGTGTAGTCTCCTTTGCTTGCCGAGCCACTACTCTTTGTAGTCGATTTTTAATCTATTTAATTTCTTGCAATAATAAATTTTTCAAAAGATCTGCCGCAACATTTTTTATGCTGTCAGCGACTCGCATTGTAACTTGTTTAACTTTTGATGTGTAGACAAGGTCGCAAGTATCTTTTGCGTCTGTAAATAAACAAAAAACAATTTTGTCAAGACTAGTTTTGTAATATGAATTGTAAACACGTTTTCTCGAGTTGACAACACACACGGGGATCACACGTCCAAGTACGACTCTCACTGTATTTAAATATTAAATTGGTGTCTAATACCGTATCATCAATGTCTCCCCGCAGGAGTCTAAAATGTGCTTGTCTTGGTCCACAAGTGTAGAACAAATATGTATCAGCCGACCATTATGATATGTAAGATACATGACCACTGCAGGATTAATTGATATTAAGATCACTGGAGGCCTTTGTGGAGGCAAATCCAATAATATAAAACCCTGTGACGCTTGAGTTATCGAAGCTGAATCTTTATAACTACCACGCATCACAAGTTAGATTAACCTTAGGTTGACAACATGCACTGGTATCACACGTATTATTGTATTTCAATATCTGGTTTATCTCTACTGTGCACTTGCATCAATGTCTCAATGCAAAATTCTAACATGTGCTCGACCTAGTCCAGAAGGGTGTTGACCAACCATTATGACATGGAAGATACACGGACACCGCAGGAGTAATTTATATTAAGGTCACCAGGAGCCTCAGTATGGGCAACTCCTAATAACATATAACCCTTGCGACGCTTGCTTTATCGAGGCTGAAGCTTCATAACTACTACTGTTCTCAAATCAAATTAACCTGAGTTATAGTGGCAATCCTGACAGTATCTGGTCCTACATCGTAACGGGTACCATTTGGTACTTCACTCAAAATTAATTTATCAGCTAGATTCTTTTTATTAATGTCCTCGGGTGAAAAAAATCACATAAAAGTTTGGTTTCGTTAATGTGATCCTGATCGTCAATGTAATGCTCGTGGTTGCATTTGCAACTAGACACTAAATTGTAGCATTAATTTTGCAAAAAGCAAGAAGTGCATTAGAATTTATAAGCAGTATCTGTGCGTTCATCAAATATCGACATCTTCAACAACTTCATGAAGTAACACTCGAAATGTCCTGTGTCCATGATGTCAATGGTGAGAAACAGCTGACAAATTAATGCGACTTAATTAATAAGTTCTGGTGGGTTGTTTCATGCGTGAACTGAACCATGAGCGTTTTCAACCAATCCACGTGGTTGTAGGGGTCACGCAGACCACCAATACTGCATCCTTTCTTTACTTGTTCTTCCACTATCTTGGAAAATTCTTTCCAAACAGCTATCTATGTATCCTTATCGACATCAGAAGAGGGCACATTTGGCCTCTCAACTTGATCAAGTTAGAGACTTTTTACTCATCTTTCATAGACTGTAATAAAGCATGTTGTCTTTTATGCTTTTTATTCATATTCCTGTCTTCTAATTCTACGGCCTCCAACTTTTTTCTCAATATCTTTCTTCTCTCTCACTGCTCTGTCTCTTTCCTCTAATTTCCTTTCCTCTACTAACTCTACCAATTCTCTTTCCGCTTCTCTTTCCCACCCTATTCTTTCCATCTCTTTCTGTTTCTTTAATTCTACCATCCATTCCTCAAATAATAACATCTCTCTTTCAAATAATGTCATCTCCATTTCAAATAATATCATTCTTTCCTCAGCGTGCATCCTGAATTCTATCTTCTTCTCAAAAACTGTTTTCACCCTCCCAAATGCTATCTTTCTTTCCTCTGTTTGTTCTCTATTTCACGCGCTTCCATTTCTGCCTTCCTCTCTTTGGTCTCTAATCACACTCAAGAACCCAATCTTCCTGAATAAAATTTGTTAGGGAATTAGTTTTATAATACGTTTAACTCACAATAAATTTCAAACTAACTTTTAAGCTATGATAGTATTCTAAATTTCACAACATAACTATTTTCAGACTATGTAAAATGAATGATTTGCCTGATTATGCAATCTGCTATGCTTATATACTTTTAATTGATCATAAATAGAATTTAAACACTTTGTACCAATATACATTTTAGCTGTGTATTGGTTTATCTGACATGATATCAGCCTTTATAAATAATTAATTTCACACAAAATTATGATTTTTCTCCATCAAAAAAACTCAACATCAGAACATGGGATGGTCTTTTAATTTCTTTAATTTTAACCTGTTTTATCTAGTTTATTTCATTGCTTTCCTTCTATAGTATCAACATGTACGGATATATACAATTGCTTTTGAAATTTATTGATATATTTTATCTTTATTGGGCACTTAGGAAAACAGTGTTAGTATTAATTAATGTTGCCGACTGAGTCGCTTGATCGCTGAGTCGTCAACTGGGTGTCTTGTGAACTCCCACTGTGTCATTGACAGGGTCACGGCCTTGGTTGCAGGGTGGTCGACTGTTTTTCTCTGGTTGCTGACTTGGTTGCAGAGTCACCGACTGGGCCATCCTCTGGTCGAAGACTTGGACGCAGAGTCGCCTACTGGGTTGCAGACTTGCCCACTGGGTCATTGAGTGAGTCGTGGTCGCGCATCGTTACTTGCGCAGAGAGACCTTCAGTCAGAATGTGTACTGTTGCAAGATCTCTCCGTTCCAGTTCCTTGGTCGAGCCTTCTATCCCTTTCTTTTTGTCAAAGAAATACCTTGTCCCTAAACTTTTCCAATTCCCTGGCATGGCTTTATCCTGTCTGAAGAAATATGACCAAATGTGAGTGTTCTATCGAGGTGATAACACTGCTTCACATGCAAACAGATGTCTTCACACTATACCATTCCTAAACACACAATTGTCATATATATATGCATACAGAATACTTCAGCCTAATTGAAACTGATTTATGCCAACAAAGACATTTCCAAACTTCTTGTGAAGCCTTGTTAGTTGTAAATTAATATGGTGTCTCTTTGAAATTTTTAAAACATTCTTATTGAAAATGGATGGTCATATCTACATGGAGTTTTCATAGAAGCTTGTAATGTCTACTTCACGCTAAATCAAAACTTTGGAATGGAACTCGGAATTCCATCAATGCTGCCAGTTCTTATTGTTACTTACTTGATTTTTATCATTTAACCAAATTTGGATTTATCACATGAATATCTTGAATGATGTCATTTGAATAACTTTGATTTAGATTTTAGAAAATTTAGTATGTGGTTATATCATCACTCTGTCTGAGACCAGTTCAGTGATCCTTGTTATCAGGTTTAGGGTCAAATTCCAAAAAGCTTTTTTAATTAGCTTTTTTGACTGTAAGAACCACTAAGCTTATGATATGGCCTTGCTTGTAACTGTCATCAGTTGCTATTTTCACCTTCTAAAAAACAACATTAAACACATGACATGAAGGCCTTTCAGATTTTGTATGATGATGATCTGCTGTGAAATATGGTCATTTTCACCAATATGGAAAACCTTTAAAAAACTGTTTCAGAAACTGCTGAGCAAAATTTAACATTCATAGAAAGCATCTAGGGACAAAGTATTTTCAGCACAGGAGTTCCAAGTGACCAAGTAGTATAAAGCATTCATCTTTACCTATCACTGCCATCTCACCCTTGAGTGGGTTTCAGTATTGGATTTGGCCAATGTTGGTATGAGAGAAAGCGGCCAGTAGCTTCTTGGGGGTTGGGGGTTCTTACTGTGGTTATCCCTCCACCATACTCTCTGCTATATAAAGCCTATTTTGTGCTGTGAAACTTTTGGCATAATACAAATGATGCTAATGTGCCAAGAAATAATTACCAGTACTAATAAAATAAAACCTTTAAAAGCCATCTTAGAAACTGTCAAATAATAATAATGATGATAATAATGAGGACTTTCTAAAGCACCTAGTCTTTAGAAGCTTTATGCGCTTTGCAATATTTGACAACACTTAAAAAACATAATGATATGATGACAAAAAATCAAAACAAATGCCTAGAAATTAGAAAACAGAAAACATGCTGTAAATATTTAAGGTAAGGATTCATTATTAGGTCTTTAAGTCTGTTCTTGCACTTGAAATAGGTGAGTTTATAAGAGTGCTTTTCAATGAGATCACTGTGTCTTTATGTCTAAGTGCAGTGGGCAATTCATTCCATGTTGCTGTGCTCTGGTATGAAAAAGAACATCCGTATGGTGGGAATAATGAGAATATGAGTGTCAGAAGAAGAGTAAGTATCTAGCTGATGTGTACACATGGTGAGGTCCGAAAGGTATGTTGGACTGGAGCCTGTTATTGAAACGTAGCACAGAGAAAAAATTTTGTGTTTAATTCTGGATCGTATGAATAGCCAGTGTAGGGTAAAGAGCAGAGGAGAGGCATGTTCTAATCATGGTACTCAAAGGTTGATCAAAAAAAATCTTTTGAAGTTTCTGGAGTAGATATTGAGATGAACCAGATAGAATTGAGTTACAATAGTCCAGTCTTGAAAGTACTAAGGAACACGTAAGTATTTCAGTGGCATGTACTGAAAGATAATTGCAAATGGAGCTGATGCATCTCAGCTCAAGATATGCAGCCTGCATATGTTCATGACTTGTTGGTGTAATGAGAGTACTGTCAAGAGTGACACCTAGGTTTCGTACTGACTGTGTATTTAATGTTGGTGTTGCTGATATCAAATAGAATTTTACGAATTTTAACTGAACCTATCCTAGCTTGAAGGAATATCAGTATTGGACAAATGATGATTTGCTTTCCTGTGTGCACAAATAGAGAAAAAAAAAATAGATGTTTCCTGACATATGCATTCAACAGATTGGAAAAACGTTTCTGCAGAAAGAATCCAGCTAACCTAGATTTCTTTGCTAATTGTTAACAATCTCGGGTCTACCAGGAACAAGAGCAGTTCCTTCCTACAACCAGTCAAAATGGTCCTCATGGTATGCATTATAATGAAAATAAGTCATAATTGTGCGTTCAATATTTAGAGGGGAAAATTAATAGGAAAAAATTATGCATTCAGAAAGTCATTTCACTGACATGTGACCATGTTTAATTAAAGAATAACATTAGTGCAGTAGTCTCTCAAGCTAATCTAAAACAATTGTTGGTGGGGAAAATTGAAAAACTATTGCCTACCATTGTTGACTTGGTTAACTTTAGTGTGTTTCCAATTGCATGGTATAAACAGGCCATTAAATAGTTTCCATAGTAGTTTAGATTGCAGTCCCATGAACTCTATTTATGGTATCAGTAACAGCAAAGATATTTAATTTTTATGTATGTACTGGTACCGGAGTAAAAGAGTGGGTGTCCAAGGAGAGGAGACCTCTAATTTGGATACTATCCATAATTATTGTTTTCTTTTACAAGACATGATAGGAGACAACCAAGACATTCTCATTAAACAAAATAGAAGAATGTACTTTGTGTTGTTAATGAAAACTGGAGAAATATATAACTTTACACATATATTGCATCTTACTATTAAATGATTAGATCATAAGTTTTAAGTTAAGTTATAATGGTCTTTTTCTTCTTTTTTACAGGACTTTGACTTGTGTAATTCTTGCTGTCAGAAAGAAGGACATAATCACAAAATGGATAACGTTGGGATGGATCTTGGTGATGGTTTTTCTTCTGATAGTCAAGAAAATCTTCAGGAATTTCTTTGTCAAGCTTTCCAGGCTATGCTTACTGTGAATCAGATTCAGGGTGATGGTTCTTCTTCAGATAAGCAAGAAAATCCTCAGGAATGTCGTCGTCAATCGATTCAGAGGTATATTCAGTCTCTTGTTCATGCATGTCATTGTCGTGATGCAAACTGTAGGATGCCTAGTTGTCAAATGATGAAACGTGTAGTTGCACATTCTAAACATTGTAGGAAAAAGACAAATCATGGATGCCTCATTTGCAAACAGCTTTTTGCACTTTGTTGTTACCATGCTAAACATTGTAATGAAAGCAAGTGTCAAGTGCCATTCTGTCTTCAAATCAAGCACAAACTTAGATACCAGCAGCTGCAGCATCGCCTTCAACAGGCTCAGTTGTTACGGAGGAGGATAAATTCAATGCAAAGGAGTCAAACAGCTACAGTGACTGGCACACCCACAAATCAGCCCTCACCATCTGCAGCAGTACAGAGCTATTCAGGAGGAAAACCAGCCCCAGGTCCTCCTTCTGCTGCTATGTAAGCTGCTCTTGAAGCACAAGAAGCTGCCCAGCGCCAAGCAGGAATGGGTGTTGGCAAACCAGCCATGAGCACTATGCCTCCGCCCAATCCGAAACCTCCAATTGCTGCTATACCGCAAACCATCCCTTGGCCTCCACAGCAAGTACAGCCTCCTCCAGCTCCACAACCTCAACCTCCTCAACCTCAACCTCCTCAGCCACAACCTCCTCAACAAGCTTTCCAGGCTCAACCTACTATGAATCAGATTCAGAGGACAATGCCTCAAGTTCAGCACGGTGTCCAGAGAATGCCAATTCATCAACCACAAGTTGCAAATGCCATGAATATGCAGCCTCCCCGTCCTGCGGGTCAGGTGCAGCACAGCCAGGCACTCCAGCAGTTGCTGCAGACATTGAAGTCTCCCAACTCCCTTCAGCAGCAGCAGGTGATTAGTATTCTCAAACTCTACCCACAGCTGATGGCTGCCTTCACGAAGTATAGAATTCTGCAGAAGCTGCAGCAGCAGCAGTTACACCAGCAGCTACAACAACAGCAGCAGCAGAATCCAGCAATACAAATGCATAGCATGCAACAGCAGCCTCACCAACAACCCCAATATTTTTTTGCACAACAGGAAATGCTGTGGCAGCAGAGGTTACAGCAGCTACAACATCAACAGCAACAGCATCATCAGAATCCAGCATTGCAAATGCATAGCATGCAACAGCAGCCTCAGCAACAGCCCCAAGACTGTTGTGTTGGGTTATCAGAGTTACAGGCTCATGGGTCTGTGTCCCAAGCTCAAAACTCTGGACCAGATATGTTCCTTCTACAACAGGACCCTGAAGTAGCCCCTCTTACACCACAAGAGCAGCTTTCACTTATATAGAAACCTTATAGCAGAAACTCAAATTAGTTTGAGAAAAAGAAATGGCAGTGTAACATTCTGACATTCTTAAAGTATACAATTTTTACCTGGCAAATGATTTCCAATGTACTTGAAACAATTAAAAAATTACATATAATCTAAAGATTGTTATCAATATTGCATTTCCTCCACATGTTACTAATTTATCATCTGACAAATTATTTTGCATACTAATCAGATTTATAAAAGTTGTTCAATCTTAAGATAATTCCTTAATAATTTTCCAGAATTTGTCAAATTTATGAGGAAATACAAAAAGTTGACATTGAAAGAGGCATCACTTTTTAATTCAGAATTTGTGATATTTCTTTTGTTTATTCATGTAAATCAAAAAAGGGATAAATTTGAATGGATTAATTACACATGACAAGGATGGTTACCAGATGGAGTATTGTCCATTTGATTTTGTAATACACTGATTAGTAAAATAGTTTTTCCTTAGATTATATTATGTATTACAAGATAAACAAAATAGCATGGAAAATTATTACTTGCATGTAGGTTTTAAGGACTTGAAAAGTTTTAGACAAGCAACTCTTGAGACCATACATACCATTATTTTTATTAAATTTTACCCCATAATAGCTTCTTAATGTTTGGTAATACATTGATGTCGATCAAGTATTAACAAACATACTAAGAAATCTAAGTTTGAGGAAGAGATTTTTTAAGCTGTTTAGTGAAGCTTTTCAGATACAATGACAAAGCTTTGTCGACCACTTACATTTGAGACTGGGAAGTCACCTATTTTTGGACAAAGGTCAAAGGTCATGGTCATAGTGTAAGTAAAACAATTGCCACAAAACTGAAGCACTGTACAACATGCATTGACTACATTTTGTAGATGACTTGTATGTGAGATAAAGGAATATATTGATTTAGAGGCCAATGATCAGATGTGCACTCCGCAAAGACAATGGTTTTTCAAAATCATTCTAGCTCTATGCCACAAATGATGACCAAATTTTGCGGATGGCTTGCATTTGAGACAAGAAAGGCAAATGCTGATATAGCATTCAGAAAGGTCAAGGTCAACAATACTGAATAAATAGAAATGATTTCTACAGAATAGTTTGATAAGGTGGGTGTATAGTGTATTGTTCAGGGTATTCATTTGTTTATGATTCTACAGTGGATTTGCTTAAAGCCTAAAGTTTATTGACACTTGTATTTATCATCATTAGACTCGATTAATGGCATCTATTTTTAAGACTGACATTCACCTTCATTAGGCTAAAGTTATCAAGTAACTGTTGGTAGTGTAGTTTTGCATCATTAGGCTGTAAACTTCCACATTCAACTCTACATGCAAAGTCCATCAACTGTAAAGATGTGTAGAGAAAGAATGGGCTCTTTTGTCTGTACAATTTCATTAAAATTGATCAATATGCCAAAATTAAATGACGTATAAAGTATCTATAATGATGTTTTTGCAGGCCAGCTAAAAAAGAGCTGCTTCATGAAATGTAAAGAATTGGTATATTGATGGGCAAACTTTGTTTCAAATTATTACTTATTAGATTCCTATGTTTCAGATAGTTCTATTTCTGCCTTCTAGATTAAATTTTAAATTGTAACATATTTGATGTTACCAGTTCATTATCTGTTTCTGCGTGACATAACTAAGTTTTCCATGTGATGCATCATCTCTGTACTGATTAATCAAGAATTGCGCTATTAAAAAAATGTTAGCTTGGAATCATGACATCATAGAATACTTAAAAGCGATTGCTTACAACATAAACTTTTAAACAAGACATTTTTTTTTAATATGTGAAAATGTTAACTTTGTTTAACACTTACTACTGAAATTTATTTCAAAAAAACTTTTTCTTCTAACATAAGTTTTTATATTTTATTGGCAAAATATCGTATTGAATGAATTAAGTTTTAAGATCATGGGGGGGGTAAATGACTAGGTGGATTTCTATTTGATGAGGGGAGTCCAGGGGAAAATGTCGGTGGGGGGAGTCTTGGGAAGAAATGTCCAGGGAGAAGATGTCCTAGACTCCCATCAAATTATAGGTCATTTATGGCAGTATAATCACAAGCTGGCAAGAAACCTTTTTATTGTTGACGTTTACACATTAATTTTGGCTGGTAATGATAAAAGCATGAAACAATACAAAGAGAAAAAACTGGATCAATTGTAATTTGTTTATGGTTTGATTTGAAGTTCGTGGATCAATGCCATTTTTCAGCTCATAATCCATGGCTGCCAGTATATTTATTGGAATAAGCCTAGAAAGCTAAGGAACAGCTACCAACCAATGGGAAGCTACTGGCAAGCTTTTCACATGTGTTAGTTAAACTGAGACTCAAACACACTTACATAGTGTGAAGAAAAGAGGCAGCTTTTGGCTTGTATAGTGTAATGATATTGGTGTTGCGCCTTAGTCCATCGAAGGCATTCCTTGGCTTGTATAGTGTAATGATATTCAGGGTTCCTGCAGGTCATGGAATCCTGGAGAAGTTTTGGAATTTAAAAAATAAATTTCAAGGGCCTTGAAAAGTTATGGAATTTGTCAAAACCTTGAAAAGTTTTGGAAAAGTCATGGAATTTTTGACAGTGGAGTTAAAGAAATTGATTACTTTAAATTTCATTGAGCACCGATAACCAATTAAAAAAAATGATAAAAGTTTGGTTTTTGTAGAAATGGTTTGCTACCAATTTCATGCCACAAATTATTTAGAAATATAATACTGTTGAAATTACAGGAAATAAAATTCTGGTTAGAATAAAGATTTAATAAAATACATTGATTTAAAAAAACCTTGGTATTAATTTGTAATATTGTACTCTTCAGCATTTTTGCGCTTTTGACAATTTATTTGGCTTTTAATTCAGAAATACCTAAATTATAAAACCATGTGAAGTGGGTTAGCTCTAATTAAATAAAACATTTTTATTATATAATTTAAATGAATTGTGTGTAATTTGCCTTTTATTTCAAGTGTAGTTTTTTTTTTAAAATTAATTGCTACCATAGACTTAGAACCTTGACTTCCTGTTTTCCAGTTTGATTCCAGTACCTCTGCTGAAGTATTAGTAATGTAACACCAAAATCACTAGTGACACCTCTGCTTAAGGAAGTCAGAATGACACCTTTCTCTCTTTTGATCTGAAAGTCATTCCATAGAATGAGTGGAATATAATCAAATGACTATGTACAATAGACTGTCCATCACAAAATAGGTTAAATTATCCATTAACTGTTGCGAAAGAATTATTAAAATATTATAAATCATGAAAAAATACGCAAATGTAAAAGCAGCATTACAGGATTTATGAACAGTTCATGTTAGAAATGGGTTATGAATCATATATGAATCAAATATTTTAACTGCATTTTAATTGCATTTTAACACATTGGTCATGTACTGTCACACTTACGAATGCATTGTTTAATTCTGTTCAATTTTGGATTTTATCAGGGCTCGAACTCTGTTTCATTCAGGACTTTGGTGGCGCTCTACAGTTTCGTATTTAGCATAGGGTTAAAATTTTAAAGAAAAAGAGTTTCCCCGGGTTTCCTCACTAGTTATACTGGTTATTTAAAAGAGACTTTGTATATCTTAGGTGTTGTTCAAAGAACCTTTAATTCCCTTTATTTTGATGTATGATTGATGGGTGTAATATGGGTTAGAGAATATACAGCTTGGCCTTACTCCAGATGTGCATCTTTCAAAAACGTGCTAGCTCTACTTGCTTATTTTCACTTCTCGAACTTCAGAGGTAAATTGTAAAAAAAAAGAGCCGATAACTTTTTTTACATTTTATGTATTTGGTAATTCAGTCATTGCACTTTTAGAAGCTGGTATTATCTAGTTTGGCAAAATTCATTTTCCATATTTTAATAGCTGCCAAGAATAGTGTACTTTAGACAAATTTAGGTTGATTTTTGGAGCACAAGGGAGCAGTCATTTTAGTTAGCAGTGTCCCAAGATCATTTAAAATTTCCAAAAGTACAATATCCAAAGAAATTTCAGCCACATTACATGAAAGTAGTATATAGGTATGCCAACATTCTTTGCACTGTGCATGTTTAAAATGCAAACAACTTCACCTTACATACATCACTCTCTCAAAAGTACATAATAACTGGTGAGCGTCACCTTTATCACTAGGACTTCTAATTTTAATTCTTGGATTATTTTTTGGATTTATTTTTAAAATCATAAGTTTCATTTTCTCATTTTTTCTCTCACTTATTTGTTAAATTTGACAAAGGTTGTCTTCACTCTATTCTGTTACTTATTAGAAAATAGGGTGCTCGTCCTTAGAATAGGAATTTTGGTACAATATTTCTGAAAACTTTGTTATTGAAATATAAATTCCCCTAGTTTCATAATTTTTTAAATTGCAAGCATAAATTTGTATTTTAGAATTCTTTAGTGAAATCAACAACATTTTATACAATGTCATCAAAAGTTCAGACCTATCCATGAAATCCAGGAAAAGTTAGACGTCTTGAAAAAAAGATGAATTGCTTCAGCTTGCCCGAAAATATGATCTTTCTGAGGCAAAGCTTCTTTAACAAAGCAAGAAATAAAAAAATATTTTGCTCCAACATTTGGTGAAAAAGAAAGTTTTGAATGAAAAGTGATTTCAGTCACTAAGTCTGTATGAGACTCTGACATAAAAGTAAAGGAACTAAAATTAAAATACAAGATAAAATTAGAGTTAAGAAAGATTGAACTTAAGAAAGAAAGAAGAAAATGCAATTAGACAAGAGGAAAAGAGAGAGAGGAGAATGCATTTGCAGTTGGAGAAGGGGGAGAGAGAAGTTGTGTTTAATGCCATTTTCAGCACAAAATAGGCTATACATGGCCACTTGGCCCCTAAGGAGAGAGAAACAAATGCAATTAAATAATGAGAGAGAGAAACAAATGCAGTTGCAATTGGTGAAAGAGGAGAGATATAGATAGACAGATGTAAATGCAGAGAGAAAAGGAAGAAAGGGAATATCAATTTAGATGAAGAGAATTAGAGTTGTTAAGTGAAAAAGAAATCCCCACTTTAAATACAATTTCAGTTTTGATGTTACAAAGAATATTAGGCTAGTGACCCCTTTTAGAGAAAAAGAAGTAGACAAATATTTTACTCATTTTCAAAAAATCACAGAAAATTGAAATGGTTAGGGAAGCATTGGACTCCTATTATAATGTGTACTTACTGGTAAACCTTGTGATATTTACAATTCACTGTCACGGCAGCAAAGTGCTGACTGTGATCTGGTTAAAGAATACATTTTAAAGGGTTAGGAAATTGCTTATTGGCAAAAGTTCAGGAACTATTAAAAAAAAAAGAAACGGAATAAACTCGTGTCAAATTTGCAAGAGAAAAACAAGTTATTTGATTGGTGGTGCTTAGCTAAATAGTTGATGAAGATTATGAAAATCTCAAATTATTTGTATTTAAGAGTTCAAGAATTGTGTCCATGGTGACATTAAGACTTATCTTGAGCAAAATGTCGAAAATGCTGCTCATACTGCTGATGTGTATTCCTTAGCTAATAAATTTTCTTGTGTAATTAACCTACGCCTTCCACTCAGCCGTCGTCTGGCAGAAAGTATTTCAGGCTAATAATACCATCCCTTTTAAATTTCAATCTGGCACAACTTTTAGAATTCAGGTTTCTGATGAGCTTGATTAGAAATCCTTATTTCTTCAAGAAGAAAGGACATGTTATTTATGAGTGATACAAATTGAAAAATAAGGAACATGATCAAGACCTATTCCAAATGGTCTTATTTCTAAGAGGTCTATGTCACGGTTAAAGATTTGTTAGGGTCTCAGAAACCCCCGTCTGATTTGAATTTGGAGAATTATGAACAATTCATGTCAAAGGGTTCTATATCACTCTTGGGTGATTCGGCCATTTCCATCCTTATTTACATTGAAAGGGACACAGGAGCTTCTCAGTCTTTTGTTATCAGGTACCTTTTACTGAAAAGTCTACTTCTTAGGAGTTCTTATTCAGGAGTTGTGTGCAGCTTTAGTTAATGCTCCTATCCATTGTGTAAATTTGTCATCAGACTTAGTCTCAGAACAGTAGTTTCTTTCTATTTTCAATTCTTGGATTTAAATCATAAAACCGTAAGTTCCTTTTTCTCATTTTTTTCACTTTGTATTATAGGGAAATAAATTATTTGTTAAATTTTACAAAGCTTGTTGTCTTCATTCTTTTCTGTTACCTTTCTTTAGAGCATTGACTCGTAAGAGTATGATGAACATTACAGTCGTTTTGATTTAAGAAATAAATACAACTGCTTTAAAGTTTTCACAGTTTAATAGATGATCGTGGAATTCTATAGGAATTCTTCACTTACAGTCTACAACAGTGATGTCAAACATGCGGTCCGCAGGCTGATTTCAAATGACCCGCCAGAGCTCGAGCAATTTTTTGTGCATTTATGTATAAAAAAAAGTAAATGGCCTAATTTCATGTTGCGGTCCTCGGCTTCAAGAAAATATTTTCAGCTTCCCATGGTGTCAAAAAGATTGGACAGCATAGGTCTAGAACTTTAAGAAACATGCATTTATGGCACTTTGAGGTCTGCCTTGGTCGGTCTTTAGACACTGTTATTAGCATAATAAGTTTGTATTCTGTTGGGTTTTTTTTATGTTTGGCCGTGAAGATATGTTCTAAATAAAACATTCCTACACCAGGAACTATGATTACCGTGTGCAGATTGTATGTTTCATAATGCAGATGCATTCCAAGTATCATGTTTGACTTTACAAGTTTTCATTATTTGTTAGAGTATCATGTTCGTGCGAATTGTTGCTTTACCAAGAAGAATATGGTTGTCTCCTTTAATGCGTCTGGTATGTGTCATATCCTCCCGTCCATCTGTCGGTTTTCCTTGTAATAGGAACTCGGTTTTCCTTGTAATAGGAACGGTTTTCCTTGTAATAGGAACTCGATAAGAATCCATTGAGAGGTGATGCATTTGGAGTTGGGGTTCAAAGTCGAATTTACATGCAATTCATGCAGTCTTACTTATAAATGAATTCCAGCTACATTAGATAGGGTCATATATTTAGTATTATGTAACAAGTACATTTTAACAAAGTTGATGGATCTCTGGCTATTGTGCAGAGATTGTCTCCGGTTGTTGGACAGCACTTGTGGACCATAAATGAGCTAAGATGTTTGTCACTGCCCCAGCATGTTTGATTTAGAATTTTTACATATTGCACACAGTAACCATTTTGTCAAATGTATTGGTGCCAAACTCCCTTTTTAGTGAAAAATTATTCCAAATATAACTCTTTGCTATTTGGATTCTTCAAAAACTGATATTAGAAACTGCCATGTTGGTAATGATGCTAAACATGATAGAAAACAGTGGTGTGCTTAAAGTTAGATCCGTATGGGGAAGAAAAAAAAACTGGCATATCAAAATTTCTATACTCATGTTGTGATATACCATATCGGGCATTTTGTATTGCAATTTACTGGTAAAGTGATATATTGTTACACCCTTAGTGGCCATACCTGATGTCCTGTGTGTGCATGCATGTATGTGCGTGCATGTATATGCATGCATGTATGTGTGTGCAGTTTCAAGGCAATTCTCTAAGCAGATTAGGAGGAGCAATAACAAACTTGTGCTAATGGATGGATGACAGACAACAGACCAGACAATAAGCTATGACCAGCTGAGCTAAAAATGTGAAAAACAGCTGGATAAAATATAAACTGTAATGTTAAAATTCTGACAAATGTATATAAAATAACACTGGCAACACATAAAATCCTTAAAACATGATTAAAATTTGTGGTATAAACCAAATTCTCTTCATATTTCCAAGATTTTTTTCCGGCAGATGTCGCAAGTCTCTTAATGAAAACACCATGTCATAAAGACAGTCAAATCTGGGGCAATTTTACAACTTTTAAGAAGAATATGAGACAAAATTTTAATTTGTGTGGCAGTGGATAGTTTTGTAAATTAGCCCCTGTCAAAATTTCTTAACTTCAGGTTATGGTGTGACTTTTCCAGATATTATTGTTTAATAATTAAAGATATAAATACTTGTATTTAATAAATTATTATTATTATTATTATTATGACTTTATTTAAAGAGGGTAACTCAATTAGCTAAGAACTAATCTACCTTGAGGCCCTCATTCAAAGGAATTTATTTATTTTTTATTTTTTAATTTATTAATTTTAATTTATTTATTATTTAAATAATACTTGTAAATTAGGTTTATGTTTTTAAAACTGATGTGAGGCATGTACACCTCCCATATTAATTACTCTGGAATATGTAGACAGTGAAATACCAATACTTGACTTGGATGAAATGTTAGACACCTATAGCAGTAGCTATGGAATCAAGACAAGCAAATTATCTCAAAAACTGCCATTATGGCAACTATTTTGAACTGCATCAATTGGTTTAGTATACAATATTTCTTAGAATTATCATCAAGGGAAAGGGCATGTGCCTGTACTTTGAGCATTTCTTGGTATCAAAAATGACCTTTGGACATGAAAAATGCAGGAATAAATTTTGGGTTGTGGTGCAAAACTTCCTTTGCCACAAACTGCCATTGACTTGATGGGATAAATGAATAATATTCTTAAGCTATATTGTATATGGCTATCCAATTGTATGGACCTTTAATCCCACACAAAATTTTCCAGGCAGACTTCAGGCAGATTTCTGATGGGATTTTTAAGCACTTTCTGCCTAAACCATCATTGCTAATATTATGGGGGCTTACATGAATTTCAAGCAGAATTCAGGGCAGAATTTTGGGCAAACTGTGTAAATAAAATTGTTCTAATATTCCACTGAATAAAAAGAATCCATCTAACATTTTTGCCTGAAATAAAAATCCATCAGAAATCCTGTACAAAATTTTCAAGGCAGACTTTAAGCAAATTTCAGATGGGTTTCATAAGCATTGTCTACCTAACCATAAATTTAGAGAAGCTTAAGTGAATTTCAAGTGGACTTTAGGTGGATTTAAGCAAAATATGCAAATTATTGTCCAAAGATTTTGTTTAAACAAAAAAAGTTTAAGAATTCCATCTGAAATAAAATTCTACCTGAAAAAAAAAAAACACCTGAAATTTCCACCTGAAATAAAACTCACCCTAAGGTTTCCGTCTTTAAAAAAGGATGCCAAAAATGTCCACATAAATATCATCCAATAAAAAAATCAGATTTTTATTAAACTGCCTAATGATTCTTAGACATTATTGGGAATCAATGATAAATATTCACAATAATTTATAAAATGGTTCAAAAATTTTTTTGGACAGACATCAAATTAGATTTAGGTTTTTCTTGTCCTTATTTTCTTTCTTGCATACAATACCTAATTCATGTTGGCATCATTTATTTAAGTCTATTTCATCTCACTGAAAGTTTGGTGAAATTTTGCAAATATTTCAAAGAAAACTTTGAAATTCTGGTGAGACCTTACTAAAATTTTAATGAAATATTTATGAAATTTCTGAAAAAATTCTGCCCAAAACTTTCACAAAAATTCTGGTGAGGTTTTACACAAATTTTGGGGAGATCTGTAACATTTCATTAAAAGTTAATGCACCTTTTTCAAATGGTTATTAAAACTCATATCCCACTTAAAAATTCCAATCGCCATGTTTAGCAAGCATGCTCATTCTCATTCGTTTTCGTTATGTGACAATTCATTGGTCAAGTACAAAATTTTGACCAATGCAAAAGAAAAAAGGTCCATATCAAGGAAAATCAGATTCAGGTCAGGAAAAAAGCGAAATTCTGCTTTAAAATGAAAAACAAGAAAACAATCTTGTTTGAGGGCAGTTAAATCCATATGTGCTCAACACGAGCTTGATGCTAAGAAAAAAAAAACAATAATCAGAAGGAAAAATGTCATACAGAGTGACAAAAATACCTCAGATTACCCTCATAACCCATTTTGATATTGAACCCTCTCTATCATACTCTATATATATATATATATATATATATATATATATATATATTACAGAGGACTCGCTAGGATTGTAAAACTAGAAGTCCATGACTCCTAATTTGGTAAAAATAGGAGTCCCAACATCAAAAATTGCAGTCCCACCAGCAAAAGTTGCAGTCAGAACTAAGCCAGAATGCATGTACTTTCTTATACTTGGCAATGGTCGCATCCGAACTATCAGTTATAGTATTGTTGTTGGGCTTAATGCCATTTTTCAGCTCACGATAGGTTATTCATGGCGGCCAGTATTAATGGTGGAGGAAGAAACCGGGAAATCACCGAAAAGAACCACCGACCCACGAGAAGCTACTGGCAAGCTTTCTCACCTATCCACATTCGCCGAATCCTAGACTCGAACCCATGCAGACAGAGGTGAGATGGCAGTGATCCGTAACGGACAGCGCTTTAGACCACTCGGCCACTCGGGGCCCCATCAGTTATAGTAACTTTAGCACATTGAAATCTTCATCATTTTTCCATTTAAATACAAGACACTTGTCTTTATTTGCAAACAGCATTTTGTCCAAGTCTCTTGATTTCGAGTTTGCAGGCAATATTTATGTGGCAACAACTGGAAATGAAATCAATAACTGTGATTGCACTTGGCTTTGCCAATGTCGCAAACTGCAATTATGTTTTACATATTGGCGACAAAATATACCTTCTGGCCATATTTTTTTGGCTACAACATTTTTGGCTGATAAAAACGGTATAGACAGTCTTGAGTTTGGAGTGGAGAAATTCAAAGGCACAAGACAAGAATCTGCAAACTTGGATATAAAACTGCACTGGAACCATTTGTTACATAAACAAATCCTTATTTCATATTGACAAACCACCCTAACAGTTAATTGTTATGTCATAATCCGCTTATGCTAATATCTGGCCTTGATACTTGTATGCTGTAATATAATGAAACTAGCCATGCAACTGACTAGCTACAATTGACCACCTATGAGGGCAGAAATGTGAAGTGACTACAGTTGACCACAGGACAGCAATTTAAAAAAAAAAACAAAACATAAAAATCCCCAGAAAAATAGTTTTGCTGCAACTTCAATGACAACTGATGGCCTCTGAAACATCAATATATACTAATGAAATTTTTTAAAAAATTGTGTCAATGTTCTATAATTCATTTGTTGTTGCCGCAAATGGGTGTTTGTTTTGTCCTTTAAAGTGAGCCTTTAGTGGCGCTTTCAATAACACATGCACCTTCATCAAAGCAAGCTGGCGACCTTTGATCAAAGAAATTAGCAACAAACTAAAATAAAATCAATGCTTCAGTTTTCATAGTGACTAGAACATATTCATTCTGCTACAAAAGTTTCCTCCTTGCAACAAAAATGTGTGTATGAAGGACTCCTGTGTGGGTGATTTTCTGCATCCCAAATCAAAAATTTGCATCCAAATATGCGTAATTAAGCGTTTCTGAGATCTCTATGCTACTGAAGGTAGTGCTGTTCTTAGCTTGCAGAAATTGGCATCAAGTTTCATCACTTAAAATGTCTTTATTAATTGAACTACCTAACAAAATTAAATCAATCAATATAGAAGGGAATAAAATAAAGCTGGTGATAAGGTAAAACATTTACTTCATATTCCAACATAATGTGCTGATAATGTCCATTTTATCAGTATCACACACCTCGGATGAATACTGGTGTAAAGAAAATTTGGAAAAATATTGATAATGATTAAATAGTAGAAAACTATTTAACACAAAATATGTTTGTACTGTAATGTAGTATTATGTTCATTTTGATCATTAACTGCAATACTTTTAATGAAACTAATCTTATACTTCCAGAAAAATAGGTTTCTTTGAAAATACTTACCCAATTCCGATTTTTTTCAAATTCTGTTGAGCAGTTTTTGAAAAGTGGTTAGAATGTTTTGTTAGTTTTTGTAATGGCAGATAAATTTGATAGCAGATTGGCATCATATTTGCAAAACTGAAAAACCTCAATACAAGGGTAAACAAAGTTTTTGTAACACTAAGCATAAAACAAAGTAAGAGATTTTTCCATAGTGTTTAGAATATATTTCAGTCAGATGTAATTCTATCCATATCTCCAGTAACTCTAATTCTGTGTCCAGTAGAGTGCATCAATTGAACTGTGTCCAGTAGAGTGCATCAATTGAACTGTGTCCAGTAGAGTGCATCAATTGAACTGTGAAATATTTTTCATATTTCTCGAGCTCTTCCTTTTTTTTAAGATTTTTTTTTACATAGTTGTGTTTGAATATTGTTGCTGCAAATAAGACCCATTGGTATTCATTTTGATGTGTTGAGGTGGTGATGCAAAACGACCATGTAATATTTTATGATGTAATCAGTATAATGCAAGAGTAGTCATTGCATGTAAATGTTTTCTCAAATTAACTTCCAGCAATTTACAATGGGGTCAGAACACCTAAGTTCTCATGGGAGGAAATATAATAAAGTAAGTTAATAATTTGTACCTACCTCTTTGTGTTTTTCCATAGATTGATACAATTTGATCAAGAGATCATCTCCATAGATTGATACAATTTGATCAAGAGATCATCTCCATAGATTGATACAATTTGATCAAGAGATCATCTCCATAGATTGATACAATTTGATCAAGAGATCATCTCCATAAATTGATACAATTTGATCAAGAGATCATCTCCATAGATTGATACAATTTGATCAAGAGATCATCTCCACTATAAGGTGAGCTCATCTTCTTGTTATTCTTTCTAGCATTATTCTTTCTCTTTTAATTCTTCTTCTTCTGTTGTTTCTGTCCCTTCTTTTTACCTTGAGCATCCTGCAAACAAAGAAGAGATTAGTTTCGTTTGGTTTGCTGATTTGCTGAACAGTAGGTTATTTTATATCAAGGCAAATTGAGCAAAGTACTTTACACAAGGACACACCATGGTAGATGACCCTAGCTGATACAGTGTATTATTCTAATCAACACCCTAAAGGCTACTTTCTCCATTAGTCTCCTCTTATGAAGCATAAGATTGCATTGCTCCTTTACAGGGGTACCAACAATAGATTTCAGAAACAAAGACAAAATCCCTTGAAGGAAATGATGTTTAAGTGGCCAAAAAGAATTTCCAGGAATTTACTACAAGTCCACCGATGAGTACTGAAACATCTGAAATATTTTTGAAACACCAAATAAACAAATTTAGTAACAAAAGTATTTTTCTTGCATAACTGAGTTAACATATTCACATATGCAGTATGTAAATCTTTGTTATAGCCTTAGACCTGATATCAAAGATAGAAGATCACTGAACTTGTATCTGGCAATATCAAGATACACACACAAACACAGTTCAGTTAAATCTATAATCAATGATTTACTTATGAAAGGGGAGAGAAAACACCAAGTTACTGAACTGCCATTGTTCAAGGTATTCATCAGATTTATCCACATACTGGCAACAAGATATTAAAATTGACCAAAATTCATCTAATTAAGTACAAGAAACTGTGTTTACAAGTTTAGTACAAAAAAGTATAAACACCTTTAACTTGATCTTGAGGTAAATTATGTCTGGTTTTATAACTTTTTGAAAAAAAAGCAGACATTTTAGTGTTCAGATCTGCACCATTTTAATTCAGAATCAATTACTGTAAAAAGTGTTTTAGTAAAAACCATATGGCAATGTTACTATCCATCCATGAATAGTGATAACAAGATGTTGATAGTCACAGAGTTGCTATGTTGGAGGATGGACAAGCACAATTTTATTTAGAAGCAGATGCACATTGCTATAGAGTTAAAATAAAAAGCCTACGCAAATATGAGCTTCTGTTTTGGTGAGGTAGCCAGAAAATGATTTTGCAAATAGCCGTCAAGACCACCCTTTTGGATCATGGATCAGCTTGATTTTAATAAAGCAATAACTATATACTGCAAAAAAGGTTTGTATTATTAAAATGAAAGAACATCTTCTTTAGATGAAGCAGCATATTTTTCACATTTGGGGAAGACACACTGATATCATTTTTATTTATGACCAACTGCAAGCAAGAGAAATCTATTAGTGAAAACCTAAAGTTGATATGACAAATCATTAAAAAGGACCTATAACAATATTTACATGTGACCATCATCAGTTCAGGGGAGGCAATCATATGAAGATTTTCAGAATGGCTGTCAAGGAAACCTTTTTGGACACTGGATCAGCTTGATTTTAAAACAGCAACAACTATACATTGCAAAAAGAAGGGTTTTTTTTAAATGGAAGAACATGTTAATATGATTATCTGTTTGGAAGGAGTAGATTTTTTTTTCACATTTTGGAAAGACACACCAATATCGTTTAGGACCAACTGCACACAAGAGAAATTTATTAGTGAAAACCCAAGTTGATATAAACAACCATTCAAAAAAGCTACAAAAAGATTTTTAAGTCTGCAACCATGGTGGCCATGATGGATGTCAATTTGTCACCATTTTCATTTAGTACCAACTAAACAATATAAGAAATATTTTAGTGAAAACCCAATATCAATACAGAAGTAAACATAACAATATTTTGAAGATGACTGCATGAAAGATCAGATGAAAGTCAGCACTATTTTCATTTTGGACAAAAAAGAGATTATAAAACATCTTTCTGTTAAAACTTCATGTTGATATGACCATTAATTCAGAAGGGGTAGCAACAAGAATTTCATAATGGTGAATGTGGTAGCCATCTTGGATATCAAATTGGTACTAATTACATTTAATATGTATGTCAATATCACCATCCATTCCACTAAAGTAGCAATACCAAGATTTTCAATATGGCAGACAATGTTGCCATATTGGATGTCTGACAGCAACATTTCCAATTAGGACTATCTTGACCTTGGGTTATTTGTGTGTGTGTAAAGTTTAATGGCAATGGTTAGCAGCTGTGGTGATTAACTCATGTTAATGAAGAGATGATGCCAGATGATGAGCAACAGTATAAGCTCATCTTGTTTTTGACCAGTAGCTAATGAAAAATTTTTTATCATCTAAAAATAACAAAACTCTGAATGACATTGTCCAATTTTTGTGCATCCTCTGTAGACACCTCTCTGTAGAGATTAGGGAGAGACAACTCTAAGAGTATCCATTGTTTTTAGCATGTGAGTTTTCTTTTCCTGCAACCTTTTCTTTGGGTACCTTAAGTCCCCTACAATATTTGCTTTGCCAAGGTTTATACATCCACAAACAGCATCTAGTGGGTATTCACAGCCAATACAAATGTACACCATTTATTTCAGAGTCAATAAAATGTGATTTTTAAAAAATATTAATACTGAATATTTAATAGCACTGAATATCACATTAAAAATATTATGTCTAGGCTCATCTCTGCACTGGGCATTCATAAATAAGCAGAACAATCACTACAAGTTTATTGTGAACATTAATCACCACCTCCATTTTGAATGATTACTTTATCTGAATTGTATGTGCATTTATATTCAGGTATATATACCGGTACATATCTTTTCACAAAGTTCTCACTGACCTTTCTTTTTCTGTGTAGACTAGTTTCAACTATTTCTTATACCACTGACAGTTAACCCAGCTCAACTAGGTCACGATATTCTGACTTTTAAAATGCAAAAGCTTTCTACTTATTACCATATTCTGACTTTTGACTCCCACCTCTTTTCATACTAAAACCTCAGAAAACTCAACTGGTGATATGCCTGAGTGGGTTTGGCATCAATCTATGATGACTTAATGAGTTTGTAAGATGCTACTTTTTTTCCTTTTTCTCTGGGTACAGATGTTTTTAATACTGATTAAAATGCAAAGGACATTATCTCTTCCAACCTCTCTCCACCATGCAAATGTATTTAATAATTGTTATTTAAAAAATATGAATTAAGTCATTTTCAAGTAAGTTAAAGGTCACCAGCCACACTCCAACATTTTTCTGTTTACATCAGATATTTATTACATGATTAAAAGTGGTTATACTTGCAAAAAAAGAATCAAAAAATTATCAAAAGTAAAAAAGAAATAATTTAATTACTAGAAAATATGTATACAATGCAGTTACTACCCTTAGCTATGATTTCCCACCTATAGAGGACACCAGCCGGAAATAACGTACATTTATCCCCACAAGACGTAGTACATGCTTCTTGCTGTAGAAAAATAAAACATAATAAACCATGGTTAGTGAACATTTAGATGAATCTACTGAAATCTAATTTAATGTACAGCCTTATGTTGATATGAGTGCTCGATGCACTAGATGTCGCTTTCAAAACTGTTCGATTGTTTAAATTTATTTTGGAAAATTCCCGTTAATACAGGTAAAAAGGAATCAATGTTGGCTTTTCTATGTCGGCCAACTATATTTAAAAAAAAGAAAATCGGCACACTGAACAGAATTCAAAGAAACCAAACTTGATTTTTATTTGTGAGATCCTGTCTTACCATCGTATAGTTAACCTGGATACAACACAATCTTAGTCAATTTGCACCTTCTAATGTCATGCGTGAATGGGGGATGCTTACAAGCAATCAGGTGCTATTGTCATCTCTTTTATGATTTGACACAAGTGATATACCCTACAGTAAGGACGCATATGCAAACCGGCATCCTCTACATGGGTATATTTTTTTCGTGGGTATATTTTTCTCATTAACAAATTTTTTTCATTTTATTTTCAAATAAGTGTATGTTTATCATTTTTTTTTTACCTTGCATGGGGGGGACACAAAATTAATTCTTTTGTTATTTGTATGGAATAATAGAGCAAATATGATTGATGATATTGACTAGTAATGACAAGTTTTTAATTTACGCATGCGCACACTAAGACAACTTGAAAAATAAAAAACAATAAAAAAACTTGCAAAAGCTTCATATTGAAGCAACATTGACAAAATGCTCAACATTATTCTCTCTCTCTCTCTCTCTCTCTCTCTCTCTCTCTCTCTCTCTCTCTCTCTCTCTCTCTCTCTCTCTCTCTCTCATGTTCACTACCATTAGAAAAATGTATACATATTCTACAGAATATTATATGTTGAGTTTTATTGTTTAATAAATGAATATTGATAATTTGACTAGAAGACCTAAATTGAGAATGTTGTTGTGCAGATGCATATATTTTTAGCATAAAAATGTATATAAATACTTTAATTAGAATAAGCAAGATACGTCTGCTTGTGTTTTCTCTCATATATATGTACGCTGCAAAGTATCATTATTTTCTTTGAAAGAATATCTGTTTTGTTTAAATTTAGTTTTTTTTCCCCCAAAACCTATTCCTAAACGTATTTTACATAGTATCTACTTGTTGATTTAAGAAAAAGAAATTGTTCAACCTAGTACTAAGTTGAGTCGAATTGTCTTTCGAAATGGGCTGAAATGTCTTGGGCCAAATTGACTTTAATCTGGCATTAATGATACTACTTTCCCATCCCCTCACCCTATTCTATCTTACAGCTTAAATTCACTTTTTTTATAGTAAACAGGGTCTTTTGGGAAAAGAAAGAATCATTTTTCCCATCATCACTCTTTTGGTTACATCAATATGCAATAAAGTGCATCTTATTTGCTGCACAAAAGCACAATATATCACAAAGACATTGACATTGGGAAATTAAACACTTCAATGGTTAGGTTGAATAGAAGGGATAAATGTTCATCATATCTATGTTTGGCACGCGGAAACTACCAATTGTTTATGGAGATTGCTGAATAATTTTTCCATCTGCAAAAGTGGATTTTTAAGCCTAATTAAGCATTTTTATGGTAGGCAAACATAACAAATGCATTTTGTTTATAACTATAATAATATCACACGTTTGTACAATATAGGTGGCCGGTGACCTTTAAATGTGAAGGCTTTCTACTTACTGCTTGAGCCATCTCCCGCTTTCTCTTTTCCTCCTGGTCAAGCTCTTTGATGCTTTCCTCCAACACATTTGGCCAGAAATCCCCTTCAAAATATGGCAGGTCATGTTGTTCTCTATGGAGTCCTTCGGAATGTCCTAACCAAAAGAACAAAAGCTGTAGACAGAAAAAGGTCCACAAATAAAACAGTAAGCCTGTTCATTTGAAGTACATCATGAACAGTATCTCATACAAGTATATTCCTTTTACTTAAATCTGTATAAACATAATTAAAAAGCCAAAGGGGTGGAAAGTAACATTTTCCTTAAGGGATACTATAGGTAAAAAATAAACAATTATGCATGTAAAAAGGAAATTAGGAAAAAAATAATACAATGTTCATACCTAGGTCCCACAGAAAGAAATGCTATCCAAGGTATTAAACCAATGATCAAGCGATGAATTAGGATGTCTAGGTGCCCAGTACACTGTTTACATACAGGACAAGTGTACAAACATCTACCAAGGTCACACTTTTTGACATTATGTATGTAGAAAGGCTCATATCATTTGCACACCTAGCCAAAGCTGAGGTTGCAAATAGTTCCATCATGATATGTTGGTAAATATTAACAAACACTGAGTTTCTAGGCAAAAGTGTAAAAAAAAACATTAAAAATGCAGATATGCCATAAGCAAAATTTTGATAAAAGAAATCCTTTAAAATATTTCAAAATGAAGCTGTTGTTGTTATGAAAAACTCAATAAAATAAGGAGATTTGGCTGCAAACTGGCACCATGATGGGTGGGGCTCTTGTGTAGTAAAGATGTGCACCTTTATGAAGCAACCAAAGTATAATTTACATAAGACATCCTCTGCCCCCAACAACTCTGCAAATTGTATGAGGTGATGGTAACTGCATGTTTAGAGCTATAAGCTTTGTGATTTCAGGAAGTGAAGAGAGCTATAAAGTTTGCTCTAATGATATTGTCAGTCATAATGGTTAATAAAAAGCTTAGCAACTACCCCAACAACATTGTAAATAAGTATTTACAGGACAGTAATATGAAGTTAAATATTGTATGGGCAATCAAGATTATGGGTGCAGCATCAGTGTTATTCATAAACATTTATGTGTATAGTGGTAAGTAGATCAAATTCCAAAGGAATTAAGAACTACGATTAGTTGAGGTACCCAGAATCCTTTTCCTTGGACACTTTCATTCAGTCTCAAATATATCTACAAAACCTTGCAAATGACCATTTTAATGTAGTTTTAGCTTGCTAAAAATAAGCATTAACTTTTTTTTTATTAAAAGTTGCATCTTATGCAGTGTAAGTGTTTAGTATGAAATTGTAATCTGTATTAATGTCATTAATTTGAAGTAAACTCTATGCAAAATTTTGTTAAGTGAACCATTACATGTATAATGTTTCACATGTGGGCCTTAAGCATATTAAAAAAGAGTACATTAATGAAAAGAAACCAATTATTTGTAGAGGTAAAGAACCATCTAGCTGATTCTATCCTCCCAATTTTTTAAGTGACCATTGTGTGTCTGATATTTTACTTGTAGGCTTTTAGTGAATTACCAAAGAACACATTAATGAGAAGAATCAGCTAGCTGATTCTGTCATCCCCCTTTATTTGTTAGGTGACCCATTACATGCATGATATTTCACATGTATACATTAAGCTTATAACCAGTGAGTCCATTAATGAAAAGAAACTACATGTAATTGGTTGAATGGGATGAGATGGGGGTGGGGCTCGAAGAAGAAATAACTAGAGCAGTAAACGAATTGGTTGTTGGTGGTAAAAAGAAATAACTAGAGAAGACAAAATTGTATACCCAGGGAAAGAATTGGCTAGCTGTTTCTTTTCCCAAGGGAAACTTTTAACATGGGGAAAGAATTGACTGTTACACCAGGCTAGGGTTGCCAGTTTTCCATGTTTTGTCCTCCCATCCTCCCTTCCCTACTGTATGTCCTCCTTTTTGCTAAACATCGGGCAGGAGTTTTGCAATTACGTCAAAATCAATTATCAGCCTTTGCTAAGGCACAGTAAAACAAGGTGGCTTAGCCTGTTTCCATGCGTAGAAAGAATTTTGAAGCTCTATCCAGCATTAAAAGAATATTTCTAAAGCCAAAAAACAACACCATACCTAATAAAAACATTTTTCGAAAACACAACTTCAGAAGCATATTTATGGTTCACGCATTCTCTAATGTCTATTTACCAAGCAAATTTGGCAAAAGTCGAAGAGGAACATAATTCCATTCTGGAAATTTCAAAGATACTTTAATCCGTACTTCATATGCTTCGTAATCGAAGAAACATTTTTTTGCCACTAAGTGTAAGAGAACAGCTTCATGATAGTGACGAAGCCAAGTCCATTTCCAACGAATTTTTCAGTGTTTACAAGGCTTGTGAAGATTACTTTATGGAATGGATGATACCCTTGGAAGATTTCAAATGTTTTGAGTGGATGACATTGCTGAAAGAGAACGAAAACCTAAAATATGATGATTTAGTTTCATGCATTTTGTTCTTGAGCATCAGAGGTGTAGAGATTGACGATGTTAAGCTACACGATCAATTTTGTAACTTGATTTCATTTCTTAAATCAAAATCAGATGAAGATGAAGCATATTATGATTTGAAGTTGCACGAGCAGTGGACAATCTACTTCAAAAGTGTTAAAAACATTGAATGTTTCTAAGAACTGCTCAAGATCTGCGAGTTTTATTTTTGTATAAGCGCACATAACGCAAATGTGGAAAGAGTTTTTTCACTGATTAATATTCAGTAGAGCAAAGAGAGGAATAGGCTAAGTGTGCAGTCAGTTAAATCTTTAATTCTTACACAATACAACTTCAAAAACATGACATGTGAAGATTTTTATAATTATTTGTTAAAAACCCAAGAACTTCTTTCCAAAATATGATTAAAATAAAGTAAAAAAATATAAAAAATTCATTTATTTTCTGAATGTCCTCCTTTTTTTACAGAAAATACTCCTTTTTAGACCCATCTGCCCTCCTTTATCAAATTATCATCTGGCAACCCTACACCAGGCCTGCTTAGTGGTCTGAGGCACTTGCCTTCATAGATCAATGCCATCTCACCTCTGTATATGTGGTTTCAAGTCTTGGCAGTGGTTCAATTCCTGGCTAATGTGGGCAAGTGAGAAAGCTTAACAGTAGTTTCAAGTGGGTTAATGGTTCTGCCTCTACCAAATTTACTGACTGCCTTGTACAGTCTCATGTCATGAAAAATGGCACTAAACCCCATAATAACAGTATGAACAAATTCTATTCAGCAATTTTCAGAAGCTATTTAAAGTTTTTACTATTTTAAGTACCAGTGGCCATAGTCGACAGCTTGGCATCAATTGTACAAATCTGAAAGGACTTGATGCAGAATCTTTTCTGGCAAAAAAAAGCATCATGCCAAAAAGACTGGACTCGAATGGTGAAATTGTACTTAGTGGTTTTCACTGGGAGAAAGAGTTGCTTGCTTGTGTTTGACTTGTCTCTGTGTGCTTCAAACAGCAGTTGAGATGCTCTCAATCTGTATATGAAAGAGAAGAAGCCTATGAAAACTTTTATTGCCAATTAAAGATAGTTTGAGTCAGTGGAAATGGCATGTAACTCATCCACCCTGCATGCTGAAGCTAATTCTATCTGGAAGCATATATCATTAGGGAAGTGCAGGATAAAGGATCAAATTTAACTGAAAAAAGCCAGGTTAAAATCCAGGAAAGATTTCTTTTTGGAATCAGGGTGAGGGATATTGGTCAATTCAGATCAAAACTGGTTAAAAGGTCTGACAGATCCTTATCAGGACTATTAATGTATCTGCCAGGATGCCGAGTTGTGTCAGATATCATGGAGCAGTAGCCTTTAATGGTAATTGGGGCAAACTGTTTCTCCTCATTATTTCAGAGAAAAAAAGTCAGCTAACTAAGGGATTGAGGCACTCAAAGGGATGATGCTATTGACTTGGCATCAGTCCCTGAAAATGTGCCACTTTCCTTCATAAGTTTACAAAGTAAAAGGCCTTCTTGCTCACAAGATTCTCTCCACAGTCAATGGTTTAAATTCTTTCTTTCACAAAGCTATCTGGACAGGCAGCTGTTTGAGATGATTTGGCTTAGAAGAATCTTCCTGAGTTGATCAAGTAGATCAGTGACCCAGGACAAATCCCATCTGAGAGGGGCTATCAAAATCATCTTGCAGTTCTGACTCAGCAACTTTTGAATTATTTTTAGTAACTAGACTGGGAAAGGGTAGGCGAAGGCCTGCAAGCCTTCACAATTGATTGACTGTACATCCATGGCCCAAGCTTCTGGGTCTAGAAACTGGCAAGACAAGGTGGGCTACATGTGATTCCACCTTGTCACAATACAATCAATCATCAGACACACCCAGAGTGTGAAGATCTGAATAAAGACTGCTTAACTGTGAGATCATTATGTATGAATGATTTGACCCTTTCTGGAGAGATTGTCAGCCAAGAATCTGCTGGGAATGTGCCTGATTTGTATGTTGATTTGGAGTTGGTAGCACCAACATAAAAACTGCCAAACAAGAATGTCTTGGTAGGGTAATTCAGTGGACCTCAGTTTGATATAGGTCACAACAAAGTTAAGCAGTTCTTTTTGTTTTTTAATCATTTTTTTGATGGCAGAACAGCATCATAAACATTAGTTGTCAATTAAATTTGGTCAAACTCTGTTAATATTCATGGGCATCAGATGGAAAGCTTATGTCATTATGCTTCCTGCCAAATTTGGCTGAAAATACCAACTGATAATAATTAAACTATGTGCAATGGACAATGCATAACACAAGCTGACTTAGCCTTAGAGTTTGGTGAGCTAAAACTACCAAATTTTCCTTTGAAGAGTACATTACTGCCATTCCAAATGAATTTACTCTTAAAAGATTTTTATTTTGCCACTTTTGTGTTTTAACATTTTTTAAATATCCATTCTACAAAAAGAATACTGCATTGTTTATTATACTGTGTGACCAAAAGGTCATATTTACATTTGATTGTAAATATTGTGTCCAACAGCTTTGTTGCTATGACCTGGTTGACAAGTGTTCATGAAGTGAGGTGAACATACCTGCTAAATGTGCTTCAAGATTATATAATTCATCTGAATATAACAAGCATAGTCAGTTTTAATTCATTTATGAATGTGATAGCTAAAAACTACTTTAAACTTTGCTTTAATGATCTCTTTACCTTATAATCCACAACCACTCTTTCTATTATGGCTTTGTCAAGCATCTTTTTGTACCACTCCTGTAGCCTTTTTGGCTTTGGAATTTTCTGCTCAGGAGGATGACAATGGAAGATGTAGTCATCTCCTTCACTAGGTGGACATGCCCAGATATGAGCCCAGATGTAACCCAGCTGCTTGGCATATTCCAAATAACCAATGAGGATCTCATGGTAGACAGCTGTTCTCAGTTGACGAGGTTGGAAGAAATGGACACTGTCAAGGTCAGATATGTAGACTCTCCTGAAAAAGGTAAAACAAATGACATCTTAATTTCAATTTTGATGAAAACCTTGGGCTGCCACTTTAATGTCTAGACCCTGTGAATTTTCATGTGTATTAATTTTGGTGTTTTTGCAAATATTATCATTTTGTTGGTACTTAAATTTGTGGATTTTGTACAAGAGCATCATTGTTTCTGTTGAAGGATCATTGAGAAATAAACTGGCACAAATTTAACCAAGGTGAGTAAAGCATAATTGGGTCACAATGACCTACTTTTTGAGTTGAGATTGTAGCATTCATCAAGATGCATCTACTCATAATTATTCATGGTTCTGTAAATTACATTAAGCATAGAGTGTACAAACCGGAGCTGAATGCAAAAACCTAACCTAAATTATCAAGTAATATGCATGTACAAAAGACTCCCCTCTAAAGGGAGTAGATCTGCAAAGCTCAGTTCAAACTATTGCCTAGGACTAGGGAAGAAAGAATAGTCAAGATGCAGTCAGGCTGTACCTATGTATATGCTTATATACACGTGGTTGCCAATGCCAGTAGTAGCTGTCCACTTTCTACAAGCAAGGTGAACAAGACATGAAAAAGAAAGAAGCCAATTTTTCTGGTAAGTATCTTTTTTCTGTAATACTTACCTGACCATACAGTAATACCTTAGTAGAACAACTACTACCTCAAACATCCAACCATCCAAAGCTAACACTTTTTAACTAAAATTATCTGCCCATCTACTTAGCAGTTGGAGTTGTCTCACCCAGAAGAAAATTGGTTACCTCTTCAAATATGTTATCTGATCATAACACCTTAGGAGAATGCACAACTGCCAACCCTACTAAGACCTCATTAAGGCAATTTTTTTTTCATAAGCTTGACCAGTTTTCAGTAAGGTGCAACAAAATATCAGCTACTGCTATTGTCAGGCTAGAAAACATACATTTAAAACTCCAGAAGTGTGATTTGAGACAGATGCAGAGATAGTAAACATTGATAGAAGTATGATTTGAGACAGATGCAGAGATAGTAAACATTGTGTTCAACTAGGCCTAAAAAGTTTATAAAGTTTACTTGAACCTTAATTTATGTCCAGTACTGTTTCACAAAGTACAGTTCCAAACTGTAAGAAGCTCAATGGTTACTGCTCTCTCTCTCTCTCTCAACTTGGCTTAATCCTTAAAAAAGAAATTAAATTTCACACAGGAAGTGGTGACAGCAATTATCTTTCCCACCATGTGACATGCTCAAATCAATGCTTGTCCATTAAAAGTACATTTCTTCCTCAATAACTCGTGCACATAGGGGTCCAAAAACATAAGACTTCATTACTCATAAGGGCACGAGTTACTGAGAGACCTCCCAAAAAATCTGCTAGACAAAAGACATCCAGAGAACCACGGGGTTGGTGGGAACTGGGCTGTTTACTACATGTAACTGAATCCTTGTTTTATAACTGAGTTGAGAATATTTGTCAATAAAGCGTTTTTTATGATGTAGTTGTTCATTATTCTTTATAAATCATTTATTTTCAAAATTTTCAACATCTAAAAGATTCACAACACATTTTCAATGGGTTTCAATAACCAACACGGTACACAAAAACATTTGTGTATTATGTCACGTCTTTTTGTGTTTGCTGATTAGTCTGCTTCACTGAGTAGTGTATAATAGTTTTTTTTAAAAAAGCCATAAGAAGCCATGAACCAAACTAACGGTTGATATACCACCAAACAAGATTTTTTTTATAAAATAAGAAAACAACAAAAAAAACAGGCAGCATTTCATGAGACAATTGTCTACATCAAAACTGAATTTTTTTAATTGTTCAATTAGTAAAATATTGATGCTGTTATTTCATTGCAAGTAACAGTGAAACTTCTTATCATCCTTGAGAATATCTATGAAACACAATGGTCCGTATATGTGAAATATAGATCTTTAATTTTACAAAGTACTCATTTCGCTTGGTTGCCCTGCTATCTTTAATCACAGTTATGATTGGGTAAGTTAATTTAATGTTGTTTTATTAGATTACATATACAATAACATTATAACAATGTTCGATTGATCAACTGAAATGAGTTACCTGACATATGATTGGAACCACTGGTTCTTAAAAATGTATGATTTGTATGCCTTTAAATTTTATTGTTTATTCCACCTTCTTTATTTGATTTAAAAGACGCAATTAACATGGTAATAGAAAAGGAGGCTCACTGTTTATTTAGTGCAACAATACAACAAATGTTTTCACTAGTCTGATATCAAAAAGCTCGCAGATAGAGCTGTTATGTTAAATTGACACATTTTACATTTAATTGCAATAAGACACATTGCATTTATTATGATTACACTTCAAAAGAACTAAAAATAGAACTATAACACAAATATCAATCGTTACAATATATTATTTAATTGTTATTTATTTATCACTATGCGTAAGTGGCATTTTCATTTATCAAAATTTCCTTGATGTCGTTTTGGAAAGAAAATGTAACAAATGTTATGACTTTTTTTTAAAGTTAAGATTTCATTACGTTTATTAAAATTTCCAGATCTTATCTACCATTTTTGATGACAAAATGAGTGATATATCAGTTTCTGTTACCAATTTTGATCATGATTTGTTTTAAGTTTAACAAGTAGGAATACATATTTTGGTATTTTCTGGTTAAAAAAATGAGATACATGCCTGACCCCATGTTATAAGCTGGTTCACGAATTATCAGAGCATGAGTTACCAAGGGAGAGGTGTAATTGTTGCCCTTCCTGCTTGTTTCACCAAACATCTAAATATTTCCTTTTATTCATCTGTAATGATTATTAAAACTTTTTAAGAGGCTTATTGTCCCTTTGTCCTGAAAATGTATTGCTTGATGGATGCCATTTTTAAACAAATAGGCATCAGTCTGATCATGCAAATATTTTGCATCAAACAATATGTGCAGTTCAGAGCCTCTCAAGTTACCTGACCAACTCCACTGCATCTAATTTGAACCCCAGATCCAAATCAAACAAGCCAGCAACCTTATTTTACAGCAAACAATTGCATTTCTCTAATTTGTGTTTTTTATTCCATAAGTCCATATATTAAAAATCTTTTCTGTAAGACTTAAGGCAAAATAGTATGAGTTGGCAGGTCTGTAGATGATGAGTATTCCCTTACCGCAGAAATAACATTTCCCCTATGGTATACTAGACAGCTTCTAGATACCCTGATTGAAGTATAGGCTCCATATGGCAGGAAGTGCTTTCAAAAAGCAAACATTTTTTCCCTCCCAAATATCCAGCAAAATGGTGAAGCCATATCATTAACCTATTGCACCATGGATGAGGAATTGGATTTGAACCTCCATGCACAACATGGATAATGTCAGAGAATGCTCAAATGCAATGTTTATGGTAAATGCCCATACTCTGTGAGCTGAAAAGTGAAGTAAATTCATTCGGTCTGAGGTTATTAAACAGTGATATTATACGAGTTTTCTATATCACACACCAAATCTATTTAAATGTAACCATAGCAATGTCTGGGTAGAAAACTTCCCAAATACTTGTGTGTGGATTGCAAGAGAGAGTGCTACAAGCAGAAATTGTAACTGGATTTAGTGTCAATCTCCAAATTAAGGAGAGACAACTCTATCTAACTGTCGCCTAGATAGATAATTTTCAGCCTTTTAGTTAATACATTTTAGCATGGATCACCTGGATGTTTGAGTCCGAAGTAGTTCTCCTATAGTATTATGATCAGGTAAAGTATTTGAAGAAGAAAAAAGGCAAGAGAACATCTATGTTGCAGTCACCAAAATCGCTGAAAACAATCAAAATTTTGAGATGGCATTTCATTTGAATCAAAGCACCAATCTGAAAATTTTGATGGATCATCAACTCTGCCAAAGTCAGCTAAACATTGACTGTGAATAACAACAGCTTGCTGGACAATGATATCACTGGCTAGATGTGAACATTATATAGTTACTGCCAAACCAAAGAGATTGTCTCCATGCTTCTTTGAGTAGTCCTGACATATTCAGGATTGCATGTCTGTAACATATATCAATTCAAATATTCATAACCTTCAAAATTTTAAACTGTGAAATTTGGTACTGAATTCATATTACTTTTAATGCATGGTTTTGCTATAATTATCACATAAATTAATTACTGTGCTTCTGAATAGGCAGTGCTATCATTTTTCAGTTGATCAACTAATCCAAACATTAAAAGTTTGTTCAGTTGTCTGCAGAACTTCGGCACAGAGTCACACTGGCCAACAATGTTATGTATTTTCAAGCATTAAATAACATATAAACAGACATAATTTAGCATTTAATTAATCAAGTTTGCAAACAAAACTAAATCAAAGAAAGGAGAATTATGCAAAACACTGGTTGATAAAGGTTGAAAAATTAATTGAGCGCAAGACCTTGAACAGAGAATTGCTTTATATGACTCTATTCAGTTTCACCCGAGATATGAACATGTCAAAGTTTATATGGGTTAATCAAGTGCACAAAAAAACTTTTATTATAATAATTTAAGTGTCCATGGAAAAGATGGTAGTTAAATGGAGACAATGTGGTGAAGATGTCAAAACCTATAGATCAATACAAGATTATCTCTTTTTTGTTTGTTCTTTAAAACAAATTTCATACATTTTTCTTCATTCTGTGAAATGTTGTCCCCTGGATGTGGCAATCAGGGAATCTTAGGTGCAATACGGAGTTTATATTTATAACTGTTATGAAAGAAATAATGTTGGACTGGATGAATAAACCGAAAAGTTGGACAATACAGGTTGGAAGAATGTAAGCTGTACATTGTGAATGTAATTTTCTTAAAGTCTGAGATGCGTATATGGTTACCTGGTATTGGGGTGAGGGCTATCAGACCCATACTCCTAAACATGCATACCAAAGAAACACACATCAGTGCCATTGATCTCTTGAAAAGCGAAAATTGACTTGGCCTTGTATGGAAAAGTTTCTTTTATTTGCCCGTTATCACAGTATCTGCAATGTAAGAAGAAAACTAGAATGGCAGCCTATCTCAATGCATGCCAGTCTAAAGTTTGCAATTAAAATGATTTTTTTATTTTGTTCTGTTATCATGTGCCCAAAACAGTGATAAAATAAATTTTTGATTCTTTCATGTTCTCCTCTTTTTTATACACAAAAAAATCCTGGTATATTTTAGTATTTTTTCCTCACTGAAATTGATTTTTTAATAATCACTTTTGGGTGGTTATGAAAACATACATTTTTAGAATCAAAAGCTCCTTCTATTTTGAGACTTTCCCATGACATCTGAATTAGGCATATGACCATATATGAAAAGACAGATGTATCATTGAAACAAGCATACTAAAATTCATGCAAATTTATATGTACTCATTTTAATTTACATAATAATAATGTTAAGTTATTCTGCTTAACTGCACATGTTGATATGAAGTCTTTTTATGTAAAAGGTTGCCTTAAATTTGGACAAGAAGCTCTTAAAAATGATTTATACCTTTAAATGAAAAAAGGACTGAATTTATTTTTAAAAAATTCCACTTAAGTCAAGTTGGCACCATACTTTCAATGTAATTTATGAACTGTCTCATTCATGCAGTCACAATCAAAGACATCCATAGTGTGGGATTCTGCACTGAAAATTGCCTCAGCAGTCAGAAGATTTGTAAGACATGGAAGATGCTAATAGAATAATTGGGGCTGCCTGTCAGCCATAGAATTTCTATTTTGATATAGCCCAATTGAATGTTGGTAAACCTTGCATAGCTGGATTTATGCTTCATCCATTTCAGCTTTGCATTGCTTTTAATGCATGTAATTGAATAAGTCAGGGTCAAAGCTAGACTCCAATATTTGGACCATATTAACTCTCTATGACAATTGGAAACAGCATATAAAAATTCAATTTTCATGATTTTCATGCATCATGTGCGAATTTGTGGAAAAAGATTTAATGTAATTTCTGGTACTTATGATCAAAATTAGCACCAAAGTTAACTGCAGGACATAAAACTATCAATATATGATTTTCTCTGCATATGTTTGATATAAGCCCAATCAAAAACAACTATTTATTGCCTCAATTAAAACTCAACTGACTTTTTGTTCACTTCCCACAAATTTGTAATTGATGCATCATTATACTGAAACTGAAGATTAAGAAATAAAATCATCAACATTTATAATCCATTTCATTCTTTTATTTCTTTCCAACTTCATATTTTGATGTTTTATTTATCTGAATAAAGAAGAGAAGTTTGCTTGGAAAAATACCATTGTAAGATATTGTTACACTTCTCCCTCAATAACTCACACACAATGGGGTCCAAAAACAGAGACCACACTATAAGTGAGGGTGTGAGTTATTGAGGGACTTCCATAACAATATGAAATGATACCATCCTTACTGGATTTTGAGAAAACAGCATGGGGAGGGGAAGAAAGAGAAGTGGTCTGTTTAATGGCAAAATACTTGTTTTAAAATCACAATGGGAATAACTGTCAATAAAGTTCTTTTTCAAATAAAGTTATTCATTTTTATGTAAAAAGGTTACCTTTATTTTCACAATGTCCAACCTCTGTGAGATCGTTAACATTATTCCAACTGGTTTCAATAACCTTCATGTATCCACTAAAACATTGTGTATTACATCACTGCTTTATGTTGTCTGCTCCCTGACTTACTCTTCACTCTTGTGGAATGTAACACAAAAGGCATTGAACCAAACTAGTTATTGAATAATCAAACAAGGTTCCTTTTATTTCAAATGAACAAAACAAAGCAAACAAAAAAAACCACCAGAACATTTAATTCGTGTAACAACTTTCATACTCAAATACCAATTTTTTCTATTGTTCTCTAATAAATTATTGAAGTCATGATTTTATTGCAGGTAATAGTGAAACTTCTCATTCATGAGGAAATGTCTGAGTGCCAATTCATTAACTACAAATTAACTATAAACTCTGATAGTAGCATATCATTAATAAAGCATCTATGTGAAACAGAATTTTACATAATCAAGTATTCATTTTGCTTGGATATCTCGCTATCATTCATCACATTTGTGAATGAGTATTCCAGGTTAAATTAGTTTAATTATATTACATTCACACCAATTTTTTTAACAGTGTTTGATTGATCGCTTGAAAGTTGACTTGATACTATAACAGGTTCTCTAGCTCTTATGCAGATTGGATTTGCATGCCTCTTTTTTTAAAAAACTTTTCAATAAGTCCACCCCCACCCCCTTTGTTTGATACAAAAGACATAACTTGGTAATACAAGGTCAGCTTTTAATTCAGTGCAACAATGCAACAAATACTTATGCAAATTAGGTATCAAAACACCATTGGCACTTAGGTTCTCATACAAATACTCATGAACATAGCTTTTATGGCAGATTGACATATTTCATGTTTAAATACAACAAGGCATATTTTATGTATGTTAATTACACTTAAACTGAACTAAAAGATACAAATAAAACATGCATTTCTTTTGAAAATAACTGGTACTTATTTATTAAATGCTGCCTTAAGTAGGCATCAGTGACAATTTCATTAATCAAAATTTTGTACTGTTATTTACAGTGTACCAAGAAAATTGTTTGGAAAGAAATTTGAACAAATTACATGATTTCTTATTAAAAGTTGATAATTTGATAATGTTAATTCAAATTTACAGGTCATATCAACTATTTCAATGATAAAACATTTGAGTTACTAATTTTTATCATGTCATATAACATCTTTTGGGCCTCTAACAAATCTGTTTGATGTATTCCATTGCAACATTAGGCACACTCCCAAAATCAGATAGACTCCTAAATTCTTTCAAAATGCTGTGATTTTTTTTTGCCATTTATATACTATGACAATTTTTTAATACAAAATATTCTCTGCCAGCATAAAGTATTCTTTGCAACTGAAAATATTCTCTGTTACTGAAAACATTCTCTGCCATGGAAAACATCTACACTGTGTACTGGTGATCGGTAACCCTTTTTCTGTAATAGCCCAGAAATTTGAGTAGCATAGCCACAATAATCTATACAGTTCTGACTGAATCATGCAAGTCCAGATGCAGATCAAATCAGGTCTACTATAGTAATATGATAATACCCGTTATGGCATTTTATCCCCCGTGATTTTGTCTTCTTGCAAGGTCACATATTGGTAACTTTCACTGATTTCAGTCTGTGAAATGACATGCCTACACGTGATTTTTGATGTTGAAAACAAAGTCCTGGGTCACAGCAGGTTGCGATAGATGTCAAAGAGAGACGGCCAAATGCGTCAGATATATCAAAAAAGCAAGAAAGCTACGACGGCAACCGCGGGGACCAATGAAAGCATGCCAGAAGCTATCGCAGGAATCCAAGACGGCATCGGTCAAATTTGGAGAGATTAAAGAAGATACCAGGACATTTGCCTCCGTAGTTTAAGCAGCACTTAAGAAGCTTCCATGTTTAATGCCACGACGGTATGAACACTGAACCAGCATTTTATTGAAGATGATCGCAAGTATATCTTTAAAGTATATCTTTAAAAATCCTATTTGTACTGGTCTTATTGTACGTGGCAACTGGAAGAAAAAAAGTGTGTCGTATTAACAAGCAAAGACTATGCTACTTGTGGACAATTTTCTTTTATAATATAATACATGATAAAGCGGGACAAGTTCAGGAAATGCTTACAGATTTTATGCAATTACTACTGAAGGTAAGACAAAGTCCTCCAAACGTACTAAAGCAAATTTTCACCAACACAGGAAGCGAACAAGGCCAGCTCCGCTCGAACCTAGACGTACACGCAAACCTACACGGAATTAAAATTAGAAAATGTTTATAAAATCAACTACGTTCTTTAGCAAACCAGCACCTCCACAGCCACCTGAACCCTTGTATGAATCCGAACCCAAACTCAAAGAATTTTCCAGGATAATGGAAGAACAAGAGAAGAAATGGAACGGCCTTGTGAGATTGTGTGACCCCCACGACAAACGGATTAGTTGGAAACACTTGTTCGCGCAGGAAACAACGCACCAGAAATTGTTTAACTAGACATATCTATTTGTCAGCGGTTGCTAACTAATGATTCATAAACTTGTTGAAAGCATCGGTGAAGTATACAATGAACATGTGTGCACCTATCATAACTTCAGATACACTTCTTACTTTGGTGGCGCTCTAGAGTTTCCTATTTAGCATAGGGTTAGAATTTTACAGAAAAAAGAATTTCCCCGGGTTTTTCACGTTATACTGGCTATTTGTTTTTATAAAAAAAAAACTTTGTATATCTTAGCCATTATTCAAGGAACCTTTAATTCCCTTTATTTTGGTGTATGAATGATGGGTGTAATATGGGTTAGAGAGGATACAGCTTGGCCTTAATCTAGATGTGCATCATGCAAAAAAAAGTGCTAGCTGCATTTGCTCATTTTCACTTCCCGAACTTCAGAGGTAAATTGTAAATATGAGCTGAACTAACTTTTTCATATATAATGTATTTGGTAATTTATTCATTGTACTTTCAGAGCTGGTATTGTCTAGTCTGGCAAAATTCATTTTCCCTATTTTAATAACTGCCAAGGATAGTATACTTTAAAACAGTATACTTTAATAGTATACTTTAAGTATACTTTAGTATACTTTAGACAAATTAAGGTTGATTTCTGGAGCACAAAGGTGCAATCATTTTAGTTAACAGTGTGCTAAGATAATTTACAATTTCCCAAATTACTATTTCCATGAAAGTAGCAAAGAGGTATGACAACATTCTCTCCACTGTGCATGTTTTAAATGCAAACAACTTCACCTTACATATATAACTCTCAAAAGTACATAATAACAGGTGAGTGCCACCTTAAAAAGTATATAAATATTATTATTGCATGATTTAATTTTGATTGTGTGGCTGAAATATTTAAGTCGCAAGCGTCAAAACAGTCCTTTTGAATAATTGTCCTGTATTTCCTCCCTCAGAACAGCATTTATTAGTCAGAGTCTCAATCAGGTACAGCTCTACAACCCTTATGATAAAAAGTGATCTATTTTAAAAATGTGCATTGCTTTTTGTCAACATAGCAACCAGTTTTATGCTGATAGAGAGGAACATGAAACCAGCCGTATTTATTCCTGAGATGTCATCAATAAATTTTAGTCTGAAAGGGATGGAACAGGTGAGGTTCATAAAGGTCAGAGGTCATAGGATAAAATATTAACTTATTGTTTAATATGGATGAAAGCAAATTTGCTTTGACATCATTTATTTTAATTTCATTGCAAATAAATGAAATGAAACATTTTCATTGTATATTTCTTTTACTTAATGCAATACTTTTCAAGTTAAGTTGACTTTATTCCTATATTTAAAGATTTTTAATTTCTTCGTAAATAAGGTTAAAACTTACATAAACACGCCTCATGGCAAATTGTGTAAACTTGAGCAAAATAAGCATAATTAGCATAATTAGCTTCTTTTCATGAATAAAATCAATATTATGTATAATTTCATTCAGGACATCACACATATTAATATGAAAATAAATTTAAAAAATAATTGCATATTTTTTGTTTGTTTTAAGGTGGCGCTCTACAGTTTCGTATTTAGCATAGGGTTAGAATTTTAAAGAAAAAGAATTCCCAGGGAATCCTCGTTAGTTCTACTGGCTATTTAAAAAAAAAGACTATATCTTAGGCATTGTTCAAAGAACCTTCATTTCACTTTATTTGGTGTATGAATGATGGGCGTAATATGGGTTATAGAGTATACAGCTTGGCCTTACTCCAGATGTGCACCTTGCAAAAAAGTGCTAGCTCCACTTGCTCACGTTCACTTCCCGAACTTCATGGGTAAATTGCAAACAAAAGAGCCGATAACTTTTTTTTACATTTAATTATTTGGTTATTCATTCATTGAACTTTTAGAAGCTGGTATTGTCTAGTCTGGCAAAATTCATTTTCCCTATTTTAATATATGCCAAGGATAGTGTATTTTAGACAAGATCAAATTGATTTCTGGAGCACATGGGAGCAGTCATTTTAGTTAGCAGTGTGCGTGCTAAGATCATTTAAATTTACAGAAGTACAATATCCAAAGATATCAGCCACATTACATGAGAATAGCATATAAGTATGCCAACATTCTCTCCACTGTGCATTTTTTCAATGCAAACAACTTCACCTTACATACATCACTCAAAAGTACATAATAACTGGTGAGCGCCACCTTTATGCGAAAATGTGACAACACAACGCGTCATTGTCAACATGAGCGTTACTTCGATGGTCACAATCTCATCAACGAAACCACAATTTTATGTGGCTCTTATACACCAATCGCCCAGTGGAAAGGTCGCATGCTCGAGATAGCACTACCATCGTTGAATGTTTATCACAGTCGGCCCAAACAATCGTGGCCGTTTGAGGAAATACCCGCAAATAACTTTTATGTTTTGTCAGAGAGTGGTACCATCTGGAATAGTGTTGGACATTACTTGCGCGGGCACAAGATTGAATCAAAGAATGAATAAATGCAAAGGAGAATCACAGTGAACAAGCGCGATTCTAAGTCAGCATATGCGAAAATGAATCCAACCTCGGCTCTGACATCTCGATCGATCTCCAATATACGCGGTTAATATTGTATATTAGTTCCTGGGAACAGTTCTTGTTTTGCCCAATGAGAATAATACTTCTAAAATATAAATTATGTGTGCAGGACCCGACGATACAAGAGATTGTCAAGATTGCCACCACGACTAAGGTTAATCTGACTTGTCACCAGTGGTAGTTATAAGGCTTCGACCTCGATAGCGCATGCGTCGCAGGGTTATATTTTATTTGGGGTTACCCCTATAGAGATCCCGGACTAGCTTAATATCAATTACTCCGGAGGTCCCTGTTTCATAAATGTCTGTCGACACATTCGTTTTACCCTTGCGGACCAGGACAAGCACATGTTATAATTCCACTGAGAAATATTGACGATACAACTGTATTTTAGAGACAAATTGGATATTTGAATATAATAACAGTAGACATGTGATACCGGTGCGTGCTGTCAACTCAAGGAAACCAATTTACAATCCATAGCACGGAAGTGGCCTTGGCAAAGTTGTTCTTTAGTTATTCTCATGCGTGCCAAAAGAGCTTGCGGCCTTGTCTTCGCATTGCACCAATGGTTAAACAAGCTGTAGTGCGAGTTGTTGATAACATCCATAAGGTTGCCGCGAATAGTTTGCAAAATCTAGGATTCAAAGAGATGCAATAGACTCGAGATCGACTACAACGATTAGCGACTCGGCTATCAAAGACAGTGCCCGCGCCCGTCAGTACAATCATCGTCAAAGCCGAACAACCACGTAGAGCTGATTCAGTGATTGCAAAAATGCTAATGAGAAGCATATTGCGGTTGTCCAGTACAATGGTATGACACGAAGCAAGTAAAGTAAAACAATGACCAGATTGAAAGATGCATCCTATTTCGACACTTTAGACTAGTGCAAACTGATTTTTGGAACATGTGGGAGCTGCCATTATCGTTAAATGTGAACTTAGATCATGTACAATTTCCACAAGTAAAATATCCAACGACACTTCAGCCACAGTACATGAAAGTAACAGAGAGGTGTGCCAACATTCTCTCTATTGTGCATGTTGCAAATACAATTAACTTCACATTACGTCTGTCACTCTCGCAGAGATACATATCCGTAAAGCTCCCCCAGAATAAATAATTTAAGGTGCCATACATCGGTTTCACATAAGCCATAAGTTCAGTCATGAATAAATGAATTTGATAGGTTAATTTGAAGTCAACGTGAAATTTTATCCAATTATGTCGCTTGATTTCAAACTTAAATTTGTCCAGAGTTAAGTTCTTTCGGTCAAATTCAGAACGGATGAGCTAATGGTAGTATTAGGCCACCTTCGCTAGCCAAAGTCCTGATATGTTAATCTAGCTACACCTTGGAGGATCGATCCGATATTTCGATGCTTTGTACTAGTGACATCTACTGGATTAATGAGTTGCTTCCCAATTAATGGCGCCTAAGAATGGTGTATCGTAAATCGACCGAAAATGATAGAAGGAATTAAATTCGAAAGGTTACTTTGTAATTATAACATCAAATGTATTAATTAGAGAAGCCAAAACTGGTGTATTATTGGGAAAATATTTGTCCAAACACGGATCGGTGGTGGAAAATTGCTTATTTATAAGTCAATTAACGTTGTCTGCTCACCTTGTCTAGATGATATATGAACACTATTCAAATTTGAACCCCTTGACTTTGATTTGGATGCAATGGAACTGATCCGAAGCACTGAAATATATGATAGATCTGCCAAGGTGTAGATAGGTTAATATTGGAACCTTGGCAAACGAAAATGCTATTAGGCATACGACTACGTGTATGCACATTATGGCGTTTAAAGCACAATCAGCTGTGAAGAATATGGTAGATCCTGATCTGTTCACACAATATATCATTGCAGGTCAAGGTCAATGATATCCATTCTGTTAACATTTTCCAGCGAGTCATGTAGACCATGACATACTGGCTTAATACGAAGCACTGAATATGGACGTATGCATGCATGTATGTATGTATGTGTGTGTATGTATGTATGTATGTATGTATGTATGTATGTATGTATGTATGTATGTATGTATGTATGTATGTATGTATGTATGTATGTATGTATGTATGTATAGGATTTAATGGAACGTCAGAATAGTGCCTATATGATGTCTATAAAATGTTTTGTTTTAAACTTTGAAACATAAGATTTGCAAAAATATCTAATATAAATTCTTGTATTTAAAAACACAATAAAAATGCAGAATTTACAAGAAAACAGATAAGTGGTAATAATAATACAATTCTGTAAAAGGATCATAGAGGTACTGTGACTTCTGTTGGAAATTCTGTCCTTGAAAATCCCAAGCAAATGCATTAATGATACTTAGCGGTAGTAGTCAACAGAAGATTAGTGAATGTGTAAAAAGATGTGGATGTGAAATATTCAATATCAATAAAAAGTTTAACTAAATATTGCAATAAGCCCAACAATACCATCTCTCGACTTGTAAGAAAGCCATATAATCGTACGCAAAATCAACTCGTTAGTCTATGTACATTTCGCTCAGAATAAAACTCACCGAATAGCTTGAATACATGAACCTCATTACAAATTGTGGTAGATTTCTGATCAGAAACATAAGCTCATCCAGTCAGATATAAGATCATCTAAGCAATACATGTGGAGTTATGAGTTATGCGTTTATTAAAATTCCTGTCATTTATAGACATTCATATAATATATACGATCACATTCTCGGTATAAAAAGGAAAGTCGTTTATACAACCAGAATTTTCCGTGGACGTCTCCTTTCACGTAGGGACTAAGGCCCGATCCACTACGCAGCCAGAATGAGTAAATAGAAATTGCATTTACACCAGTGTGGCCCAGCTTCTGCAATCATAAACGGAAGCTATTGTGATGCCATCCAAAGGTAACTGCTGTGGCTCAGCCATTATGACATCACTCATGATCTGGAGGTTATGGGTTCAGTTATTATCATCGGATCAGTCTATATCCTCATGAATACGCATAGGTCTCTCTCAGAATCGAACTCAAAGATCTTGATGATTTAAGTTAATATGCTAATTTATCAAAATCTGATTTTAACTATGGCCTCGATGATGTTTAGTCTTAATCAGATAAAAGGTCACTTCATTAATACGTGAGAGTGTTAAAATCAATTTCATCCGAGGTATTGATATAAGCTTACTTCTAAATCTAATCTGAAACACCTCCAGAGCATAAAAAAGGACCCAATCCAAAGCATCATTATTATGTGTGGATGTCGCTCATCATTGAATCCATCCAAATTTTCGACAAATTTATATCCCAAACATGTTCAGAAACATGGTCTAGAAAGTATTCACCAGCTAAGCCAATCAGAAATATGATCACTTCATTGTTACGTGTGGCTGTTGCTCATAATTAAACTCATGCAAGATCTTAGAGAATTATTCCATGCAGATTCTAGTTCGACGTCTTGAGCAAATTAATTTCTACTTTTCTATGGCAAAAGATTTTTATTGCTGAATTAAATTTTCTTGAAACACGTTTTCTTATAAACAACTGAATGTGTGCATTGTTTTGAAACGAAAGTCGTTTCAGCCTGTGTTTTCTTCAATAGTTGTAAATTCTTTCCTTCATTCGTATCGTCATTCAGTGTACCATTACTTTTTGTTTTCGTAATGCAGATCGTACCAAATAGTATTATCAGTGCTCAAATCACTCGTTAAAGCTTTGTCTGAACGCTCGTCCAGAAAGGACTCTTCGTCCTTTCCATCTCATTCTACCATCAAAATGACATATTTCTACTGGAATGCCACCTTGTTCAAATTCTATTGATAATTCTTTAATCGGCGATAACATTTTCACAATTCCTATTCAGTTTTTTTGTGTGTAAAAGCTTTGCTTATTGTATAATTAAAGCATTATTCCAAATGAAAAAAATTCCTAGACTTCTTTCTTCATTTCATACATCATTTAGACACATTTTAAAACCATGCAAGCATAAATTGTAAGGCCGTTTGCCGTCAAGATGGGCGGTTTATATTTTTCACATTAATATCATTAGTTGTTGTTCTGGGGCTCAATGACATTTTTCAGCACACATGGCGGCCAGTATTAATGGTGGAGGAAGCAACCGGGAAATCCGCGTTAAGAACCACCGACCCACGAAAAAACAATATTAGTAGGTTTGGCTGTCGCTAATTATTAAACTGGCCCGATATCTATATTCCAAGCTGAATAAAATCTGTTACAAGAAAAGGCCTACGTGGTAGTAACAAGCTCAGTCAATACGATACAAGATCAACTAGTTAAAATGAATTCATCTTGTTCGTATCCAAACTCGTCCGAGATATTGATGATAACCCATATTTCAAGTTTTATCGACCTGACCAAAAACCTCCATAGCGATAACAAGCAATTTTTATCGACCTGATCAAAAACCTCCCGAGTGATAAGCAATTTTTATCGACCTGAAAACATAAATAACAATTTATATCGACCGGACCAAAAACCTCCAAAGCGATAACAAGCAATTGTTATCGACCTGACCAAATACAACTCCAGTGCGATAATAAGCAATGTTCAGTCAGAAGACAGACTAGGGTACATAAAACCCAACTGCAGAATCTTTTCGGACTTTTGTACTTTTATTTCATACACGCGGGTACTTAACTGCTTTCCAATGTAATGTTTATACATGCCTTTTATTATAGCCCAAATGTAAAGGAGATAGTTTTCGTAAAAATGTAGCGAGATTTGATATAAAAGTTGAAAAAGGTGGCATGTATCAGCGATGTGTGCGCGTTTTCAGATTTTTAATGTAGTTTTAATACTTTTTGCCATATCAATCAGTACAATGTCTGCAAAGCAGCAGTTTTTTTTTTTAAAATGATGTCTAGCACTAGGCAATCATGCCGCAAACAGTGGAGGGGGGGGAGAGATCAAACCATTTGGTCCACCAGAGCGGTAAAGAAAAAATCCATGCTGGGACTTTTTCTGAATCGTGGCATAAAATGTCTAGCCTCAAGTATATATTAACTTTTTGCGAATATATTCAAAAGTATGCAGGATCTTGTGGAATACAAGTAAAATATTCACTGCAATCTGAAAAGTAGAAGACACTGACACACAAAGGACCCTGTGTGGCAGAGTGTTTTAAGGTGATCACCATTACAACAACAAACAAAAAATGACATTAACCCCCAAAATCACACACACATACGATTACATTGAGTCGTTTTTATCTTTATACGTTGTGTGCTTTTAGAAAACAATATGTATGTTTTTGAAAAAAATTTTTTTAACACAATTAGCAATTGATACCCACAAGTGATCTGGATCATCCTTCTTAAGGAGTACAAGTTTGGAAAATAAGATAGATCGCAGATCCCTTACATCAACCTACTGGCACATACAATGCTTTGTAAATTTTAATTTCTGAGCAATACCTATATAACCTCTTCCAAATAGTATCTAATATTTCCTTGTACACCATAATTTCATGGCAAGAAAATGAAGTAGCAAGTCTACCATTTCAGACTCGATTCAAGGAAAACTACTTTGCGAATAAATTTTATATAAAACGATTGAAAATCGTTCTAGAATTGATTACTATTCTTCCAAGCTAATCTTTTTTAAAGACCGACTCTTTATTATCCGCTGAAGGAGAGACATGATGCATCACTCATGTCAATTCTTAAATTTCACTATGCATTTTAAAGCTTGCCTGCATAGATAAACATTGATCAATTTTTATGAAAACTTGCTACCATAGACTCCTATGTTTTCTAGACATCTTTGCAATTGTTGGCTACTCAGCAGAAGTAGAATCTGTCGGGCCACAATTAACAAAATATATATTCATTTCTGATTAATTTACTGTGGATCATTTATCACTGATCTAATGAAGGTGAATATCAGTCCTCAAAATAGATATCATTAATCAGGTTTAATGATAAATACATTAGTGTAAAAAAGTATCAAATAAATTGCATTTGAAGCACAGCCATTGTACAAATATCAACAAACAAGTACAACGAGCAGTACAAGATATACCCACCATGTCCAACTTTCTTGTAGAAATCATTTCTCTTCATCGACTTGTTGACTCTGAAATTTTGAATGCTAAATTGAAATATGCTTTCCTTGTCTCAAATGCAAGCCATCCACAAAATTTGATCATAGTATGTGACAGAGACCTAAACTGATTTTGAAAACCTTTTCTTTATGAAGTCCCCATCTGATCTTTGACCTCTAAATCAAGATATTCCTTTTATCTCAAATGCAAGCCATCTACCAAGATTAGACATGTGGTACAGTGCTTTAGTTTTTTGGAAATTTTTTCTTTCATTGTGATCATGACTTTGTACCTTTTGATCCAATAAACAGGTGACCTTTTATCAAATTCAAATGTTCAACAAAATTTGGTCAATGTATCTGAAAAGTTTCACTAAACATCACTAAAAGTCTCTTCTTCAAACTGTGCTTTCTTACCATTTTTGTTAGCACTCGATCGGCATTAATACATTACAAACAAGGTATTATGGGTTAAAATTCAATACAAATATTGTAAAATGGTTTGTAGGGACTCAAGAGTTGCTTGTCCAAGACATCTCATGGACTTGAAAAATTTTCGTTTGCAAGTTGAATTTGTACCATGCTATTTTATCTTGACATACATATATTATACACTGCATGAGGAAAAATAATTTTACTAATTAGTGAATTACAAAATCAAATCGATCATGCTCCATCTGGTAACCATCCTTGTCATGTCATTTAATCCATCAAAATTTTTGTTGATTTCCACAAATAAATAAAAGAAAAAGAAACAAACTCTGAAAAAGGTAATGTCTTTTTCAATATCGTCTTGTAATTCCTCTTAAATTTGACAAATTCCTGCAAAAAATTAAGGAAGTTTTGGTAAGATTTGAGTAGAATGCAAGGCAATCCATTAAATTTAATTCACATTTTTAAAAAAGTAAAAAAAAAATGTTAATGCATATAAATTTAATAATAAAGGGTTTTTATTCATCCTTTCTGGTGGGTGTATAAAATATAAGACTCGAGCTATTCTGTCCAAAAAGAATTCACCAGAATTAAAAGACCATATCATTTATTAAATGCAGACTGTTCAAACCATCTAATATTTTTTTTTTATCAAAAATGTTTTCAAATTAGATACTGTCTACCATAGTTGATGCAAGATCAGTATCATTCTCATTTCGGACAGACAAGACGATACTACAAGAGTTCCTCAAAACCCCATTCTGATATGATCATCCATTCAGGAGTTGATTTTCCATGAGATCATTATGGCAGTCATACTGGTCTGTCAGGCACAACCTTCATTTAGGACCTACTAGACATGATGACAAGCCATTTTGTGAAACCCGATATGACGATCAACTCTGGAGGAACAGAACATCAAGAAAGATGTCAGATCAGCATTATTTTCTTTAGGTCAAACTAGATACCAAAAGGAATTCTGGTGAAAGACAGTTCAAAATGACTTTCCGTTTAAAAATATTTGCTGTGAGGTCAGATCATTCGCATTTAAGACCAACTTCTTATTATCATTAGTCTTTTGGTGAAAACCTCATGTTCATGTGACTTTCCATTCAGGAGAAATAGCAAATTACATTTTCAAGATGGCTGCCATGGTAGCCATACAGGACGACTGATCAGTAGGATCATCCAGTACCAACTAAATACATGGCCCTGGTAAATTCCAAATTTCATACAATGTTAGTGGCAAGATTTTTAAGAGGGCCAATGTGGTGCCATATTGGATATTTTAAACATCACATTATACAGGGCTCCTGTTGCAACTCACTGCTGATATGACTCTATTCATGAGGCATAGTGGTAACTAGAGTTTCATGCTGACTGATGTGGCAGCAATGTGAACAATTATCATTCCTGACTCACTAGACATCATAATAAGCCTCCTGGTTAAAAACCCAGGTTGAAACAACTTTTGGTTCAAGAGAAGTAGCAACACGATTTTCAAGATTGCTGCCAAGTTGATATTACAAGATGCCAGATTGATGCCAATTTCATTTCGGACCAAAAAGACATTACATAAAGTCTTTAAGGGAAAACCAAATGTATATATGACCATCCATTTAGAAAGAGTAGCAATAACTAGATTTTGAAAATACTGGACGTCCAGTTGGAACCATTTATCTTTGTGACCAAAATGACCTTGGCATGAATGCATGTCAAGTTTCCTGGAAATCTTTCAAGTACTTTAGATGAGTATTAATTAATGACTTGTGCCATTGTATGGACAGATGGATAACAGACCATCACAAAAGCTCTTTTCATCTATGTCCATCAGAGCTAAAAATAATAAAAAGGCCAAAGGGAAGCAGGAGCTGAAACCTTAAAATGATTGCCTCCAAGTTTCATGACTGTGCATACATCAGAAAAATAGAACTTGCTGCAGAAACTACACAATGATTTCCACAAGAAGAATATTAATAATATCAGAACTGTTCTATACATTTTTCACTTGTCTATAGGAGGTATGATGAAAATGTCATTTTGATCACCTGGGAAATATCAGTTTCATTCCATGTAGAAACTCTTCATTTCTTATGTGATTGTTTCTGAGACTATCAATCAAACAGAACAAAAGAAGCAAACCCATGTAATAAGTACCATTGTATTTTACATTATTTGCAAGTGTCTTTCAGCACTGTATGAACAAATGATTGTTTCTGACAAAAATACAAATGTACAAACTACTCATGTATGTATGTATGTCATATGCATTCTTTAAATTATGAGGGTGATGCAGCAACATGGGCATGATAAAATCCTTTGGTTATAGTGATATCAAGAACCACCATACTTTTTTGCTCCAATACAGAACATAGAAAAACCGCCTAAGACCAATTTCTTAGGTCTTATTTCCCAATAGACTTTCATCTATCAGCTACATGCAATGGAATTAATTTTTTTTAACTTAAGTACAATCATACTTCAAAAAGAACATAATACACAAAAATGCCCAGGCCTGCCATCGTATGGAACTAATTACCTTTAAAAACTCTGTAACTAGATGAGAACTTGTTGCTTGATATAATTATTATATCAATTATAACCTTTTGCAACAGCTGTTTCTAAAATGGAGATGAAGTACAATGAGCTAAAGTTAAAAGGAGATGTATACATATTAAATACTTTCTCACAGAATTCAAGCTAATGATGAATTAAATGATATTCGAGCGACTATACAATTAATTAATAATATTATTTATGTCTATAATACAGATGTCATCTGGAACACCACATTTTGAAATACATAATTAAAAGTCCATCATAAATGACAAACTCATAACATGGATGCTGCTAAAGCATGACAAAATGTGATATATATACAATGCAGATGAATGATATAAAATCTAATAATAAAACAATTTTCAGCTGCAAAAAAAACAACTTGACACTTTGTTCAGGTAATGGAAAACACATACAAATACATATGCAATATTGAAAACAATCTCTAGAACATATGTAATATATTAATTATCTGTCTTTTTCATATCCACTGGAAATTATTTCTCAGGTAAAAATTATATATTTTAAGAATGTCAGCATGTCACACTGTCATTTATGTTTCATAAACTAATTTGACTTTCTGCTATAATGTTTCCACATAACGTGAAAGCTGGTCTTGTGGTGTCAGTGGGGCCACTTCAGGGTCCTGTTGTAGAAGGGACATATCTGGTCCAGAGTTTTGAGCTTGGGACACAGACCCATGAGCTTGAAACTGCGATAACATAACTTGATCTGAGTTCATTTGATTAAGGTCTGGTGTTCCAGACAGCCCATGGTGTGGTGATTGATTAGGAGGTATATGGGGTGACATCTGTGTCTGACGTGGTGAGGGGTTTAGCTGCTGCCGTGGGGAAGGAGTGGGTTGAGGGGATCTGACTGTTTGTGGCAATGAGGGTGGGGAACGCACTTGCTGCATTAAATGTTGTGCTGGGGACTGGACAGTTTGGGAAAGCATTTGCTGTGGACTGACTGGCTGACCACCAACCATATGATGGCGTACTTGGACTTGTTGCTGCTGAACTTGTTGCATGATTTGTTGAGGATATTGTGGCAGATGCTGGTTATCTTGAGTGAATGGCATTCTAGTTCGTTGTACTTGTGGATATGGTGGCTGTGGTTGCTGAAATTGCGAAGTCTGTGGTTGCTGCTGTTGTTGTGGCTGTTGTTGTTGCTGCTGCTGCTGTTGCTGGTGCTGTAACCTCTGTCGCCACAGCATTTCCTGTTGTGCATTAAAATTTTGGGGCTGTTGCTGAGGCTGCTGTTGCATGCTAGGCATTTGCAATGCTGGATTCTGATGACGCTGTTGCTGTTGTTGCTGCTGTTGTTGTAGCTGCTGCTGTTGTAGCTGCTGTAACTGCTGCTGCTGCAGTCCCTGCTGGCTTCTCTGCTTGATGAAGGCAGCCATCAGCTGTGGGTAGGTTTTAAGAATACTAATCACCTCCTGCTGCTGCTGAGGGGAGTTGGGAGACTTCAATGTCTGCAGCAACTGCTGGAGTGCCTGGCTGTGCTGCACCTGACCAGCAGGACGGGGAGGCTGCATATTCATGGCATTTGCAACTTGTGGTTGATGAATTGGCATTCTCTGGACACCCTGCTGAACTTGAGGCATTGTCCTCTGAATCTGATTCATAGTAGGAGTAGGTTGAGCCTGGAAAGCTTGTTGAGGAGGTTGTGGCTGAGGAGGTTGAGGTTGTGGAGCTGGAGGAGGCTGTACTTGCTGTGGAGGCCAAGGGATGGTTTGCGGTATAGCAGCAATTGGAGGTTTCGGTTTGGGCGGAGGCATAGTGCTCATGGCTGGTTTGCCAACACCCATTCCTGCTTGGCGCTGGGCAGCTTCTTGTGCTTCAAGAGCAGCTTGCATAGCAGCAGGAGGAGGACCTGGGGCTGGTTTTCCTCCTGAATAGCTCTGTACTGCTGCAGATGGTGAGGGCTGATTTGTGGGTGTGCCAGTCACTGTAGCTGTTTGACTCCTTTGCATTGAATTTATCCTCCTCCGTAACAACTGAGCCTGTTGAAGGCGATGCTGCAGCTGCTGCTGTCTAAGTTTGTGCTTGATTTGAAGACAGAATGGCACTTGACACTTGTTTTCATTACAATGTTTAGCATGGTAACAACAAAGTGCAATAAGCTGTTTGCAAATGGGGCATCCATGATTTGTCTTTTTCCTACAATTTTTAGTATGTGCAACTACACGTTTCATCTTTTGACAACTAGGCATCCTACAGTTTGCATCACGACACTGACATGCATGAACAAGAGACTGAATACACCTCTGAATCGATTGACGACGACATTCCTGAGGATTTTCTTGCTTATCTGAAGAAGAACCATCATCGAGGTCCAGCCCCAACCTATCCATTTTGTGATTATGTCCTTCTTTCTGATAGCAAGTATTACACAAGTCAAAGTCCTGTAAAAAAAGAAGAAAAGGACCATCATAAGATAACTTAAAACTTGAGCTCTCTGTTTCATCTAAAATTAAGAATCAATGCCTATATATAGTTACCTATTTCTCCCTTTTTTTAAAATTAAAAACACCAAAGTACATTCCTCTATTTTGTTTAACGAGAATGCTTTGGTTGTCTCCTCTCTTTTTTTTATGATTTTTTTGATGTCCTGAAAACAGCCATTTCCAGGTTTCCCTCTATTTATACATATATGAAAGCAACTCAACTCATTATTTGTCAAGTAATGAAACCCTTTAGGGCCAGTCCAAATTTGGTAAAATTATGAATAACAGTTCCTGAGATTATCATCAAAAAGTTTTATATTTTAGTAATGGTGTTAAATATTTGATTGCAAAAAAAATAATATTTGTATGAAGCTGAAAATACTTTATATTAGGATACTTTCTACCAAACTTAAACTCTGCTCTGTAGTTTTTTAAAACAATGCCTATTAAAGGATTTCCATTTTAGGATAAAAAGACTATATTTCATGACAGATTAGACTTAGAGGTACAAAATTTGAAATGCCTTCATACCAAGTTTTATTAAAAACAAATATTTTTTAAAGAAGCTGATAATAGCAACTGTCGACAGTTACATACAGAGCCGTATCATATGCTCAAATGTCCTTACAGTCTGAAAAGCTAATAAACACCTCCCAATATCTGTAATCATAAAAATATAAATTGCCAAACATTTAAAACCAATCTTTTTAGACAAAATCACTCATTCTTACTTCCACAAAAATAACCCATATAGTATTACTCTAGTGGTCTAAGTCTTGAACAAGCTCACTAAAATGCCAAGAGAATTCTCTCTTTAACTACTCAAAACTAAACAAACTTCCGCAACTTTACACTTTCCAAGACTGTGCTGTCACACTGACAGTGCTTAGAATTACAGACTTAGATGTTATCCAATTTTTTTTCTCTCCAAATTTTAAATATAATATCTACTGCTTGGATTGATTATACTAAAACCCATCATTTAGTCCTTCACACAACTATGCTTTATAAATATTGCTTATAAAATATAATTAACTACGGGTTGTCAAATTTAACATAAGAAATCAAGCTACTAAATGATGTATATACTTGCTTACATCACAAGTCTAACTGGAAACTACACACTCAGATCTGCCAGCATACTGGCAAATTTGAGTCTGTGCAGTTTGTCAAGATTAATCAGTAGAACAAACAACACAGACCCTTATCTTCAAGCGCATTATGCTATGGCAGATCTGGATCTTTGTTTTTTGCAGTTCCTCTCAACTTAAAGGTGAGTATATATGCTGACAACAGCTTGCCTTATGGATATTAAGTTTTAAATTATGTACTTTTGCCAACAAAAACAATGCATTTGCTGATCAGGATATTAGTGGGTATAACATAAACTATGCATGTAGTGCAAATGACACTTCTAACATATTCTATTCTAGTGATACAGTAAACTGTATTTTTTTTAATGCAGAGATACAGAATTCATTTGAAAGCATGAAATACTTACATCACATTGTGAACAGTGCCACCTTGTCTCCACTTGAGCTTTGCAACTGTTGCATGTGTACACAAAACTTTCTTTTCCCTGATTGTGAAGCTCATACAACATAGCCATTGTTGAATATTTGGCTCGCCTTAACGAAGAGAATTCATAGTGTTTTTCTCTAGCAAGAGTCAAGAAGGCATCACGTCCATCCATTAATTCACAACTAATATGAGGATCTGGATCCTGAAGAGGAGGCAACTGGGCAGCAACTTGCTGAGAATGCAGACGAATAACAAAGAAGACCTGAAAAAATGAGCAAGTAAATTAGTAATAAAGGCAATATCAATCTAAAGGAAATTCTAGGATTCCACTATCTTCCATGGGGCAACTGCCATGGATTACATGGTTGCTACACATGATGAGATGTGCTATTAAAATACAACTATGTGAAAGCCGTTTTATAAAATTGAAGAGAAAAAATAGAAGTGTTGCTAAAATAACCAATAAATAAGATCATACAAGACTCACCAAGAAATAAGGTCATACAAGACACATAATTTCATTCACCTCATGATTTTTGCTGCATCCGTTTTATAGGCTCATTGTCAAACAAGTCCAAAAATCTTTTTAAAAATTGAAATTCCAAAAGAGCAGACACTTTATTGGTCATAAAGAATTTTCAGAAATGGACTAGTTTAACGATACCTTAAAATATCACTCTTGGGTAATCTAGCAAATCCTTGTAATTCCAAAAAAAAAAAGCTCACACTGCTGTGAGATATACAATCAATCAAAATGTACAAACTTGAGAAGCATATATATGTTTTAGCCCAAAGGATTTACAGTGTTAAACCATCAAACTATTACAAATTTAAATCTGAATAAAAAGTGGCAGCGGACAAAAGGCCATTCTAGTATCTCAACTTATGACCTAATTTGCAGGAAAAAGATGTCCCACTGCTAAAATAATAGGTGTTAAGTGTAATGTTGACATCCAACATTTCCCAATCTGTTACGACTCGGCATTAGTGTCAACAGACTGGAAATTTAAAATACCAGCAATGTTATTTAAAATAAAAAAGCAAAACTACATGTTATTTTAATTAAAATACTAATCAAAAGAGTACTGTGATTTTAATTAAAATATTAAACTATAAAATATTACCTTAATTAAAATACCATAATAACAAACTTGTGTTATTTTAAAGCAAAATTGATTAGATAATTGTCAGACTTTGATCCAGGATTCTGAAAATGGGTTCATGCAGACATCTTCAGGGTTGGAAACAAGCAACAGCCGTTAGAGACTAGTAGATTTCACTACAGTCTAAAATCTGTACATTGATTTTAGTCTCGTGGGATTAAAGAAATTTTGATTTTAAATTAAATTAGACACAAAGGGTGAGGACAGCTGTCTTACAAATCTGCAAGGGGAGCAGGGTTTTTTTCACAGATTATAGTTACGATTTAAACTACATACTTCTAAACATGCTTTGATAGATAAACTCTATTTACCTCTAAACATGATGGAACACATATTAAAACTTAAAAAGAACTTGCCCAAATATAAGATAAATAAAAAATGTTAAAATAACGTATTGGGGAATAGGTTTATTATTATTTTGAATGGTTTATATTTGTTAATCAACACTGTTAAGTACATACACATAATGCCACAATATGATTCAGACCTTACAAAGCCAATCTCCACTTCCAAGTTTATACAAAAGAACATTCATCCAGTAGTGATAGCCTCATTTTGATTTTTGTCAGGAAAGGCAACCCATGTACAATGTGTATTGTGAAAGGGGTCTATATTTTTCTAACTACACAGTTCTTAAAACACAGTCCTAATGGTCACTTTCAATAAGCAGTCACCCGTTTGCAATGGCTATTCTAATATCACCAATATATAAAACATCTTGTTGGTACCTGTAACCCAGTCATAATGACAGTGAAACTCAAAGGTATCAATATGTGATTTTTGAAAGCAGATTTTTTCCCATTAAGATAGAGGGTCAAAGTAATTTGTTTGCTACATGGTGGGTGCCATTGCAGCAGAAATGGGAGTCCTTATATAGTTGGTTATCATCCTCTATTTGCCAATAAATTATAGCAATCTCTGAAGGGAAAAAAAAATGTTCATCTTATTAAGAGAAGGGATATATGTTACATTTATTTCATTAGGTTTGGAGATATTCAATATTCAAAATTTTTGTGAAGGCAGGTGAAGTTTCAGTTCATGGGCCAAAATCAAACTCAATATAAAGCTTCTTTTGATACATTGTTCATTGTTGGCTTGTCAGAGGAGCCAGATGTCATTTGATCTTGCTGAACCAAGTAAATGAAAAGTATAATAAAAAATATTTGACAAAAAGTACAAATCAGATTTACATTTTATATTGACATACTTTGATTTATATTTACATAATTTGATACTGAAGGCATGAATAACATTACTATTGTCTATAGTTAAAAAAACATGGGCACCTAGTTTTGTCATTCAAAAAAGTCATTGTTAACTAAACTACCAAAGAAAATTTAATAAATTACTCAATGAAGAACATAAAATAAAACTACTGATTAAAAGGAAATTACCTCAGATTCCTGCATAAAAACTGTTGGTATCTTAAAAGCTGATTATATCCATTTTATAAGCATCACAAACTTCCATTAAATGCTGGTAAAAACAAGTTTGGAAAAAATGTTGACAATTCTTTAAACATAAACCCATTTAACACAACTTTTTTATGTACTATATTAAAGTATTGTATTCATCTGCATCTATTGCAATACTTTTAAAGAAATTCTAACATACTGCTTCATATCTTTAAAAATTAGTTAAAATTGTAAACCAGTCAAAACTAGCCTCTGCATATAAACCCAAATGCTCAAACGAGTCTTAGATTGCTCACCTGCCTGATGTCTGCCTATAGCCAAACCCAAGAGCAGTTGGTCAAGAAATCTGGGTCAGTAGGATGCTATTTGAGGAAATAAGCCATAAAACAATTCTTTCATGGTTTCTCAAAATGTTTGCATAATAGCAATTCAGCATTATTGTTCAAGGCACCCTAGATGACCAAATGGTCTAAGGTACTAGCCTTTACAGATCACTAACATTTCACTTGTCTGCATGGGTTCGAATCTTGGCTTGACCAAAACATGAATATGTTAAGAAGCTTGTTAGAAGCTTCTAGTGGGTCAATGGTTCTTCCCAAAATTCTGTCAGATTCTACCTACACTAAATCTACTGGTTGCCATGTGTTACTTACCATGTGTTTTAAAATGTCATTAAACCAAAAAAAAAAACAAACAAGTGTCAATACTGAATGACCTTTCTGTTAATGTTGATGAAATTCAGTTCAGATGTAATTTTTTAAAGTTGTTAGAATGTTTATCTCTTTCTAAAGAGTGATATGTGATTTAGATTTTTAATGTAATTTTAACAATTTTTCAGTCATATCACTACACATATTAATCTTAAGATATATAAGCATACCAAGCTTCCTTGGTAATGTGATTTTGATTTTTAATGTAGCTTTAACAATTTTTCAGTCATTGCTACGATGTCTGCAGTGTGACAGTTTATAGTGATGTCTAGCACTGCAGGCATGTAGCATGATGTCCCACCCGATCACATTATCTTGACACCAGGCTGACCAGTCCCAACACTAATCTCTTAATTTTGAACGCCAAGCAAGGCAGCTGTTAGTATCACTTCAAATTCTTTGGTATGACTTGGCTGGGATTTGAACCCATGTCCTCCCACATCCTAGGCGGACACACTATCACTAGGCCACCAGAGTGGTCTTCTATTTTTAGAATTGTTTTATGGTTTAATGCCATTTTTCAGCACAAGACAACCCCTGAGTGAACCACCGACCAACGAGAAGCTAAGGAAAAGATTTCTCACCCACATTGGCTAAGCCTGAGACTCAAACCCACACAGAGATGAGATGGCAGTGATCTGCAATGATGAGTGCTTTAGACCACTCTGCCACTTAGAGCCCCTCAATATTTAGCAACAATAGTAACAGCCATACTTGATGGTGAAAATCAGCATAATTTGTATAAATGTCAAGACTCTCTTGACTGGATGCTTTTTGTCAGTTTCTCAAATTCCTTGGCTTTTAATTAAATATGGCTTCTTATTTTTAGTAATGGTAACTGTAATTAAAGGCAGATTTACATCATTTCCAGAAAATGTAAAGCTCTTAATGCCAAAATTATTTCTGTCAAATTCTATTTTGTGGCCTTTGAGAACACCTTGTCAAAATATTTATGTATTTTAATGACAGTAGAGTTATCAGAAAGCAGACTTGTATCATATGCAAGAATTTTCTTTTTGAGGGTACTTTACAATTTGGTTAAATTCTGCTGACTGGCAGATTATGTTAGGAAATCTAGTAGTTTTTAAGATTTTTATATATAAATTTTCATGATATATGCAATATCTTGACAGCAGATTGGCATCAATTGTTCAAACCTAGAAGACCTCTGGATGCTTTCTGACACAATTCTGCAAAGCAGAGCTTGAGAAGTCATTTGAATGTTTTTATATTTTTTGTACCAGTGGCCACATTTGATGGCAGATAAGCATCATCTGTATAAAAATTAAAGGACTTACAATAGACAGTTAAATGACAACACATCACTGATGTAGGGCCAAATATACAAAGCTCACTTGGTCTTACAGAGAGATGAACTGAAAATGAACCTCTCCTCTAGACATATATATATATATATATATATATATATATATATATATATATATATATATATATATATATATATATGGACAAAATTGTTTTAGCAACTACTTATTCATCATGATGCACCATTTCTGTTATTGTAATGAATTTTTTAAAAATGTTACACTAGACAACAGAGATTTTGCTTCTTGGACACTCTTGAGTGTATCTTATAGATTTTTGCCTGCTGATTACAAAAAGTCACCTTCAAATTAACCTATCATGTACCATTTCTTTTAAAATCTTAATTTGTGATTTCTTGTCATATTTTAAGTCTATATATTTCGCTCGCATTATATGATGCCTTTTGAAGCTCAGGTGTGTTGGTATGTTTATAATTTTTAACATAGCTTTAACAATTTTTTCAGTCATATCGCTAGATGTCTGCAGTGTGGCAGTTTATAGTGATGTCTAGCACTGGGGCATCATGCCGCAGACATGTAGCATGATGTCCCACCCAGTCACATTATCCTGACACCAGGCCAACCAGTCCTAACACTAAACTCTTAATGCTGAGCATCAAGCGAGGCAGCTGTTAGTACCATTTTTTGAAGTCTTTGGTATGACTCGACAGGGGATTGAACCCATGACCTCCTGCATCCGAGGCGGACGCTCTAACCACTAGGCCACTGGAGTGGTTATTGAAGCTCAGGCATGCCCAGGTATGTACTCATGGCAGGTTGCATAACGTTTGTGGAAATGATACAGCTTGGGCATGCCTAAGCTGGATAAATGCTGCCTGAAAAGGCTATAAAAGCGGATATCAGTTTGTATTTTATTGCGACCATTTCAAATCATAGCATTGCCTGATGTAAGTTATGTTAGAAGCCAGTTATAAACTTAGGACAATTGGTGACAGCAGAAATGTCTTGCCAATGTCACAACAGCCATGATACGTTCTGCTACATTTGTGGCGAGTACATGCTTAAGCCTCAAAGATGCACAATACTGGACCTGTTAAGAAAGCATATAAACTATACTTTGGTTGTAAGATAGGTGATCAAGACAAGGCCTGGGCTCCTCACATTTGCTGAGAAAGATGTGCTGTCGATCTTAGATCAGAGGTACATTTTCACGTTTCTTTTATGTGTGCACCATAGCCAACAGGTATTAAAGGGTGGACATTGCCATGGTGTAACAAGACAGCCTTGAGGCTTAACACTGATAAATCAATAAAGAAACACCATTTTTGTGGGTCATACTCGCAACCCAAAGAAGTGAACAACCCTTCAATGTCAGTACAGAAAACGAGGTTGTCAGCCTGTGTAAAAAGCTTTGTTAAAACATCTTAGCGGTTTCGAAAGACAGATATCTTTGTATCTTTGACAGTAAACACCATCTTTGCAGTCTTGGACCCAGTAGTTCTGCATTTGCTTTTGACAAATCTAAGTCCCTTACCAGGTCGTTTAATTCAGACTGTGTTATTAGATGAGGTTCACCAGACGTGTAGTTCAAAATTCAGATCAGTGTCGCTGTCCATGCTCAGGTGATGCATTGCATCATCTTCATCTTTTTCGTCTAAGCTCCATTTCTGTGGTGGCTCTGGTATTGGAAGACTGTCATGTGGCACTGGTCTTATGGCCAAAGGCCTATGAAAAGATTGAACTGTTGTTGCAGTACATCCAGTACACCAAGTACAACTGGAACATCTGGTGAGATCTAAAGGTAACGGCTCTGCTACTTGGAATGCAGCTCGGATATACCAAGTACTGTTGTTACATTTTGTGAATGGATAACAGCCTTGATAAAGCGTCACATTACATTAAAAAGAACTGGCCACTATGTAAGAATTTGGTTCATGCACAGAAAAACGTGGCACATAAACCACTTGTTGAGCCGACAAAGATATTTTTGCCTCCTCTTCACATAAAACTGGGACTAATGAAAAATTTCGGGAAAATGATGAACAAGGAAGGTGAAGGTTTTCGTTATTCGAGACAAATGTTGCCAAGAATAACTGATGCCTAGATTAAAGAAGGCATTTTCATTGGGCCACAGATCAGACATGTCATTAATGACAAGCGGTTCAAAGATCTGTTAGTGGGGCCAGAGAAATATGCCTGGAAAGCATTCAAGAATGTTGTTGAGAATTTTCTTGCCAACCACAATGCACCAAACTACATTAAGCTGATTGACAAATTTCTTAAAGCATAAAAAAACATGAAGTGCAACATGTCATTAAAGATTCATTTCATGCATTCACACTTGGACTTCTTCCCCACAAATCTTGGATAAGTCAGTGACGAACATGGTGAAAGAGTTCACCAGGACATTGCCACAATGGAAAAGTGGTATCAGGGCAACCAGAAAACATCAATGCTGGCTTGGCTGACTATTGTTGGACACTGCAACAAGATGAACCAGACAAATGAAAATCAGGAGCAAAACACTTTTAGCCCCATTACACTTATGCAGCGTGTCAACTTAATGCAATTAAACACACTGTAGTCAATAAAACTTAATTTCATGTTTCTCAAAATTCTTATGTGATACAGTCAATCTGAAACTATATTTGTGTTTACTTTAAAGAGTGTGATCATAATCATCAAACACTTTTCAGGAAGCAAAACTTTTCTAAAAATTTCTTGTCCAGTGCTATTTTTCAAGAATAAAAAATTTTCAACTCTTTTGACATTTGTATTCCTTACAACGGGGTGGGGAGATAATTTTTACCTACCTCCTTGTGTTTTTCCATAGTCTGATACAATTTATTGAAGAGATCATTTCCACTATGGGGTAAGCTTGTCTTCTTGCTATTCTTTCTAGCATTATTCTTGCTCTTTGAATTCTTCTTCTTCTGGTTTTGTTTCTGTCCCTTCTTTTTACCTTGAGCATCCTGTAAACAAAGAACAGTTTTGTTTGACACGTTAAAGCACAAAGCACAGCAACACAAGAAGTTTGCAGAGTGCCAAGGCAAATGGAGTAATATGCCTTGCCCAAGAACATATCCAACTGACCTAGGCATAATATTAGATTCCACACCCTCTCAATCACAAGACCAACACATAAACCACTGAGCCACTACAATTTCTATCTTCATTTGCTGCCTCTTATGACGTGGTTTGGCACAATGGACCAATTGTACATCCCCAGGCCCAAGGGGTACAAACAACAGAACTTGAGAAAGAAGACAAGAGTCCCTAAATGGAAATGCTATTCTACTGGTTAAGAAGGATTAATGAATTAATTACAATTCCTCTGACAAGTGTTGAAACACATCTGACAGTTCTTTTCTTTAAAACTCTAAATATGTAATTCAATAACAAAAAATAATTTTCTTGTACGTTTGAGTTGGTATCTTTCTCATGGCCTCCGACTTTGAACCTGATATCAAAGATAGAAGATAACCAAACCTGTCTCACTGTCAATACACACACAAGTGCAAAGTTTGGTCAATTAATGATTAATGCAATTATGGGATGGGATTAGTTACTGAACTGCCATCATTCAATGTATTCTTTAGATTTATCCACAACTGTTATCTTGATATTGAAATTGACCAAAATTCATCTGAATATGTATAAGAAAAGTTCAGAACAAAAAAGTATAACCACCTTTGACCTGATCCCAAAGTAAATAATGTCAAGCTCATTAAAAGTTTTTGGAGAGATATCATTTTGGCAGTATCTTATTGAAAAGAGGAACCACAAAGTACAAATTAGTTCTTATCCATGAGTATTTTTACCCCCCCCCAGAATGTTCTATTAATAAAAATTCTGGATAGAAGCCAGTTTTGAAATTCTGAATAATCTAATAAACAATCATGGCAATGTATTACCTTTTAAAATGATAAAACAAAAAACTAGAAGTGGTGATTTCTTGAAATACTTCTTCTTAATATCCAAAATTCCAATAGCATGAAAAAAAGCCATGAAAAACCATTTCACACGTAATAATTTTGACAGGCAGGAGGATAAAATAATGGATCTACAAAAACATAACTCACTCAAGTTTGTTTACAAAGATCTTTTAAAAAGGGCTAAAAGGCAGCATACTGCTAAGCAATAATCTTGGATGCAAGTATTGAATACAAATATATGTAGTGAGGAGTGGTCTGAGACTGATAACCGGCAAAATTTTGTACCAAGGATACCAATTTGATCTCTTTTAACTTCAAATTAATCCACACAATAATCACTACTAAAGACTTTTTTTTAAAAAGAATTAACATATTGGATGACAACAAATTACATTTTTTAAGAGAGAGAATGAAAGTACTGAACATTTCTTCTATAATTGCAATATTATTTCACAGTTATGGTACAGTTTTATTGAACATTTTGCACCTTCTTGCCCAAATATTGTACATTTGTCCAAAAAAGAAACACTTTTAGGAAGTGAACAACTCGACAGTTTGTGTAATTTGTTGCTTTTTTTTTTTAGCAAAATATTACATTTACACTTGCAGATTCAATATCCAAAATCCTTCCATTTATGCTTTTAAGCAGAGTTGTAATGCATAGAACATTGAAAAATATGCTAAGGCAAACAACAAAAAAAAAGAGGACCAATTTCTTAAAAAAATTGACCTCAACAGATGAATAGGTAACTTGAATCTGATTGGATGGTAAAAAGAACAAAACACTATTTTCAAAAGCCTATGTCACCTACATGTATTCATCTATTTTGATTAAGTATCTAAAGAGATTTCTTGCCATATGCATGTGTATGAGTGTGTGTGTGTGTTGTCCTTTTATTTTCTTTTTCTTTTAATATAGATTATATTTATTATTCCTAGTTTATCTGGAAACAAGAAATGTTTGACTGTAAGATGACCTTGGGATGGTTCCCTGACCCATGGTTAACCTAATACAGGGATAATTTAATGAGGGGAAAAAAAAGAGAAGTAAATTATGTCTGGTTTTATAACTTTGTGAAACAAGTGCAGACATTTTAGTGTTCAGATCTGCACCATTTTAATTCAGAATCAATTACTGCAAAAAGTGTTTTAGTAAAAACCATAGGGCAATGTTACTATCCATCCATGAATAGTGATAGCAAGATGTTGATAGTCACAGAGTTGCTATGTTGGAGGATGGACAAGCACAATTTCATTTAAAACAGATTCATATTGCTATAGTTAAAACAAAAAGGCTATCTCAGGGGAGATGGTCTTAAAGAGTTTCAGAATGACTGTTTAGAAAGCCCTTTTGGACAATCTATGATGACTTCCCAAGTGTATAAATTGCTTTTTTTCTCTCCCACATCGTCTCTCTTCCTCAATGCAAGAATGTTTTCAATGCTGACTAAGATGAAAAGAGCATTATCCATCTCTACTCCACCCCTGCAAATCATTTTGAGGAGCAAACAATTACTTTAAATTTGAAATGAAATAAAGACAGAAAAGTTTTGTTCAGTTAATTAAGTTAAAGGTTAATGGTGAAGGTTTTCTACCACTGGAGTTTCATCTCCTTCCCCTGGTGTTAGAACTTCAGCCTCTGCAGCAGCTGCCTCTGCCTCCTCCCGTTTTCTCTTCTCCTCTTCCTCTTGGTCAAGCTCTTTGATGCTTTCCTCCAACACATTTGGCCAGAAATCCCCTTCAAAATATGGCAGGTCATTTGGCCCAGTCATGTTGTTCTCTATGGAGTCCTTCAGAATGTCCTAAACGAAACAATTAAAGCTGTAGCCAACAAAAAGGTTCACAACTCTGGAACGAAAAAAATGCTAAGACTATTCCTTTCAGTAGCATCATGAACTTCACCTCACTGGGTTATTCCATTTAAATCTGCATGAAACAAAGAAGGGAAGAAACTTTTTTCCAAAGGACAGAAAAAGCAAAAAAGATTAAGCACCAAAGTCCTTTTTCTGTTTTTGTCTATCGTTAGTAACGATGGCCATATCTGATGGTGGATCAAATTCATTTGTATATGTGGAAGTGCTTCAAGATAGGATATTTTCTGTCAAATCTGGTCAAATGAAGCCAAGTAGTTTTTAATATGGTGCTGTTAAAGATTTTCAATTTTCAATAAGTCTTTTTTAATGGCAATTCAATATCACCTATAATCCATTATGTCAAGATAGTTCATTAAATTTGGTCATATTCTGATATAATTCTATTTCAACTTTAATGAAAACCTTGGGCTGCCGCTTTAATGTAGTGAAGTGAACATACCTGCTAAATGTGCTTCAAGATTATATAATTCATCTGAATATATAACAAGCATAGTCAGTTTTAATTCATTTATGAATGTGATAGCTAAAAACTACTTTAAACTTTGCTTTAATGATCTCTTTACCTTATAATCCACAACCACTCTTTCTATTATGGCTTTGTCAAGCATCTTTTTGTACCACTCCTGTAGCCTTTTTGGCTTTGGAATTTTCTGCTCAGGAGGATGACAATGGAAGATGTAGTCATCTCCTTCACTAGGTGGACATGCCCAGATATGAGCCCAGATGTAACCCAGCTGCTTGGCATATTCCAAATAACCAATGAGGATCTCATGGTAGACAGCTGTTCTTAGTTGACGAGGTTGGAAGAAATGGACACTGTCAAGGTAAGATATGTAGACTCTCCTGAAAAAGGTAAAAGAAATGATATCTCAATTTCAACTTTAATGAAAACTTAGAATGCAGCTTTAATGTAGAAACGCTGAATTGTCATTTTGAGAAAATGACATTTCTATTGGATCTTAAATGTTTGGATTGGGGGAAAAAAGTACTACTGTTTCCAATGGAAGATCAATGATTATATTGTTCCTTAATTGAGGCTTGTTCTAATCACAAAATCTGCAAAATATTGTATCCTGTGAGAAATAATTCACTGAAGATTTGATACAAGGCTATAATTTATGAAGATTTTTGTAAGATTGTTACAAGGTCTTACAATTGCTCACTTGACAAATTTAAGTGGAAGTGGAAACCGTGCACAAAATTTAAGTTAGTGAAGCATACACATAGGTTCACAGTAGTCGTGTGTAATGAGAGTGTACTACTCTTAAAGATACATTCCCTCAAATTTTTATGGTTTAACATATAACAGTAAGCACAAACCTGTGCTAAACACAAATCTAACCAAGAATATACAAAGTAATGTACAAATTTAGTTCCCCTTCCTCTAGCATAGGTGCTATCAAACCCTTTCCTAACTGTTGCCCAGAACTTGGCAAGAAAGAATGGCTGAGATGCAGTGAGACTGAACATAGGTTATGATTTTATCTGTATGGACGTTGATGCTGCAAATAGTACAATTTCTCTCCTCTACTTTGTACAAGCAAGCTAAAAAAGACATGAAAACAAAAGAAAACAATGTCTATGTTGGTACTTGCAGTAAGTGTCAAAACCAATCAAAATATTCTCATGGCACATCATTTCAATCAAATCACAAATCTGGCAATATTTGATGGATTGCCATAAATCTGGCAGCATCTGACAGATTGCCAACTATGTCTGTTAAACACTATTGCAAATAACAATAACTTGCTGACCACTGTTATCACTGCAACAATTTCTAAGCAACTTCATTGAAATTTTTCAATGGAATGTTTGGTTTTAATTATGACCATTTATTTATACATATATTGAACTGAAAGTGAGTAAAAAGAACTCTCTCTCTCTCTCTCTCTCTCTCCCAGGTCAATCAATCAATAGATTACAGGTTTATTCAGCTCACTGTAGAGTTTCAGTGCAAAGTCGCTATTGGCCAACTGTGTATTTCAATTTTAATTAAAATGGGACTAAATTTCTGACGAAAGAAACTAAACAGAAATATGTAATTTAGAATTTAATCAATTAAGATTCCAAATAAGTATAAATCAGTGAAAGTGGAACTTTTATACAAAACAAATATATCTCTACTCTCTAGTTTTTTAAAAATTCTGTGAAATCTGGAGGTCAGGAGAAAATACTTTACTCAGTATATTTGTAACTGCTATGAAAAAAAAATAATGTTGGTCTGGATGAATAAACTGAAAAGTTAGACAATACAATTTAGAAAAAAATGTAAGTTGTACATTGTGAATGTAATTTTCTTAAAGTCTGAGATGTGTATATGGTTACCTGGTATTGGGGTGAGGGCTATCAGACCCATACTCCTGAACATGCATACCAAAGAAACACACATCAGTGCCATCAATCTCTTCAAAAACAAAAAAGGACTTGGCCCTGTAGTGAAAGGTTTCTATCATCTCCCCATTATCACAGTATCTGCAATGCAAGCAAAAAAAACCAAAACAATAAAATGGCAATACTTCTCTAAGGGTACACGTGTACATTTTTTAAAATTAAAATCATTGTTAACTTTGTTCTGTCATGTTGAACCCAAAATGGTATTCAAATAAACTTTGTGACACATTTATTTTTTTAACACTATTTAGGCATCTTTATGTGCTATTAATGACAAGCTTTGAAGATTTGTTTTTCAAAATCAAAAGTATTGTGAGTGATTAAACAAATAATGCAGTCTCCTATACCTTATGTCATGGATTTTTGGTTACTTTTCTAAGACAAGTTTGTTTTCTATTGGTATTCCCATTTCATCCACTCATAAACTTGTACATTGCTAGAATCAGCTCTCCAATGATATAACACCATAAAATGGGGTACCTAACTGCCAAATGCATAATGTACCAAAACTGGTGTATAACACAAAAGATAGAAAACTCATTGAATGTCCATGTGCAATGGGTGTGTGAAAAACACTATAATCTATCACAAGAATAATAATTGCACTTATGCACAAGGAGCTGCAACAGCTAAGTTAGAAGCACATTAAACTCATAATTCAAGTCAAAGGTTCAATACACTGGCCAGTCCTGGTTAGCTGCCTGTTGTGTCCTTGGGAATGACACTTGCCTCTGGTTTCAACAGGAGGATATAGCCAATAAGGTGAAGAAAGTCCTGTTATAAACAAACCAATCAAACAACCAATATATTTCTGGTTAGCTGTTGTTCCAAGGTTTTTTGCTTCTTCTAATGTAAGTAGCAGGATCTACATCTTGTGGTAGATGGCCATCATCTATGTAAACTTGAAAGGCCTTGTTGCCAGGTTGTCAATATGCTTACTGTCAAATTTGTTTTGCATTTTGTTAGAAAAAAAAATATCTTTTAAAAACATAATTTTTTCAATAACAGCAGCCATATCTGATAGATTACTGGCATCATTATCATAAACATGGATGTTTTACATGCAACGATGCGGTTAAATTTGATCAAAAACTGCTGTGTGGTTTTTAAATAGCAATAATGTACAGGATTTTCCAATTTCAGTAACTGTAAATTGGCATCTCTTGTACACAGGTGAAGTCCCTAAATGCAGACTTTTTTTCTTATGAATTTGGTCATTTAGTTTTTCTTTCTCCAATTTTGAGTAATAATGGACATATTTGCTGGTTGATCAGCATCGTTTGTATCAATCTGAGAGGCCTTCATGGTATGACATCTCAAATTGGGTCAAATTCAGTTCATTGCTTTTGGAGAAGTCATTTAAAGATTGTATATATATTTTTTTTAAATCAAGGCTATATTTGATTGCAGATTGACATGATTTGTATAAAACTTATGTCTTCTATTCAGTTACTGGCATTCCTTCTCCACCAAATTTAGTCCCATGATATTGAAAATTGTTTACAAAGTTGCTTTAAAAGCTTTTATATTAGTAATGGCAGTCGTATCTGATGGTGGATCAGCATCACTTCAAGTCTGAAAGACATTCATACCTTGGTACTGTTCATCAAATTGATCAAATTCTGTTTTGTAGCTTTCAAGTTGTTTAAAGGTTTCTTTATTTTCTGTAATGGCAACCATATTGGACAAGAGATTTACATCAATAAAACCAACAAATAAAGGCTTGTAATGAAGAACTTTTTCTAGTAAACTGGCACCAATTTTTTGCAATCTTTTTAGAAACTGTACAAAAAAAACAATTATGCATGGACAAGGCAAAGCAGCCAATGCACAATGGATGAAGGACATTATCACAAGCTCACCTGACATTATGGCCAGGCGAGATAAGAAACAAAGTAATCATAGCTATTCGTCACCCAACAGGATTATACAATATTATGCAAATTAACACTACTTCCATATAATGACAATATGACAAACCTTGACTTGCCTAACAAAATGTTTAAATTGCAATGGGCCATTGTCAGTTCTTTTTTCAACTTTCCTTTCAAAGTTTAACAGTATGTGGTTTTGTAGGCTTAGTGCAATTTATCTGCACATGATGGCCTGTATATTTAGTGTAGGAATAACTCTCAAAAAAGAACCACCCAACCTACATACCCAAATTGGCTGAGCTGAGATTCAAGCACACACATTAGACCACTATGCCACTTTGGGCCCCATCAAGTTTCTCAGAATTAGTACAACACAATTATGATACAACATTAAATACCTTGATTTCATTCCTGGCTTGACCTCTGTAATTTTGTCTGAACTAGATAGCACTCTGATTGATACTTCACCTGCCCCAACATCTTTCTTCTTTAAAAAATTGTTGATTCTATTTTCTAAGTAATATCCTAACTTTGTATTTTGTAATCCTGAAAAAGAAGGAAAAAAAACATGATCTCTTATAAAAGAGAATACCAACACCATTCATATTAAAAAAAGCTTTCAATATAATTCCTACACATATTAGAGAAGCTAAATTTCTGTTCAAACTAGAAACTTGTTCATGGTCACAAAGGTTCCACTGCTCTATCACTGACTGAAGATAAATCTTAAATGGATCATTGAACAAAAAATAAGTGACTTTACAAACCAGAGTCAAGACCAAAATTAATATGGAGCATAGAAAGATAACTGCAATTAAATAGTGTGATCAACATTATTACATGCAACTACTAGGCTAAGTCAAGTTAATAGCAAATAGATATTTAACAACAATTGAGCATGCTCTGTGAGAAATAAAAATGGATTTCGAAAGTAGCTGATGTGTTAGCTATACTAGACATAGGTTCAGCACCATTTTTACTCAGGACTATCTAGATGTTATAAAAAGTTGTCTAATCAAAATCTCACGTTGATATGACCATCCATGTAGAAAGAGTAGGAATGAGATTTAAGATAGTATCTATGTCATATAAGCACCATATTCATTTAGGACCAACTAGATAAAAGTCTTTTAGTGTAAGAAGTTTTTAGTGATATGACCATCCATTCAGGAGGAGTAGCCTATGATTTTCAAGATGGCTGTCATGAATGTAACATTGATACCATTTTATTTAGAATCAGGTAGACATTACAAAAAGTTTTAGATAAAACTACGTACTGATCTGACCATCCATTCAGGACGAGTAGCAAGAACAAGATTTTCAAGATGGACTCTGGTAGCTAAATACAGATGTATAAGCAGCATTATTTCATCTAGAACCAACTAGACAACAGAATGAACATGTATCTCAAGTTTCATAGCTCTCCATGCAATTTTGAAGGAGTATTGCTAACATACTTTTTCTAATAGATGTCCAAAAGATCATTACCAAAAGCTCTGCTCTGCTGGTCTATGAAAAGCAAGTCAATAACTATTATCTCCTTTATTAACCTATCTCTTCCACCATATTCACATGCATATTCTTTGGATTTGTCAACTTTCATACAAACATGTGAGATAAATTTTATGAAACACTTGGGAACATTAATAACACATAATAAAAATTTAATTAATGTAATTCCTTCTCATATGAAACTGAAATGCAAGACAATCTGATCATATAGTCACGAAACTGGACACACTTATGGAATACTATTGACAGTTTAAAATTATGAAAGAGCAAAACCTTGTAATGCTTGCCATTATTTGCAAACTTCAACTGTAATTGAAATATTAAGACTACATAAACTGTAATTTAAATTGGGCTTTTATAAATTACTTGCCCATGTCCAGAACATGCTCAAATTTGACTCGGGGCAAGTTTCAGGTGAATGAGAGAGAGAGAGAGAGAGAGAGAGAGAGAGAGAGAGAGAGAGAGAGAAAGAGAGAGAGAGAGAGAGAGAGAGAGAAATAAAGAAAGAGACAGAGGGGGGGTCAGTTCATGAAGCTTTATGTTCTCCAAGTTATCACTCTATGATCTAAACAATAAATTATATATCCAAACCTTACTTTCACATTTATATAATCTGTATTCTTTAATTAAATAATTGTCCAGTTTCTTTCATCAGATAACCTTTCAAAGTGCCATTCCCATCATATAATCAATGTCAAGGTCAGGCACATTTTCTCATGCAGATTTTGAGTATGATATTGAATTTACTATTGAATGCATGTTTTGACAAAGGAGAAAAAAATATTTATATTTTAAGTTACCACTCATATTTTTATTGCAATATATATACTTGTACAGATTTTTTGCCAATCCACAAGTCCTTAATTAGTTTGTGGGCAGTTAATGAGCTCCAAATGTGCCAAGATTGCCAACTCTAAGCAACTGGCTTGTCAAAGATTGTTTTGATGCATCTAGCAGAATTTAAAAGTGACAATTGTTAATAATAGAAAATTCTTTCACAGGTGTGTTTTGAAATAAAAGGCACACATCACTACAATTAGCCACCTGGAAATCTAGCATCCACATGCAATGTTTGTCATTTTTGTTTTACATGATTATTACAGGATATATACAATGTGGCAAAAAATAAAATTGGATTTTTAAAAATAAGATATCATAAAGCAATTTCAAAATCTGGCTGTCATAGATTGTTTAGATGCATGTTACTAATTTCAAAGTCAAACCTGAATGATGTTGATGTGGAAGCGAACATGTTACTGAATAACATTCCCAGAAAAAAAAAAAAACAACAACAAGTCAATTTATTAATATTGAATATTCAAGTGAGGGACCTAGCTTTACCTTGTTTTCTTACTGGATGGATACTTAAATCTGCATGAAAGTGGAAAGGTAGAAAAAGAAAAATGTTATGATGTATTAAAACATGATTAAAATTAAGACATTCTGTTCCTGCCTGTTAAATTTTTTCAGTTAATAGTCTTAATATATATAAAAAATCTAGACAAAAATCTTAGTTTGAAAACTATAACTGTCAACATATCATTATAAGGTGCAAAGATTAGAAGTAAACAAAAAAGTTCAGCATTTCTTAAATAAATATAATGCGATTTTCTTAGAACAAAATATATTGTACCATAATTTTGTTAAATATATTAGTTGCAATATTTTTTTCTATCCCTGGAAGGCACGTTTAATTTTCCACTCAGCGTGCAATGGGCAAGCTGTCATTTACAAATGTTATGAAGAAGGATTATATATGCTGTAATTTAAATCAGCATGATTACACAAGCAATAACTGAAATCTGCAAGACTACATACACTTAAATCGAAATATTTAAGACTTAATATAATGTACGTTAAATCAGAAGGACTACACAAGCAATAACTGAATTCTGCAAGACTACATACACTTAAATTAAAATATTTAAGAATTCATGAGGTAAAATAAATCAGCAGGACTACACAAGCAATAACTGAGACATAAGCTGTAATTGAAATTTTAAGACCAAGTTAGTTTTCTTAGATGTTTTTACACAGTATGTCAAAACCTGTACTCCTTGAAACTTACAATAAATCATACCATGTAAACCTATTCTCAATGCAAACTAAATGATAAAATTAGTATACTACCTAAAGGAAGATTAGAACAATTGCTCTCATTCCTTAAGTATTCTCCTCCTCCTCTTGATCAAACCAAACCAAACTAAGCAGTCACTGGAGGTCACACTGAGGTTATGTTTATACTTTGAAAACTGTTTGGTATATATTTGTCATATTACAAGGTATATTATGTGAACACTACAAGTTTTTAATCTTTCAAGGAGTATGCAACCATGAATTCATTTTGTGGATATTAATTTTGCCCATTTTCTGGTAAATGATATTTTCATCAGTACTAAAATTTATGTAAGAATTTAGTTTAATTCCTATCCTTTCCCATGAAGAATCATTGTTCACTGTTTTTTGAAATTCATGCTTTTTTTTGCAGCAACCATGAAATCCACACAAATTTACACCTATGAAAAATAGTAAATTTACAGTAGTACTTAGTTTATCTGGTGAATTGATCATTAAGAATCCTCTAGAATCTTCCATCACTGGCTTTATGTCTCATTAACCAAGAACTGTCAAAAAAAAGATTTAATATCAAATATATTCTGCTAAAAAATGGTACAGTAACACTAAACAGTTAAAACAAAAAAAACTGAGAAAGCATGTGTAACCTCTCTTCTCTCACTCACTCCATAATTAAGAAAAAACTTGTCCAACAAATGAAAAATTATAAAATACTCACTTTTCGCAGTGTATTTATTTTCTTTCCGTTTCAATCCCTTGGCCTTTAAACAATTATCACAGGTGAACCTAAAACAACAAACAAATTGCATATAAAAATTTGAACACAGACAACCTTTCTCTGGATAACATGCACTGAAAATATAAACAGAATGCAAAATATTGTTCTACACTCACATAAAAGACCAGCTTTTATGGTAGAATTCAGAAGGAATGCCATATCAACCGGCATATATGATAATACTTTTTGACCAGAAAATTTTAAGATTCATCTTATACTCTGAACTGACTTGTATATGGATTTTGTCATCCAAATTGTTTTATCGTATGTCACAACTTTTCACACTGAAAAAATTCTCCAAAAGTATTTAAAAAAAGGTGTAAAAACATATTTCATTTTGGGGAGGAGATTGTGTATGAAAAAATATTGGATTGGAAACAATTATATGATTGTCAGTATTAAAATGAACTTACATCAGCATGCATCAGTAATCTACATTCTTTTTGTAATATATGTTTAAATTTGATACGGGTGCATTAGAATTGAAACGTTAGAAGATGAATAACCATGATAGAGACATATTGCATCACAATCTTTTTAATGCACCTCATGATCAAATAAAAACTATGCCCCATTGTGTGTGTGTGTGTGTGTGTGTGTGTAAGAGAGAGAGAGAGAGAGAGAGAGAGAGAGAGAGAGAGAGAGAGAGAGAGAGAGAGAGAGAGAGAGAGAGAGAGAGAGAGAGAGAGAGAGAGAGAGAGAGAGAGAGAGAGAGAGAGAGAGAGAGAGAGAGAGAGAGAAGGGGGGTATTTACAATTGTATGGTGATCTTATATTGTTCACTTGATGACAGTGATCATACTAGTGTACAAAAAAGTGCAGTACCATATTCCAATATCAGTTAACACCACTGGGTAAGCAATTCCTTCTAGTTTCAGTTCTTACTTCCATTGTTCATGAATCGGGTGGCTTTGCTTTGTACATGCTAATTAAGTAGGCTACCAATAAGGAAATGAGGCTAACCATGTGTATTATGAATATGCTTCCATACAATCAAAGGAAATGAGGTGTTTGCTCAGTCAATTTCTCAACCAGTGACTTATTTTAAACTTTCCAATAGGTCTGACAGCAATTTAAAGTAACATATAGCATACGCAAAGATAAACAATTGCCATCTAAGTACAGGAAGAATATATGCACATGAAAAAAATCTTATCTGTTGGGAATGGAGAGATTGTTATACTTGCAAAGAAAATTAGACATCATGCAAAATAGTAAATGTACTCTGTATGGATATAACTATTGTGAATATTCAAATTCTAAAGGAGTATGGTATGTTTTTTCATAGTCGACATTTACTATTAGTTTTTTCTCTCAAGCTTTAAGCTTCAGCTAAACAGGGACAATAAGGTGAAGAAAAAAAAACAAAAGAGCTGGAATCTGTCTCTTATATATCAGGCTATATTTTATTTTGATCATGAGTGTAAGATGAAAGATGTGATGGAATAAATATGCATATGTCTCTCTCTGTATCTCTTCCCTCCTCTTCCAAGTGGAAAAAATACTTTAGCTTCAATGATGCAATTTCCCTATTGCTGGTATTCTTTAAAAGCATTAAATTGAGACTCGAAATAAAAAAGTTATTGTAGTTTAATGCCACACAGTATCATAAATTTTATCCTATCTGTAAGTCAATAAATTTTCAGGTCAGCATCATTATATATATAGCTAAAAGTACACATACATTTCAAACACTTTGTGTGAAACAAATTGGACACTTTTAGTTACATTTATTGATCCAGATTGGAAAGGTTACCAAGTCACTGAGAGGACAAAATTTGCGATGCTGAGAGGAACAAAGTGAAAAAGATGAAGCCGGGGTATTGATCTGGTCTTGTCTTATACTCAGCATCAACGTATATATGGATGAAGGATGGAAATTTGCTCATTCAACTTGTACTCTGCATCAACTTATACGCCCACAAATATGGTAATTGCTCCAAAACAAGTTTTTATACCCTTAGCAATCCCCACAATACCTCAATATGTGCTGGTCACCATGTAAAAGGCTCCATCATAGATTACATATCCACTCCAATCTTCTGCCCACTTTAACCTATGTGGGTATCTATCACATTTTTATAAGCAACATTATGCACCTTTAACCGAAAAGAGAGAAGAAAAACTAATAATAAAAAAATTATTCATAGTTATGACTGCTGGATTTGAGCCTTCATTCATATAAACTTATTTGAATAAATCAATTTTACATTTTGTAATTAAAAACAAACTGAACTTACCCATTGGGCCAAATCGGTTCGAAATGTAATACACATATTTGATGAAGTTTTCTACCACATTCCAGGCATTCAACAAACCTGAAAATATAAAGTGCAAAAAAGACTGCATCGTTATATACATACATACAAACTATTGTCTTGGTGTGTGATTTGGATTTTTAATGTAACCAGACATCACAAGAGGTCTTAAGAGTCAATTTCATTTGATCAGTGCCATTTTCATTTAGGACTGATTAGATGTACAAGTCTTTAAGTCCATTCAGTAGTAGAACCATCAAGATTTTCAAGGTGGCTGATGTGATGGTCATACTGGATAACTGAAGGGCATCATTTTTATTTAGGACCAACTAGACCAAGGAATAAATGTGTATAAAGTTAGGAATAAAAATAAACTTGTGCTAATGGATGGACACACAACTTATGAAAGACCACCCCATATGCTATTCTGGTCGATAACCAAAAGCGCTAAAATGAGACAGTCTTATCTGCTTTAATAGCTCAGCTAATTTTAACTATGCAATCTGCATTCACTATCATCTTTTCCTTGGACATTTAAATTACTGCAACAAATGTTTTATCAAGTGTTTAAATAATCCACAAAACATTACAGGTTTGAATACCTGGTTCACTTGAAAAGAGGGGACAAATTTTTAAAAAGGATGGAAAACATGCAATCCTATCTCAAGCTGCAGAAATGCAGAATGAAGATGGACACAGAAACAAAACTGAAAGTTCACTTGGTCTAACTGCTAGGCAAGCTAAAATGCATTCATAAATATATTTCTAATAGATTATTATTCAAGACTATACATTTAAAACTTAATAAATCCACAAAATTTAATGTGGCAAGGAGTATTTTTCAATACAATCATGAATCTCTCTCTCTCTCTCTCTACACACACACACACACACACACACACACACACAAATATAATCAGTGGGTTTTTTTTATGGTGGATTGATTGACTGATTGATTGTAATTTTACAGTGTACCAGCACTGTTAGGCTATTTAGCACCAAACAAAAGGTTCTATCTAGGATCATTATAATGTGGTAAGTGGTTTCATATCGACCAACACATGCATTAACACAATGAAGAGACTACAAATGACCAAAACATAAAACTTAATCCAAGTGTGACATGTGAAGACAGGAAAAGATAAGGTTATACATATTCCAACCACTTTCAAGGTGGGATATAGAAACTGCACAAGTCCTCTTGAAAAAAAGTGAATTTACTCACGGTTCAAGATCTAATTGATCATTCTTCATCCTAACAAACTGATCTTTCCTGATTCTCCTGCAATGGAAAAAAAATGAAAATATGTAAACTTTAAATGTCTTTATGGAACAAGTATACAGTGATGTAAACATAAAACTTCATTAGGATGGCAGACATACATGGGTAATAATGTAAACCACTTCCACATTGAAAGAGGATTACAAAGAAACTGCTACAACGCCCATCTGCTGAAAAAAAAATGAAAGTTAATTCTTTTGTCCAAAACACTATTTCAGGGCTCAAATTTAACACAAATTTCTTTGTAGCCAGAAGGACTTGTATACTGAGAAACTTGCTAATATTGCCAAATCTTTGCTAGTCCAGTCCACAAAACAATGTCACTCACTTGTATTGAGAGTAACAATAATTTTATTTCATAAACAACATCATATGAAATGCAGCAACACAGAAGTTTAAATTGCAAAACGTTATTTTCCTTATTATAATTCAGTCATTCCCTGTCTTTTGTCCATGTCTTCCAATTTGATTTTATGCTTTTCCCTATCATACGAATTATTCCTTTCTTTTATGTCATTTTCATTCAATGTTTGCATTTTTCTGGTGGCCGAATACTTTCTATAATAAATGCCACATTTTTTGCCTGTCCTATAAGGAGGGAAATGTGCCTCATTTTGAAATCTGAGATGTTACAGCACAGCTGACATGAATTATTTAAAGAAAGAAAAGGACTGGCGCAGTGTCCTTTGCAAGAAACATGTCTTTGGACACGAACCCAAGTTAAATGGCCTGTCCCTAATAAAAACTTTACTTCAGCAGATGTTCTACATGATCAAAGCAGTGGCTATTGTAAACACAAATATAAAATATTAGCTTCAGATGATAATGTTAGTTTCAGCTTGGAAAAGGTGTTTTCCCATAAAATGAAGCCATCTGACTTTGCACATTGTATTTAACAGCTCCAATTACGATCTCATCATCAATAATATAAGTTTAGTAATTCCTCCTAATTAATCAAACCTCAATGTATTATTGAAATTAATAAAAAGGTGGAAAATTTGAAATCTTATGCCCATGCTCAGAGATTTTAATGTATGGCATTCTGCTTTGATATCTCCAGGTGTATTCAATTATTTGTTCATTCTTGTAAGTGAAAAATATAAAAACTTCTATAATCTTCATAGAAAAAGTAGTTGTATGGAAAAGATGTGTCAATAACGTAATTGTAATAAATTTATCTAATTCTTATATTTATTTTGATGCAAATGTAAAATATGCAGTTTCCTGTTTGTGACTATAGGCACATTTTTGGCTAGCAAGAAAAAAGTGGGGAATCCCTTCAACAAACAAACATATAAACTGATTTCTTTGAAAAGCTTTTGCCATGTGTGGTATACCGCTTTGTAGTTTGTTGTTGTGGTTGAGCGAATAAAGTATGATACCATTATCATTTTTCATTTAATTTGTTATCAGATTAATTAGAATCAATCAATAAAAACTTCCTTTGTTAATGACGGGACCATAATACACACTGTTCAGTGAAAAGAGCAAAATCAGATGGCTTCTTGTTATAGAAACGCAACTTTCCGAGGAAGAAATTGACATCATCTTCTCATGCTAATATTTTATCACTGTTTAAAATAGTCACTGCTTTGATTCTACATCACATCTACTGAAAAAAAGTCTTTATTAGGGACTCATAAACGAATGCTTTCTGATTATAACCAAAAATTACTAGCACATTTGACTACTGACATTATGAAAGTTACTAGTCTGACAGGAAGGACTACCACTGATTTTGAGCCCTGTATTTTAACAAGTTACCACAACTTATTAATAATCAAGATAAATACCTGTCATTCAAATGTAACATAATGGTTTATCACCACTGAATTAAACAAGTTGGACTTATAGTTGGTAATCTTAAGAAAATCTTTACAATATTGAAAAAAAAACCTCAACCCAAATCTTGAGCAGATTTTTTAATAATCAAAATTGTTCAAATTGTGACCTAGGTAATGAAAATAATCTTTGCAGTTATTCAATACTCTAAAAAAGAAAACCTGACACTGAACAGATGGCACAAATAATTCATCCTGAAATATATATTTATTTTCTATCTTTATGCAGTTGCAAGTACAATTTGTTTCAACTTCATCCAATAAATTTGTATAAAAGATGATCAACAATTAGAGGCAAAAGTGCACCTAGCTAAAAATCCTATTATATAAACAAATGGCCACTAGTCAAAAATTAATACAGTATTCATGCTAAATGATGATAGACTTCAGCTCCAGGCTTGCAATTCATTGTGCTAAAGTGATTGTTACAAAGTATTCTATAATACTGATGTTACTTCCATGAAAGTTAAAAAAGTATTCGAGAGGATAAATCAAGCTCTATATTTACATAATTCAGCTTGAAGGCATGCTTCAACTCAATTTATCATATTAGAAATTAGAGAATAAATAAACTGATTTACATGCAATATATGCCTGTGTAAATTTGTACTAGATTGAAAAGAGTCAAGACTTGAAAACAGTGTTCATGGGTGGTGGGTCTGACATGCATACAAACAGGTCAGAGTTTCTGAGCTGCTGCAAGGAACATCGAAATGTAGTTATATGCATGAGCTTTAATAAATGAAAAATGTTATTTTTAAAATAATGCTGTTTCCTTTTTCCTGATCTGAATAAAATATCCAATAGTCTTAAATGTTTTGGGTTTTTTTCACCGTCACATGACACGAGATTAATATAACTGAAGTCAAATCAACCTTAAATTGTGTGGAACATGGTATAGGGCACTAGACCTGTTGGCTAAATCAAGAACTTTAAAAAGGTTTCACACATTTTTCCTGTATCCCAATCATGTTCAACCCATGGCCAATTTGTTTTCCAGTGGTCTTTAAATGTACAAATATGGTGTTTGTCATATTTTGCATCCTTGTTTGGCTTATTCTTTTAGCAGGGGGAGGGGGTACATTTAAAAAAAAATTATTTCTGCAACTTTTTGTATTTGCCAATGGCTGAAAAAAAGCAAAGTTAAAAAAACAAACTCATGATCTGAATTGATTATCTGTTATGTTAGGAGGTACAGAACCAAGTGTTAAGGTCGGTCTGCATTTTAGTGTTGTAGACAGTAGCTAATTCAACATTATTGTACAGGATCAGTCATGCAATATGCGTGCACAAATGTTTTTAGCCAGCCATTACCTCAGAAATATCAAATCACTGAATAAGGATTTAAGCGGACGACTTCTGAATTGTCTCATTCCAAGTAAATAAGTGAAGCCCCTTTGAACGAGATCTGAATTCAGGACTTGTGATTGGATACTTTTGTGGAAGAGTACTCAAATCTATTACCAGTTCAGTTTTCTATACCTGTTCCAGTCTGATTATCATGCTCACAGTGCTTCAAGTAACATTGCTTATAATGTACATAATTTTTCATATATATATTTGTTGACATTTTATACTTTAAAAAACTATTCTGAGACTGCTAAGGAATACTTTTAATTTCCATTTGGTGGAAAAGTTCACAGATTTTTTTGGCAAGTTTATCTCTTGGGTCTGACTGGTAAATCTGCAGGTCCCGGACCTTGGACCACTGCTATTTTCAGGCCCTGAGAGATACTGCAGTTTTCAAGTCATTTTCTGAAAATATAAAATACTGTGTGATCCAATTCAAGCATGCCTCAGTGTATCCTTTGGTAAAGGACTTTTCTGGCATGACATAGCACTGTTAACACCCAATCAACGCAATACACCCAAGAAAAGAGTGATCTGAACTTGAGAATATCCAAGTTGAGAAGTTTTGTGAATACAGAGACAGTTTCACTAAAGCACAAGATTTCTGTCCTCTCAACTTCTAACATGTGTTTACCTAGAACACAGAATCTCACCTGTACTATTCAATAATATATTTCCCATGATCTACTAACACAACATGCAAAAACCTAAAAGAACATTTATACTGATGCTACCCCATCAACACTGATGCAAAATTGATACCATTTCAAAAAAGGTTAGAAAGCTAACAACCTTTTATAACTTCAATGTCATTACCATTTTGAGGGCCAAATGTGCAGAGCTTTTACGTTAACAAAGGATGAAGTTGGAACTATTTAAAATACTGTCCATTGGAGCCATAAAGTATCACACCTTACAGTGAGACCACCTTGCAATGAAATTAAAATGACACTTTTCCAATACAGTTAGAAAATTCAACACACTGTTCATCAGGTAATATTACCTCAATTTGTTTTAATATGGCATCCAGTTTTATTATGTGTTATGAATATCTACATACATATCTACATAACTCTTGGCAGAATCTAGTTATATCTACCACTCTGGAAAATTAAAAAAAATTATAAAAATAAAATTTCAAGTGTTGTGTGTACTGGACCATAAGCATCTCAAGCCACATGCTATTATTTGCAAACACTGTATTAATAGGAATATGTTAACGAGGGCAGTGGGGTGACCTGTCAATGCTAAATACACAGTTCTACATAAGAGAGAACAGAAACATAAAAATAGTTGATATTACTCTATTATCATATTTCATTGATGGATGGTGAAAGAAAAAAAATACACATTTTATACAGTAAAAACCTGTTATAAGAGACCACCTCTTCTGCCAACAAAAAAAAAATGGTCTCTCAAGACAGGCTCATACCAGGTCTGTACAAAAAAACCAGTTTCCAAGGTCAGGTTTCAGAACAATTTAAAAAAAAAAAAAAAACCTACAATCACTGCACAATTATTCTGTTCTTCATTAAATATGAAATCACATTTACTTTTGAAGACCACATATATTAATTAGCATGTGAAATAGGTTGATTTACTCTTTTTCCTTTATAATAACCTAAAATTTTTTAACAATGTTTAACCTGCTATTTTGTGAGTGGTCTGCTCTTTTTCACTTCTTTCAGTTACAATAACTATTTTCTCAGCCTTAAAATTTGTCTCTTTTTATTTTCTCAGCCTTAAAATTTGTCTCTTTTTAGTTGGAGGTTTGTCCATTGTTATTAAGGTTCTAGGTGTTAATATTATTATGAGCAGTTTTAATACTGAATGTAAACACTGTTTACACTAGGCTTTGGTAAAATATGAAAAACTGTGTAGCGCTGATCTAACAATTAATGAAATAAAAAGAATTATCTCCACCAGAAACAGAACCATTTACAAGAGACAAAAGTTAAGGGCTTCATTCAAATAAGACATACAAATATTAACTCTATAAACAATGTATGTAACCTGGTCACACCAACTTGAATGGATGTGATTGGGACGTAATCACTTAACATTGGGAGGGGTGGGGGAGAACAACAAACATCAAAAGTCTTGAACACTATCACTCGAATTCCATAAATAATTCTCTCCTGCTGGTTTAATAGACAATGACCTTATTCATGCCCAGGCAATAAGGATTAACTCTAAACATAAACAATATACATGACCGTCATTCATAGCAAGTATCAAAATGCATATTTTGCAAAGACATTGCAGTTTTGGGTCGAATTCAGTATGTGGTCACTCACGACAGCATATTTACAAAATAAAATTGATCCATGCATTATTATTTTGGTCAGATATGACAGGTGGTCACTCATAACAGTTTTTACTGTATAAGGATAACTTTTAGTATTCCTCAGTTCTAATTTGGATATGTTCATAGGTGCCAACCCTTAAGGCTTGCAATAAGTGAAAGTAAGGATAACAAATGGTGAATTTAGACATGCATTCGTGAAATGATCTTCGAGTCTGGGAATATTTGTCAGAACAAACATTTAGCATGGGATCATGGTAGATTGTGTTCAACAAGAAAACTCACAATATTTCAGCATTGGTAGCTTGCAGGTCTTCCATCAATGGCTTAAAATATTCCAGAGCTAAAATCTGCTGGAATTCTTAATTTTCCCAACCTCTGTGTGCCATTTTGCTACCAATATATGCTTCCTCACATCATCTCTGCCATCTAGTCAGTTTCCTCTGAACCTTTCCACCCCAATTTTAATATTTGGACATTTATGTTTGGGTATAGGGTCAGAGTCCATTGGCAATCAGAAAGTGTAATTCGCTGGCACCATTTGGTGTCAGCATGGAGTAGCCACTTACTAGTAGGCTTGGCGAACTAATACAACCTTTCATCGAGATATACCTGCATTAAATCGATCGGAATACGATTTATTTTCTCAGAAATTGCAAGAATAGCATTCATTATTTCTTTAACCTGCTGACAGACAAGTTGTTATTGAAATCTGACCTGTATCTGGCCATTGCATTCCTAGCCATGTGACTATTCAAATCTTGCAACCTACATGTCAGTATTTGATAGCTGAATGCATGGCCAATTTTTGGTACATTCCAAACTTAACATTTTGTGCAACACATTTCTTTTTCCTTGGCAGCGAAGACATTTTCAATATCAATACTGAACAGCAATTCAAATTAGTGTTGGCACTGCATGTGCGGACCAAATTCCGGTTAAACTCCAGTTTCTCTCAAAAGCATTTGTTGTTGTTGTTATTGGGCTTAACGCCATTTTTCAGCACACGATAGGCTATTCATGGCGGCCAGTATTAATGGTGGAGGAAGAAACCGGGAAATCACCGGAAAGAACCACCGACCTACGAGAAGTTACTGGCAAGCTTTCTCACATATCCACATTCGCCAAATCCTAGATTCGAACTCACACAGACAGAGGTGAGATGGCAGTGATCCGTAACGGACAGCGCTTTAGACCACTCGGCCACTCGGGGCCCCCAAAAGCATTTGTAAAACTACTCTTATACATACAGATTAAAATAAGCTAAAATGCTTGCTACTGGGCCAACTGTATCTACTATTTAATCGCAACCAGCAATACCAGTCCATTTCGGTAAATCCTGATTATCACGACTAGCACTTAACAGGAAATTGGTTATTTTATTAAAGATTTAAAATAATTCAGAAATGAGAAATGCACCATATTTTGGCATGTGGCATGAATCTGTGACTGCTGAAAAAGTCATGAAGTTCACGCCAAAATCATGAGCATTGGCAGCTACGAAATGTCTATGGTCATCAATGATTTTATATGGGGTGCACAGCTCTAATGAAGAGTATAATTACTCAAATACGATTTATGTTAGACTATTCATGGAGAATTAGTTATCTGTGTTGCTATCATTTATAACTCCCCTCTTCTTTGGAAGAGGTAAAACATACTGGTGTTGTAATTATTACTGGTTGAAATATTATCACCATATATTCAAGTCCCTTTTAACACAATAAGTGGCTATTAAGCACTTATGATTTCTGCTTCATGATTTGCCTGGAAATTTATATTTTCTGTTCTGGAAAGATGGCAAATATTACTATTACTAGTTCATTGTTATGCTACTGGGATGTCTTCTTGTGGAATAGTCTGTGGACTGACAAATGAACCATAATGATTGATTTACTGATAAGGAGAAGAGTTTTCATTCACAACTTTTTTTTAAAATTAAACTTGGGCTGACGGGAAGGGGGTGGTGGTGTTTGACATAGTTTGATAAAAAGCAGATTTGACAGGACACATTTCTGCTATCGCCAAATTTACAATACTTGTAGAGTCTGGATTTTTGTGCCCAGTGAGGTGCATAGCCTTTGTGTCCGGTACAGCATTTTCTGTTAGATTCTGAGCACTATTTTCTCACTCTTGAGTTTTGGTAATATATTTGGTTTAGTTTGATTTCACAGACTTTCCGTTCTCAGCTTTCTTGCTGAAACTGGTGTCTGTAAAATTCCAGTGCTCATTTGGCAAAGGTGCATCCGCATGTGTACAATGGCAAAATAGAATGGATGGTCAGGTCACAAAAATCACTATCATTTTGTACTTGTAACATTTATAGATACAGGACACTTGTATGGAAATAGTAGGGTTAGTGTACATTCTTGGTTATTCATTTCTTGTGTTTCTTATTTCCTTCCCAGTTGTCATTTGTCTGTTTTGTTAAACTCGTGTTCTAAATTTAGTTCACAATCTTGCTCTAGATGTCTCCTAACATGATGTTTCTTTGTTACTCACCCTGCATCCCAAAGTGCAACATATTGTTAAACTATCATGTGTTAAATGATGGTGTGTTAGGGTCCATGAGCAAGGATTCAAACAGTTTATTCATGTGATCAGCAATTGTGTCCTTAGCAGTTTTGATACACTTTCCTTTATGAGCTCTACCAAATAGCTAGACTTCATGTGCATGTGCTTTCTCATAAAATGTCCAGTACATGTCATCAAAGTTGGAGAGACTTTAAGTTGCTTAATGTATTCACTGTTGTAGTTTTCTGATTTAACACAACTCCGTCTAGAACAGCAGAAGACAACAAGGGTTTCTTCCCTTGAAAAGTAGTTCCCAGCATATGGACACTGTGACTGAGACAACTGGGCTGAGACAAGAAAAGGTTAGAAAATCAGCTGGAGTTTTGTCACATGGGTAAGAAATAATTTTATTTACAAGTAATACAATGGGATCCATGAATGTACTATAATAACTTTGTTACAATAAATGCCCTTACAACAAGGGAGCAATATATATGGATATATGACCTGGTATGTCATTGACTCGTACACAGTATTCATTTTATACACAACTTGAATGTGCAAGCTCATTTAAACTGAAACTTTCTTCAAACGTATAATTTGAAACTTTCTTCAAACGTATAATTTTTTAAACGCTAAGACAAAAGACATGTTTACTTTTCATTCTCAGTGCCACAAAATACTTTTCTGAATAATACTAGATCCATGAAGCACTATAATGACAAAACAGGAAAGACAAAAATTCTCACATGGCAGAACAAGAAGAAAGACAATTCTCACAAGTATTATCTTTAATTACTTCATGCACATCTTAGCCCTGTGATTTGTTTATTCCAGACTAATACAAAATATTCTGATCCTAGTAAAAAGTAATAAGATGAATATAGTGGATGTACTTACATGACTGGCTGTGTAGGGTCATCCATGAGCTCAACTTCATCCCCTTGGATTTCATGAAAACACTTCTCACAATAGGTGTACCTGTTAAACAATGATTAATGTGTGGTCATGGACTGCATGAAATTGGAGTGTGCAGGACACGAATCACAACATAGATGGGTCATTTATGAAAAATCATGGTGATGGTGGACAAAGTATCCCACTAACATGATAATGTGCTGCAGCAGGAGAAAGAGATACAAAAATGGATGAGTCAATTCATGCAGAAATCACAATGGCTGGAAGTGAAAAAATGACCAAGATAGGAAAATGTTATTCACCCACCAGAGCTGGGATGAGGAAACAAGTGCAGAAGTTGGAAAAAGATGAATGGGTAGCAAGGAACATGGATGGCATTTTAATTATTTATTTAGGCAAAATATTTATTATTATGAAATAAAGTACAAATATGTTCCAAGACATCCTCATTTCATAGAGATAACAGTTAAACCTAAAAATTCAAATCCTACATTTGTCACTTCCCTTAATAACACACACCAAATTTAATCACGTTGAAAAATTAAAATAAAATCTTTTATGCACAAAAAAATATCTTATTTAAGTGACAGTTCATATATACATGCAACTTTTAAGGTCTTAACTTTGAAGTCTATGATGTCAAACTGCTCACCTGTTCTGATAGCTGTAATAGACTGTATCCCTGGGGATGGTACAGAGTTGTTTACCATAGCAACACAAGACTTGTGGACTGAAGGTGAATTTCATTCCACAACAGTACCCAAGAGACTGCATCACACCATTTATCTCACCCTCAAATACCTCTGACAGCTGTGCAAAGAAATAGTGATAAAATTTACAGAACCCTTCCAAGATGAAATTATTTTTTTTACACACCTACGATGAAAAATCTGATCACAGAATTTCAACAAAGTGTGCATGTTTTTGTGTGCAGCGTGTGTACTTGTGTATCATACAAACAATGCATTTACTAAGTATGGACATATGCCCATTTTAATTGATGAACTGAGAACTAATGATGTACAAAAAACTAAGTACTTTTAATGTTTATACAAGGATTTACAGTCATAATGGTCTAAGCAAGGCATTAATTTTTTCCAGTATGTTTGACCAATTTTTGGTAACAAAGTAAACTGCAAAAATAACGCTGGAAAATATATTAAAAAGTTTGCTAGTCAAAACAGGTAGTGAAGGCAAACATTATGTTCAACTGAAATGTTTGTCAAATACACACAGACCTTATTTACCACTAGTACAGTTGCAAAAGCTTCAGTTCCTAACCCTATGCAACTCTATGGCTTTTTGCTATCTCTTTACTTGACGTAATTCTTCAAATTATTTCCAATGTCCATGATGCCAAGCGTATCTTGTGCCATGAGACATATTAAAATTGGCATGTAATATCCAATAAATGTAATTCTGTCCCTTTCTACTTTTATTCACAAGAATTTGAATATTTTTTTTATTTTTCTGTGCTGATTATTAACACATTTTGTAAGCTTTAATTCCCTTTCGTCTTCCACATTCATCAATTGCTGGATGCCATTTTTAAAAGCATTCTAAAATCAAGTTTGATCAAGCAGACATTCTGCATCAAAATACATCTGCTGTTTGAAGTGTCGGAAGTACTGCTGTAAAGTTAGTCTGTTTCTGAGGACTAATGCCACTATTTCTAATATGAAACACAGTTGGTATTTTAAGGGTCATTTTCATTAGTGAGCAAAATCATAAGGGTTGGCAAGTTTGACAACGTCTCTCATCTGGAAACAAGCTTTAAATTCTGTACCAGTCCCATTCACACCTGGATCAAACAAGAGAAAAAGCAAACATTGCATGTATCGGAATCAAAGTTCATATCTCAATTTAATAGACACAAGTGTTTATACCTGTGCCTTCTTGAATGCAGAATTAGCATGTCGAATGAGATGACAAAATATCTGAATTCAAAGTACATAAACATTTCTGAGGTTGAATTCAAATCTGACTATTTGAAGAGACATTTTCTTTTGGTAATGTAATCATCAATTTCACATTTATTCCTGAAATATACAACAAAACGAAATTTACCTTTGTGCAATACTTGTATACTCTTGAAGACTTCTTGTTGTACAACCATGCATTTTCAAACATTAACCACACATCATCCACATACTGCCATGGATCCTGGTACTGACCAGTGTCTAGTTTCTTTTTTATTGTTCCAAGGTCTATTGGGGTTTTCACAATATCGAAGTAGTCCTGAAATTTTCATAAATACCTGCTTATTCTGGGTAACAATTCAGCTTTTAAAAAGTTCTTCATCAATATTCAACTATTTATCTTTTAACAAGTACTGTTGTCGAGCTAGCAATAGGTCTTTCACTAATGAGAATAACTCTTACTGAGACTATTAAGTTATGGATAAAAAAATGTATTCAGCAACTGCATACATAGCAGGCAATGGATTGAGTATAATGTAGACTAACAACAACTAGACAATTCTTTTCTTTAGCTTACACGATTTCTTTGTTCAACTGCAAAATGTTTAAAAGATACAATTTCTGTAATTGGGTATATTACAGAAAAAAAAAATACTATAGGTGTGGGATTTTCAAGCAATCACATTTTGTCTTGCATTTAAAAACAAATTGTAGTAATAAAATGTGTCTTAAAAATTCTTAAAATTTCCTGGATTAATGCATGCATTTAGGAACTTAATAAAACCAACATGTATATATATGTATGTGACTGCTATAAAATCAGTATTAATTACACAATCAGAATCATTGAGGCAGCTAACACTAACAGGTATCTGCAACTTGACTGGATCAACTGGTTGCCGAAATGGTATGGATTCAGGATCTTGCTTATAAAGTTTTTCCAAAGTGGGCATTAAAGCTTGGCGAAGCTCATCTGGCTTGAATACTGTAATAAAGAATACAGTTTACACAGAAAAGACACTACATACATGCAAGAATTTAAATGACAAGCCCGAGGTTGTAGCTTGTCAGCATAATGAAAATTAATTCCACCACAAATAGATCATAATAAACTGCTTTTATCATGGGATAAACCTATTCTGAATGTATCCTTCCAATGCATGGAAGGGATTTAAGTAATTACATAGGTAAAAAGTTAAAACAAATCTTTTGATATTCCATGGAATGTCAAAGAAATCTATTAATTACAATGGATACAACATGCAATACATCTTTAGCATTTTCAACTTTCTGCCTTTAAACATCTCTCTCTCTCTCTCTCTCCCTCACACCCTCTCCTCATTCTTCCATCATCATCATCATTTCTAGAACTCCATGGATTAACATACTCTTCTTCTGTCTTGGCTTTGGAATGGGTGAAGCTGCAGGAGTACTACTGGATGAGGCATCTAAAGAAGGACTAGCTTTTGGCTCCATCAAGGAATCATTATCATTGTTGACAGAAGCACTCTCAGATTTTGGTGTAAACAGCTGTGAGTCGGAGTTTGACTCCTCTTTCATTTCTGAGGTACTATCAACCACCTCCATCTTGACTTCAGTCTTAATTTCACTTTTTATCTCTGTCTTGATATCTATGGAACTGCCTCCTATTGTGGTGGTGCTGGAAGCAGATGAGGTTGTGGTGAGAGAGGAATTTGAGGAAGCCATAGTGGTTTGGATGGAGGATGTAGGAATCTGCAGGGCCTGTGTGGAGGTACTAGGTGAAGCCAAAACTTCAGACAAGGTTTGTGGCTGTGTACTGATATCCACTGGTTCAGGCTTCACCTTCATGTCCATGATACTTGACAAAGACTTTTCTGACACCTGGAAATAGAAAAAACATTAGAAAAAACATTAAGATTCCACATTAAGATATAACTTATCTCAAGCTGTCATTGAAAAGAGACGGACAATAGTCACAATGCAAGAATAAAAATTGGTACACAGGCAAATACACTATTAAGTGCTCCATTCCATGATATTTTTTAAAAAAACCACCAGACTCTTAGATAAATCTAAAAGAAATATTTCTATCTCTCCAGTAAACATATGCTTTTCAAAATTGTTCATTTCTCAATTCACTCTTACCCATTACAATGTTTACTGTGCATGGTGAAGAAAGATCAAATGAATTCACATTTTAGACAATTTGATATGATTGACAGTATTTTTAAATAGCACAAAAAAAAGCAAAGAATAAAGATATAGCATAGACAGTACCTGTGACTTGTGATTAATGTTGCTCTGATGATTGTTGACCTGTGATTGTTGCTGCTGCAATGGAGCAGGTGAAACTTGGGGCTGATTTATTGTCTGATGTAATTGCTGCTTTCCCTGATTGGGCAACTGAGACAACTGCAAAATGAGACAAGAGTCTTGTGCACCACAAAGGTCAAACCCTGACAAAAACAAATATGTTGCACAGGGTTTGCAACATACATTAGAAGTGAAGTACTTTTGTTATATTCTCAAAAGAACTTATTTTCATTTGATTAGCATGTAGTTAGACTAAAGTACTCATTGCAAATTCTATTTATGATGATGATTAGCAAAGTACAACTGTACATGGCATTCACTATGAGGATGTTGGAGAGTGAATTTCATGAATTCCAGGATCTTAAATTTTATTTTGTCCAGTTTATAACAATTTAAAACTAGTGATATCTTCACAGTTACTGACCACTTTCATCTTTTGACTTAATCCAACATGTCAGTGAAAACTTTCACTAGGTTTATGTGAGGATAGAAATTTGGCATGCTACATAGCTGAGAAATGACCTCATTTGTATAATCAATACCTAAATTTGTACTCTGTATTCTTTTTAAGAAACATAATTTAACATGGTAAAAGGATAGATATCAACTGCTCCTGATATCAAATTTCCCAGATTTTATTATAATGCTGGTTGTTGCCATATCCACTCTTCCACCAGCTATACATTTATTGTGGTATTGTTTAATTCAAGTTTCCTTCAAACTGTCGAGTTTACCTGAGCAGTTGGCAAAGTGCTGATTTGAGGCCTGGGACTGATGGAAGGTGCTTGACCTGACATTTGTGGCTGGGCTTGAGACTGAAGTGGAAGATGAGTCGTCACTTGATGTTGTGCAGAAGATGATTGGGGTGGCAGGGGTTGCTGGCTAGGGATCTGTGGGGTTGGCATTCTGGCCTTCAGAGCATCAAACTGCTGAGATTCACGAGATATCATGGGTGGGTTGGTAGGCAAAGTCATCTGCTAATAGAGCAAAATATGATCTTGGAGTATAGCCCTATATATCAATACTATTTTTAATATTATAACTCCAAAAATTTCAACAAGAGGTCCATGTGGCCCTGAGAATACTCACTACCTGACCTTTGCCTATACATGCATACCAACCCCTGGTGAGGAAAAAGGATAATCCAAGTGGACAATAGGAGTAATCTGAGGAGAAAAAGCATAATCCACATATAACAATAAAATTCAACGCGCATATGAAAAAAAAAAATTCACGTATATTTTCTGCAATTTTGGCGTCGGGAAGCTTCCATTTGAACAAAGGACCAAAGTTGTATGCTATCACTAATTGTAGCCAGTGTTCTATTTAGAGGTCGGTAAATAACGCCCCTGCATTTATAAAATTAGTTTCCACAATTTAGTTCTGCTGTAAAAAAAAAGTTGCCTCAGCATTGAAGTTAGTAAAATGAGCTAATTCCACAGGGGCTCATATCGTTGCTTATAATTTATCGTCATACATGTACTTTAAAATAATATAGTACATGTTTGACGGTAAATTGTAAGCAATGATACAAGCCCTTATGGCTAATTCAAGGTGTCTTTGTTATACACTATGACCAATATTAAAATCCTTTCCACACAGCCTGCAATGGGTGTGAAGCTATCCAAGAATGGCACAGTATTGTGTTATTCGTGTATTACCGCCAAATTCCTACAGAATGGTTCTGTACCTCACATTATTTTCAACAAAGAATATGTAAGCAAAGATTAAAAATTAGAAAACCAGTCTGTTCTGTCCTAAGCTAGACAGCCGATATAAATAGAACACTTGGGAAGGTCACTGCATGTCTACAGACAAGTGTACTTTTATGTCATAGTTAAACAGAAGCTGTCTTTTCTAGAATACGTACTGTGCGTTTAGCGGGATGTTAATAAAAATGAGAAAGCAAATTAATTTTTTTGGGAGATGGGATATACTGAAAAAAGCATAATCCAAATACATTTATGTGTAAAGCTTAATATAGTGAGAAAAAAACGTAATGATTACGCCAAAAGCATAATGGTTGGCATGTATGCCAATATAGTGTCTGTACTGTACAGATTTTCTTCCAAATGCTACTGTAATTTTCAATAGGAGTGTGTGTGTGTGTGTATATATATATATATATATATATATATATATATATATATATATATATTGTGACAAATTGGTGGCATGCAAACCACACCAACCTCTTTCACTATGGTTCGTTGCTAAGGAATGACCTCCGCTGTGTAGTTTACCCAGTGTGGATAGATAGAAAGAAGACTGCAGATCACTGAACAAGTATATTGAAGAAATAACAAAACAAGCCCCCTTTCAATGAACAAATATAAAATTTAATCAGTTTATCAACAGAATTTAAAATGAAAAGAAATCAATGACTTGGTTACAAAAGAGGGAAAATGGTACTAACATGTACTCAAATAAAAAGACAATACAAATTTCTTTAACTGTAAAATAACTTTCCATGTTAATTTACTATCTTCATTGCCAATGAGATGTGACCTTTGAGTGCAACGATGAGAGACTTCATCACCTATTTTATGCGGACATCAAGACTTCCGTTCGTCCCTGCTCTGCCGATCTTTGTCTAGCTGTTTCATCTTGGACTCTTGTCCGTCGAACTCTGACTTAACAATCGTCTCTGGACTTAGATTTCTGCGTAGAACTTGTTCTGGTCCTGTGATTGTTCAGGGATTTCTCATGTGAATCCAGGAAAGATGTTTCCTTTTGCCGTTTCTTTATTCGTTTTCACGAACTTCACGTATAGTCCGTCTCCTAACTGAGACAACTATCTGGCCCCTTACTCTATAATGAAAACGAACTTTATACGAATTCAAAATGTAGAGTTTGCCTACTTCGCTGAGACAAACTCCCGCTTTACTGCCAAATCATGAGATAACGTCTTACACAATCTCCCGGAATCATTTAACTTTCCTCGCAAAAGATTAAAGACTGCTGAATTTTCCTAAAGTAAAACCTTTAATTTCTTACAGAGTTACGCCCATAAATCCATATTAACCAATCGGAATAGACTGTTTCCTAAACCTGTTCCGTAGAATTTTTGGATTGACAAGACAACTAATCATGCCATAATTAATCATTACTTTAAACAATCATCTATAGCCATCTCATGCCTTTAACTGATCGATTTTGGGCAAGGGTCTTATGTCATTCTCTTGTACCATAGCATCTGACTCGGTCATGTTACGTCGGCTAGAACGAATTCCCTTTTGACGTTCAGAGATGAAATGAAAATAATCATCTATCTCTAGCCCTTTCTACTTTAATTCAGTTGACTTTGATACACTTCCTTTAACCAAAGCTTCTAAGAGTTTTCAAAATTCGACACATCACATTATATATATATATATATATATATATATATATATATTAAATTACCCTAAATTGCATGCCACCAGATCAACAGTATGAATCAGCTAAGGTTGTCGATATCATGACTACTACTTAATGGTAAAATTAAAAATAATTGAAAATTGGGGAATTCATGATTTTTTAGCATGTGGCTTGAGTGTTTGTAGATAAATGTGGAATTCATGCCAAAATCATGAGGGTTGGCAGCTATGCAGAGGTCCCATGAAAGAAACCCACTAACTTGATACAAAATGCATTGGAATTTATCTGTTGTTACATGAACATATAATCTCTCTTCATAATGACAAATCATCTTAAGAGAGCATTGTTATATCATAATCTGCTGATTTCTAGCCTCAGTACTATTACCTGATGCACACCTACAGTCAAGCTACTGGACTAGCTACAACCAACCAAACTTTGAAGGCAGGAACAATAACTGCTACAATCTACTAAACAATGTCTAATTGCCTTTTATCTTTTTTTTTTTAAGTTATCAAGAAAAATAGTTCTGCTGTTACCTTAAAAGAAAACTTATTACCTTTGAAGCAGCAATCGTTCTATGAAAATACTAAGCAAATGAAAATAATTATTTGATGTTGTGGCTGTCCTTTAGTGCTGACATCAATAACAGCATCCTTCAGCAAAGAAAGCCAACAAAAAAAATATTCAATAAAAACAAAATAACCTTTCAAAAGAAGTCAGTACCAAACAAAAGCAACAGAATATGATGGATTGTTGCAATTTTCCAATGTGACAAACATATTTTTTAAAATTGCAATAATGGCCTGAGAATCCACTCTTTTTTTCGACTTGACCATAATAGTGTAAAAAAAATAGTCCAAATATTTTATTGCTCTTGTACTAAAATGGATTAAGGATGAACAGAGTGCATAAAAATGATCATTTCTTTCTTATGCAACGACCCTAACAAGGTGATGTCCTCATAATTCCTTGGTATGTCCTTCCAAACTGTGTAATACTCACTGGATTTGGTGGTGGTGGTGTTGTTCTTGGCATGGGTGGCTGCATTGGCATTCTAACAGCAGTATTTGCCAACTGGGTTGGCTGTGGCAGGCTATACATGGCATCGTTTACAGAGTTCATCTGACCCAATTGTGGTTGAGCAGTTGGAATTGGGCCATCTGCAAAACAAGAGTAAATATGAAGCTTAAAAGATGCTTATGCACATACTTCACTTGAATCAACTTCAAAAATCAAATCTTGTTTCTCTCTTTTATGTTCTACGAGAAATGTGAAATAAAGAATATATAGTATGGAGTAATCCTCAATGCCAAGATGGTTAGAAGTTCAGAGTTCTTTGAATCTTACATACATAATACAATCATTTCTGCAATAATTTTTAAGGTGATACTAAAAATGAGATTTTCATTAGGACTCAAAACTGATGAATGGGCAAGACACCATATAAGATCCTGATTTTACTCAAAAATGTCCAAATGTTTACTCCAAGCTAACATTTTAAAAGTGATGGCTTTAATTATACAAGTTCAGATTGCAAGCTGCAATACAAATACCTTATTTCCAATACTTAAAACTGGTTTAAATAAGGAATCAGTTTTCAAAGCTCTGTTTAGATGATCCCCAATTAGCCAGTGAAGATGCAGCATTTTGACACCACTGCACATATATGTGCTCACTTACTGTGAATTGGGGGTCTAATTTGTTGCTGACCAGGCATCTGCTTACTGTTAATTCGAGCCATTCTTTTCTCTTCCAGTTCTTTTTGGATTTTGTAAATTTTCTCTGCCAGGAAATGGTAGTACTCTTCCTGCAAATCAAAATTTGAGATGTTAAATTAGGAAGAACATGTTTTTAAACTGCTTCCACTTAACAATGGCAAACAAAAGAAAAGTGAAATCTTGTTCAAGAAACAATATACTGAACCTCTTCCTTTACCTGAATAAAGATTTAATTATCTATAAAACATTAGATTCTGTGAATGTTGCTTTCAAATTTCCTTCATGTGTTACTGAAAAACAATAGTTAACTCATGCTATTCCATACAACACTATTATATATATATATATATATATATATATATATATATATATATATATATATATATATATATATATATATATATATATATATATATAAGCCAAGTCTGCACAATTTTACATTTTATCCATAAAAAGCCAACTTCCAAGCATGTAATTGTCTTAGCAAAAGAAAATGAGAAAAAAAAAATTTTCTATTTCGGAAAAGCTATATCAAGTTGAACACGGCAACTTTCAGCCCAGAGTGTGTTTTGCTAAACCCCCGAGGACAAATCTGTCATACTTGGTCTGCGGAAGATCCAAAATTAAAGCTAAATTATAGAGCCTCTCTTCCATAAAATGACATACTCTGCTATTGGCCGTTTCATACATATCCCCTTCCACTTTTCTGGCATAGGCGACTAGATTGTTCATCCTTCTGTCCTTCAAGGCAGCAGGATCAGGAGTGGGGAAAATTGCTTGAACTCTGAAGAGAATGCAAGCAATGGTATAATAAACAAATTTTTTAAATGGCCCAAAGCAATCAGAAAAAAAAACTAAACTTAAGCTGATAAAATCTCTTTTAGTGATACTATAAATTTCTACAGATCAATATTTTGACAAAGGTCAAAATCCTCTCTGCTTAACACAAACCCATCAACCCTGACAAGTCCATTTGAGTAAGGCAGTTGATTTTTCTCTGTTATTGATCAGTTTTCAGTAAGCTGTAACAAAACGTCAAAAACTGCTATTATAAAGCTGGAAAACAAAAAAAGTTTGACACTGTGACTATAAACATTATGAAAAGTTTGTAAAGTACACTTAGACTTTATTTACCACTACCAGTTACACATACTTTAGTTCCAAACCCTTTGCAACTGAATGGCTTGTTGCTATCTCTCAATTGGATGTAATTATTGAAAATTCTTCTTCTAACTCACATGATAATTATATCTCCCATCACGAGACATACTTAAATTGGCACATGTTGTCCTTTCAAGCTTTAATTCACAAGAACCCGAATACTTCTTTTTATTCTTCAGTCTTGATTGTTAACAGTATTTTAGTTTAGAAGTTTATTTTACCTTCTGTCTTAAACATGCATCACTTACTGGACGTCATTTTAAAAAACATTCTGTAATCAACAGTTTGAGCATACAGATGCTTTGGACAAACAAAAATGTGCAGTTTAAAGCTTCTGGGGTGCTGCTGTAAAGTTAGTCTGATACCATGACTAAAGGTCTAACTCTAATATGGAACCCAGATCCATATCACAGACAGACTAATTATCCGGATTTTTCAGCAATTATCATTTTTCTGTATTTGCTTGTATGCTGTAAATCTGTATTTTAAGTGTAATTTTCATAAGACTTGTGGCAAAATCATAAGAGGTGGCAGATCTGCTTAACATGTTCAAATTAAAAGTTACTTTTTAATAAAGCAATGAATTATAGTAATATATTCTGTCATATTAAATTGAACTGTTCATATCAAAATACTGGTGCCAGCTATGAAAGAATCCAAGGGGTCAAACTGAAATAAGAAAATTGTTCTTTCCTTTGAAAATTCATTCAAGATTTAAAGTGGAGGTGCCGAATAATTTGAAACCATCTTTTCTAATGTACCACACCTCCAAAATATTTTCATAACAAAATACAAACACAAAATATATTTACAATTTATAAACAAGGTGATTTCTGAGATCCTGAGTAACACTTTGATGCCATTCCTTGGTGCCACGATTTGTTTGGGCCATGATTTGAAGGTTTTCCCCTCCAGGAATAGTTCCTCCACCAGGCCCAACTAGACCTTGTGATAACAAAGCATTTATGCTCATCATGGACTGGGGAGTCTGGGTGCTCTGAGGTGCTGGGTTCATGCCATGGGGCACTGAAAATATAACAATTTGTAGTAAAGGTTAAGCAAATACCTAACATGCAAATCTTGAAAAATCCAGGTCAACATATCTGTTTTTGAATGTTTTATATATAGAAAAAGATGTTAATATGCTCCCTCACTGAAGGAAAAAGGGGGAAAATTTTCACATCTTTAACACCTTTAGTCTTTGTGTCTTATCAATTTCTGAAGTCTGGATCAGTAAAAATGTATAAAGTTTGACATTTTAAGTCATCCTTTGACCTCATAAGTACAACTGGATGCCTCTACCCGATTCTTATTAAGTGCCTTTGGACACCTCTACACCATTTTCATAGAAGCGTTTGGATGCCCACTGTAAACATCAGCCATTGAGCAGGATTTCATAGTTTTCATGGAAAATCCACTATTAGATACTACATTCACTGATGTGAATGACCATTACTTCAGATTTCGTAGTTGCCGTTTACACTCTAGTTGTAATCTGCTATTTAAAGTAAAAGGGTCGGATTCTCCACTCTAAAATAGAGGCTGTAGATTTTGTTAGGTACTTTCTGGAGTTTGCACAATTAGAATCACTACTATGAAAGTGTTAATAACTTAGGTATAGGCTTTGATATTGATATAGACAAAAATGAGTGTATAATTTATAAAATTATGATTTAGTAATATACATGTAGACAAAGAACGTAAATTTCAAGTATATGAAATGGCAGCTATGGTTGGTCACATGGCTTCACTGGCAGGAACTAGTTCTCTCAAGATTTTAAAGTACATAAAAAATTCTTCTGTCAAAAATAATTATACAACTATAATGATTAGATCTTGCTCTTAAATCATTCTACACATAACAGATGTGTACCAAAAATGTAAAATGGTTGAAATTGTTGAATGTAACATACTACACTCTTGTAACAGATAACAGGCAGGTCTATGTTTATGGAGTCCAATATATAACGGGTGTTCTATATTTATAGCGAACTACACTGTGCAACTCTGGTACATGTATATCAATTGTGTATAAAGCCATACACTATGAGGTAAAGGGTTAAAATATTAACCAAGATGTTTAATTTAAACTAATACAAAGTTTTAGTACTTAAAATGTCAAGAAATGTGCACCAAAAAAATTCATAAGATATAAACAGGCATTTTCACCCAATTCTGCATCAATTCTACATCCTTCAAAACCTTTTTTCTTCTTACACAAATACAGAACATGTGAAACTCACTCTGAGCAACTTGTGTTTGAGGCCTAATACTAGGGACATCACTTGTGTGACTGGTGGTTGGCTGGTTTCCTTTGTACGGTAAACCTAAAGCTGCATATGCCCTTTGCAGCTCATTCACTGCTGGTGGCGCATTTAACTGATTACCGGGAAGATTAGGATTGCCAGGAACTGCCACGCCTCCTGGTGCGGGACCTTGCACACCACCTGAAATTAGGATCCGACATTTTAACACACCTACCAATCTTTCTCAAACACATATCCAATTTTCATGATATTTTTAGAAATGAAAAGTGCACTGCTGTATCTATAACATTTTTTGTTATTAAAAACTGTCCAACAACTAGGCCAAAGTACCAGGCAAAGCTCAACTAAAAAACACTATTTTTGATTACTTTGGGATATAAAATGATCTGGATCACAGGTAATATTGACACTACATGTAACAGTCATAGCTTGGATTATTACTGTATGATTGTCAGTTATGATCAATTAATTCCCATCATTCAAACATTGAAAGCATGTTCTCAAAATGTATTAATTTACACATTGTGTTTACGCTAAAAATTAAAAACTTGTATATTTAATAACTTCAAGCATATGCATATAGAAAGATTGCATTTTTACTATATTTAAAAATCAAAGAAAATCACCATTATGGTGCATTATATACATGCCTCTGCTAATGTCTTTATGTAGGTAACTGAATGTTTTTCACACCAATTTTTCTTATTTTTCACTCCCTGACCTTGGCATTTGAACTTATAACAATGTCCCTATCCAAAGTGCAAGCCAAGTCTGTTCCAGGTCAGTGAGGCAAATTAATGTCCTTATGTGTGAAATTATTTGTCTTCATTAAGTTACAGAGACAATGACCTTAAACCAAAGAATCAAAGGCTTCTTCCTTACCCTGACAGCAAGTCATCCACAATGTTTGGTTGAGTATTGAATGCCAAAATATTTTTGTGTGGTGGCAAATTTTTTCTTTTTTTTCACAGTGAGCTTCATCTGTCACCCTTTCATTTTTTTTATACTTTGTCAGAAACTTCAACATACAACCTTTGATCCCAAAATCAGTAAAATTCTTCCTTACCCAGCACACAAGCCCTGTGACCCTTTCATTTTTTTTATACTTTCAGTCAGGAACTTCAACATACAACCTTTGATCCCAAAATCAGTAAAATTCTTCCTTACCCAGCACGCAAGCCATCCACAAAATCTGATAAATGTAGATGGTAGACAACTGAAGTTGTGCTGAAATCAATTTCATAATTACCAAAAAATATCTTGGAACACAACATGCTATGCCTTATGGTGGGCATATAAAAAGAAATCCATAAATCTACAATTATAATACAACATAAAAACAACAAGCCTGCAAAGTGAAGCTAAGACTTACCCGGATGTTTCTGTCTGTCAGAGGCATGTTTTAATGGTAGGCACACAGGACAGTCCTGTCGAGTACAGTTCTTCCAGTGTGTTATGATTTGTCTTGAAGATGCACAATGAGCCACTGGACAACACAAGATAATGGAATAGTGATTATATTGTTTAAAAAGGTAACCTAGAAGTATCATCTCATTGTATTATCATTTCAAACTTTTTTGTGGGCTATCTAAAAAAAAACTGCCAAGTGAATGACATCAGAAATATACAACAAATTATATCTCTTCAAAATTATTCAACTGTTAACTTGTCCTTACAGTATAAAAGACTTAACTTAATCAAGTATTAAAATTACTCAATTCCCTTTAACTCTTTCATACAAACAAAAATATTCAAGCTACATGAATAAAAAAAGACAAAAGTGAGGGCAGTCCTATTAGTTCAATTATTTAAAGCAGCATAATACAATATTTCTTTACTTGATAGCATCAAGTTACCTTGGCAGGATTTGCCAGCATTACAGGTAGTCATGTGGTTCAGTACATTTTTCATAGTGCGACAGTGTGGCAACCCACATGCCTCCCCATTGTTTTGTTCACGCCGCTGACACTTGTGTGCATGAAGTAGCAGCACTAATTGTTGTTGAATGAGCTTTCGTTTTTCTGGGTCTGCAGTTGGTGGCTGCTGACCTGTCCCTGGAACACCACCATGTTGACCAGGCTGCTGGGTCTATTTAAGAAAGGGATGAGGAAAAATTCACTAAAAACAAGTTGACCTGCAATTTATTTAGCTAAAAAGTAAAAAAACTAACAATGAGGTCTTAACTAAAAAAAAAAGCCGAATATTAAAAAACATTCAGCCCAAGATTTAAAAAAAAAAAGCTGACCATATTCTGTTGTGTGAATCATTGCACAGATGGATGTACAGACATACACTTGGATGCCAAAATGATCATGGAGCTTCGTTTCTGCCATAGTTGGGATAGACATTAAAACTAATCAAATTAAAAAAAAATATCAGAATTTCTTCAGCACCAAGAAATATTTAAAAGGTGGCTCAATAGTTTATCTTAAGATCTTCTCCAGAATCAATTTATATGGAATAGATCAGTAAAAATAAGGTAAAAAAAAGGATATTAAAATAAACCTTGTATTAAATCAATTTCAAATTAAATGTGTAAGCTAACAATATTCAAGCTGAATTTGGTTCTCTGGTCACAAACCACGTATTCATTAACCATGCATGTTCACAATCTAATGTTTGTATAAATTGCCAGTGATGAGAAAGTGTTTAATAAAAATGGGAGTACTATTCTTTGTGGTGTAATATGTACCCTAGATGTGAACATTGCACATTCTAAAATATGATGCCACATTGAAAGATAGGAATTAAATTCCAGTTTCATCTGCTCTTGACTTTCAAAACATCCTCATCTCCAAGATCCTTTAAAGAGCCAGCTCATATCTATCTATCTATCTATCTATATATCTATATATATATATATATATATATATATATATCAATATCAAAGCTATATGTAAGCTATAAATTCCAGTCTGAAATAAATACTTGTATGTTCAGTTTATGTCAAAATTGTTTGTTTGGTTTTTTTTAAATTAAGGATACCATTTGTTAGTGAATAAAACAAATAATTTAGTTACAACTTGTGACCTAATTTTCTTAAGGTTCACCATAGTTACTGGTACTTCAAATTCAAGTGCTATTCTTTCAAAATATGGTACACAATTAATATTCAAGGTCAAAATATCTTGATTTATCATGTCCAAGGAACTGAAAAATAAAACTACTGTTGAACTTGGCTGGAAATCCCCAGCAACAAGTTCATGCATTTTTGATGATGATATGTATTTTTGATGTGACATGTTAGCTTCTTGTGAAAAAGTATATAAATTTTTAAAACAGAAGCATAAGAACAGTTGTTCTACAGTAATGTTTTCTAGAAGAATTTTATTCTTCATAAAAAGTTTAAATGAAAATTAGTATAGTAAAAAATAATAGCACTAAAGTAAAGCAACAGCTAATCCAGAACTGAAAATGACACATTGTCAAGCAAAGTTAATAATTTAGATTTATGTTTTTGTCTCTGCGTGCGCGTGTATGTTTGCATGTTTTTGTGTGTGCAGATACGCATGCAGTGTTGTACCTATGATCTAGTATACTTGGGATGTGTTCCCCATAACCACAAATCTGAGGGATACAAATTTCATAGGGACCATTTTTTTTAAAAAAATTGTGCCCAAAATGCATTGAGTTAAGACTTTGATGCTGGGGAAAAAATTGCCAGAAACCTACTATTCTGTGTATCCTATCCTTAACTGCAACACCATGTTCACATGTGTTTGTGTATGCATGCATATGCATGCATATTCACTAGCATAACACAAGGAATGTAGATGACCAACAGCAATGTTTTTGTTTACAAGGGTTATTAACTTAGCAAATAATGTACCTAAAGTAAAAATAGAAATTCAGATGGTCATAACTCCAACTGATTCTGTAATGAGAAGATCCTTTTAACCTAAATTATATCAACAAATTATTCAATCAACTATGCAACTTGTTTTCAATCAGTGAATTCTTAACAAGAATAAGGACTCTGTAAATATTGTATTTTTTTTATTAGTACATAAAGGAATTACCTATAATCTTGAAACCATATGTTCATTATTTCTCAAACAATTCATTATGCATGAAAATGTTTTATTTTATTGCATTGAGAATCAAAGATAAACTTGTTTATCCCCTTATCCCAAGAATCTATTTGTGTAGCTCTACAAAATACAAACCAGATGGTCACTGATTTAGAGCCCAAATCACTCTCTGTTCTGGTGGTAATGTAATTTTCAGATATTCTTTTGACAGAAAAAAGAAGACAGATCAATGTTTGCAGCCAAAATTGATGATACTCTGAATTCCCTGCTCCAGGCACATGTTTCATGGTCTTTTATTTTCTAGTTCTGGTGCCTCAATTTTCTAAATCTGGTCCAGTTTTCAATATACTGAACTCTTTTAAGTTAGTTTCAAATAGTGTCACAAATGGTATATGGTAATGCATCCAAAAATATATAAAGGCAAACAGCCTGGCAAATGGATACAGATAATTTCCTTTACATGGGCATTACTGACTAGTCTCATTTTTTCACACAACGTTAAAGTATTTATACTATTCACCCTCAAAAGTTCAGGCCCCATGCAATATAAATTTTCAGAATTGTTACATTTGGATAATCTTGTAGGTTTTCATAACAAATCTTTATCATTATAATATATCATCATTTTATCTTATCCAAAAAGATTCTTTAGGAACAAAGAACTTGTCACCAAATCTTAAAACCAAATAAAATGTTAAAAATAAATTATTCAAGTAACAAATGACCAGAAAGGGCCCAAAATTTGGAGCCCATGTAAAAGGAATTTTCTTTACCCATTGTTTAGGCTCTTTGCATTATTCCATTTGTAGTACAAGATACAATATCTTATGTCCTTTGAACAGGAACTTAACAGGGCCTTCCATTAGCAGAACATGAAGTAAAAGTAACCAAGTAAATCATCAGCTCCCTACTGATAATTAAAGCCCTGAGCTTTTTTTTAAGAGAAATTGGTCCTGAACCTCAATTTTCAAAATCCTGATAGCTACTGTGCTAGGTCTATATATATATATATATATATATATATATATATATATATATATTTACTGCTACAACTGCTACTAATACACAACACTGTTTTTAACTACTAAAAAAAACAAAGAATGTTGTCAAGATTATTATACAAACACAGCTTTACATTTCTATGATAGTGTTAAGTATGGGCAATGTAATGAAATTTCTACAAGTAAGACTACTACTTACAGCACTGATCATGGTACTGGTAGGCATGCTGAGAGGAGGAGAGGTCATGGCAGTTGACATATTGGTAGAAGGAACAGCAGCAGCAGACATGGGTGGGTTGAAAGAGGAAGCCGTAGAAGGATGACCAGAAACAGTAATACCAAAAGCAGCACCACTACCACCCAAAGGTCCTGTAGGCTGCTGGAAGAGAACAGGTTAAAAGTGGTGCTGAATGGTGCTGCAGCAGTAGTAGATGTGTGTGTGTGTGTGTGCGTGTGTGTGTGTGTGTATATATATAACACATAAAAGGTTACAATTTCTAGTAACATTTCAGAGCATTTGTTTAAAAGTTTCAATTCTTCACAAAGACTCAAGAAATACTTGCTAAAAAATTTCAGTATGCAGTGTTTTTTTATGGGATGCCTTGTAATATTTTCTATTCTGGAATTTTATTATACAATGTTTGGGGATTAATTATAGGGATTAACATAACCAACAAACTAAGTTAGTTATTTCTCGATTTCATTTTGTTTTGATCAACATGCATGAAAGCATTATCCACATGCAGGTCAGCTTAAGATTCAATTTAATGTACAAAATTTTAAGAATTCTATCAGAATCATAATGGTTGGCAAATATGCACAATGAAAGTAATAATGGCTTATGTTCTGAAAGAAATGCAAGCATTATCATAGCTGTGTGAAAGTTAATCAAATAATAAATGAGGAGCATTGCTCCTTGAAAGGGAAAAGGTCCCCATAAATTTAACTCTATTTGCATGGAGGTTCCAAAATAAACTTTTATAAAATCCAACACAAATTTTCCAATGCATATCACAGCAATTTCAAACCACACAAATTAAAAGTCACAGAAAAACTGGAAAAATTACCAAGTACTGCATTGTTTAAAGCTATCAAAACCATCCAGTTTATGGATGAAAACCTGTAGGCAAGTTCATTAACACAGCAAGTATGGTTGACACTACAATCTACCTCTCTTACATCTTGGAAAAAAGTATTATGACAGGGAAGTAGAGATTATCTGAAGTGGTTGTGATTCTTCAGCCAGTTTAATAGAAAAGTCATGCGTCAGTAATGTATAATGGTACTGCAAAAAGTTCTTGATGACTTCCACCCTACACAGAACTGATAAACCTTAACAAGACTGGCATTATTCTTCTGTGTAAAGTTGGACAATATTCATTCAAGTATAACGTAATATCATGCAATGATATTGTTGGCTTGTATAAAGTGCATTTTAAAAATTAAAGCATCCTGTATGTTTATGCTGATGTTCAAGTATAATGTCAGAAAACTAAACTTTGACCTCAGTTTCAGAAACTAGTTCCAAGCACCACTAATGTCCATGGCTTTCTGCTAGATTTAAACTTTACACAGATCTCAGATTATTAATTTCATGTGGTAATGGCAATCATCCCATTAGTCATAAACAATACTCAAATCAATAAAGGAAAGTCTTATGGTAAACAAAAAATATTGTTCCTGTATGATATTTTACCACGTTTTTTTTTCCTCCATGCTAGATTCAAGTACCAAATGAGAGAATCAAGCAAAGTGAAATTAATTTATCTTTGAAAGAACATAACCTTAATGATACTGCTTTCTTAAGTCTTTTAATATATTAAAACAATTTGACAAAATTATCATTGTGATCAGCCTTTAAAAGTATTTTTACTATTATTTAAAGTATTACATTCTGTGAAACAACTTCCATGGAAGAAAAGTATTTAGTCTAATCATTACTCAAATTCAAGTTACCTAACAAGACCCAGATGTCTCGGCTAGGACTTTAAAAGTAGAAGTCCAGGACTCCTAATTTGGTAAAATTTGGCTTCTCTCACATTCGAACTATCAGTTCTAGCAACTTGAGCACAGTTCTGAATTTCTTAAAATCTTCATTTTTCCGTTTAACCAAAAAATACTTGTCTAAATTTGCAAACGGCATTTTGTCCAAGTCTCTTGATTTTGAGCTTGCAGGCAATATTTATACAGCAACAATCAGAAATGAAATCAATAACACCGTCATATTGGCTTTGCAAGTGTCGCAAATTGCAATTTTGTTTTAAAAAACTAGCCAAGCATCTGACTAGCTACAATAGACCACCTATGCTGGTGAGAACATGAATTGCACCAGAGGTCTCACTGGGATTTTAAGACTCCCAACTTTGCAAAAATAAGAGTTCCGGCAGCAATGTTGCAGTCCCACCAGCACAAAAAGTGCAGTTCCGTCCAAGAAGCATGTTGAAGAGTCTGAATATCCATTGAAATGCCAGGAATAAGCAGAGACAAAACTTTGTCAGTTTTATTTATTGGTATTTATTATACGCTAAAAAAGGTATGTATTAAAATTGACATATATTCTTAACTACAATATTGTTCACTTTCTCCTGTCGCATTTTACAAAATGTTTTGATGCTTGGCTTTGGATTCTATTCCTCCACACGAAGTCCCTCTTCTTAGACTCGCATCAATTGTGCTAAGGTCTCATGTTTAATTCTGGATCTTTCCTTCATCTTGATTTTGTTCTGCACACTGAAGCCTCTCTCGCATGCCATGGATGTCACCAGTTTATTATTGAAACAAATGTTAAACTATCAATGTTTTAAATACATTGCAAGAAAATGTCTGTAAAAGTGGCAATTTGTGAAAAAGATATTTTTCCAATACTTTTCATTAATACTTAGCTCTTTCATCACTGGACTGCAACACTGGTCAGGGGGAAGTAAGTCCATAAACACTATGGACCGAACAAAGAAGGAACTTTTCACGTATTTTCCGAATGCTGAAATTTGTATCTAAAATGGCGGCGTTTGAAGGAATTTTAGAGAGTTTTCGAAAGATTTAAATAATTTTGACCTAAATTAAATTTGGATGAAAATGAGAGAAGAGGTATGGAGAGACAATGGAATGCATTTGTGAGTGACAGTGATGACGATGAAGAGGATTTTGAAGGTTTGAACCAGAGGAATTGTACACTCCACATGGTTTTTTTTTTTGACAAAGCCAGAAAACCAAAGAGATTTGTGTCAGTTTTTTGATAGAGTTGGGCACACGGGAGTGTTAGATGGCTCCAGGAAAGCTTCGGATTATTTTCAAATATTCTATTCAGATGAAGTTTTTGGAAAAATTGTCTGTTTAACGAACTTAAATGCGACAATCAAACATGGCAGAGACGATATAGGTGTGTGGACATCCCACCTTGGAGATCATTTTGGTTCATTTTATAAAATCTTATATATTATGGACACCATGAAAGAAAGACTTGTGTTGCTACTGTGAATATTCACTAGTGCATCTGGGGTCATCTGAACAAGTTTTAAGAACTTTCTAAGTTTCTAAGAAGTAATAAAATAATTACTTGTATTTTACCTGTTGTGTTACCTGTTTGTACCTGCATTTTAACAGTTCTAATAGATATGCATATTTTATTGAATTAGTCATAAAATTTGATTTTTAACCTTAATTTTGACACCTAATCCAGGGAGATATCTTTAACATTGGCAAAGTTATGTTGTTTCAAAGTCCACAAGTCATTTTGCTTTACAATTCCAAAGTTACTTAGTGTTGAGGACTCTATGCCTTCAAAGTTTTTTAGTGATGAAAGGGTTAAACAAAGAAGTCGGCAAAAAACTAAAATAAAAGCATTGCTTCAGTTGTTATAATGATTAGAACATATTTATTCTGCCCCAAAACTTTCTTGTTTGCAACAAAACCGTGCATACAAAGGACTCCTGTGTAGGTGATTTCTGCTTCCCAAATCATAAAGTTGCTTCCAAATGCACATAATTAAGCATTTCTGAGATTTCTGAGACCTACATTTACCTGAATGTCTGTAAGGCTATACTGTGCCTAATTTTAGCAAAAACCATAAACTCTAAACTCTATTATTAGCAATAAAACCAATATTCATTAACCCATTCTATCCTGTTAACCTATTTCAACTGCAGTGCCTGGTTCCTGAGAAGCAATTCTAAATACAGTGGTAAACGGAGCATCACACAGCAGCAGGAGAAGAAATTGTGAATTCATCATGTTTATTAAAAATGTTTTGACATTGTTATTTATTTTTTAAAGTATATAAAACTGTATCTTTGAAAAGTTAATACAAATTGCAATAAAATGATATATTTTGTTAAAATTAACCAATGTACAAGCTCACAACTCTATTCTGAAATATGGCTTGAAAAAAAAAAAAAGATAAAAATTTTACCAAAACTTCAGTGAATCTTTATGAAATGCTCCAAATAGTATGGGAATAAAATAAAGATAGTTTTAATTCTAGTATTTTGGTCCAAATTTGAAGTTACTGGCACTGTTAGTTTAAAAGTTATAATAATTTTACTAAAAGTGAATAAAAAAACACTTGAAACAATTTATAGAGTAAACATGTCTTGAAATCCTTCAAGGTTAGCTTCATTGTCCCAAACACTGTCAAAAGGTGAATTCAGCCATGCACTATCTCTTTCATCAACTTCATTAGCATGTAAACCATCAATTAAATCAATATTAACTTTAGAATCATCTAAATTTTTATTTCAATCTCAATACCTTAGATATTAATATTGAAATTCACATGTGACTTGTTCATCATTTTAGCGTTCGATTTTCAAATAAGCTGTTTCGTTTTCAACCACCTTTTTCAAATTTTTCGGTGCATTCATGCTATAACCATTTCCTGTTGTCAGTGAAGAATTACACAAGTATTTGTGATGTATAACACGTTTCTAGATGCTACATAAGCCACTTTGATCAATCTACAGTGTTGTATGTGGTTTTGTTACAATGAGTTTACTCAATCTAGATCAGAACAATCGATTATGATTTTATGATTTTAATCCATCGAGTCAATGTAATTAATGATAGGTATTTTACCGACATCGGTGTCAGTTTCCATTATAAACTGATTAAATGACAGTAATGATTCTTTAATTTATAACTATTCCATGTGTGATATTATGTTTGAAGCAAAACAATTACACTATAGTCCAAGTCAATTAACCAGTTTGTTTATACCCCCTACTGATTTCAACAGAAACCTTCAAGTTGATAACATGTGCAAAGAACTTAGTCAAAACTTTCAAGGTTTATTTTCTAACCTAAATTGCCATAACACCATCATTATATTCGCGTTTTGATATAATAAATGGACATGCCAATTCCTGAACTAGTCTATTTTCAGCAAAGGGGTGTATGCGCGACTAAAGATGTACATGCATATGTCGTCTACTTCCAATATTTACAGTGTTGAATCAAGCAAAGGTAAAAAAAAATTGCCTTTCATATGGATTTAACAAGCCGTTTCATTAATATGCTCATATGTGCAAAGGAATAAAATTCCAAACAAAACGTTATGGTAATTTACGGAATTATGCAGCAGTGATCAAATAGGATGAATTACGTCAATATGTTGTCAAATGGAAATAAATTGCCCTATAATGTACGAAATATGGTGCCATGTTGGTATCGAAATTCTGTTAACCCTTTCATCACTAAGTAACTTTGTAGGCATAGAGTCCTCAACACTAAGTAACTTTGGAATTGTAAAGCAAAATGACTTGTGGACTTTGAAACAACATAACTTTGCCAATGTTAAAGATATCTGGCTGTATTAGGTGTCAAAATCAAGGTTAAAAATCAAATGTTATGACTAATTCAATAAAATATGCATATCTATTAGAACTGTTAAAATGCAGGTACAAACAGGTAACAACAGGTAAAATGCAAGTAATTATTTTATTACCTCTTATAAAACTTAGAATGTTCTCAAAACTTGTTCAATTGACCCTAGATGTACTAGTGACGGATTTGCTTCCCCTGGACCGCATATGCTGTATACCGTGATGAAAGGGTTAAGTATAAAGGTGCAGTCAGGTTAGAAATTATTCAATGATTCAATTGACTTAGTTCTGTGCACTTTTTATCACATTAAATGTTTTACTTATTGAAATTGGTAGGGTGTACAAACAAATGGTGATGTAGCATCAGACTATAATAAATGTGCGGTTTCAGTTTGTATTTAAAAGAGAAAATAACATCATGATCACTAGAAGTAGTTACCAAGCAAGCTGATAGATACTCTGATGATAAAATGAGTTTGTTAAACTATTTTTGTAAGGAAGGTAATAACGGTGATTTGAAGAATATAAATTTGTTTGAAAATGTAGGGATAATACACAAGACGGATACTGAGTGTGCAGTAGCTATTTCTCCAAACAGAGAAGCAACAATCAGTGATGGCAAGAAATATCAAATATGACACTACTAAGAGACAGAAATTTTCAGCAGCATTCGGTTGATTGTTATCCATGGCTTGAATATATCGACTAGGAAGGAAAGATGTTTTGCAGTTAATGCAAACAATATCAAAAACTGGCACAGGGAGAAAATTTACCAAGATTAACATTTCTGCAAATGGACCAGAGCTTGTGGACATTAACTCAGACACAGCTTCAACAGCTGGCTTAGTGCTTGTGCATGTGGCAGACATATACATGGACATAATGTTCAAATCCATCAGCTAAAGCATATATATGTGAACCTGAAGTACCCAAATAAATAACTATTGTTTTTGAAAAATTAATTTCTTTTAAGAAATAATTGTGTTGTATAGTATTTTGTTTGTTTTTTTTCTATGGATTAGATACATTTCATCAAATCTTGGCAAGTGATTACCATTTTGGGACCAATGAAAACGAAGGTGGGACTAGTGAAGGGAAAGGTGGGACTAATGAATTTTCTGAAACCACTTGTCCTGGACAAGTGGTTTAAAAAAAATATTTGTTCAGCCCTGAATGGGGTAGCCAATTTGTGCATAGCTGATAAGCAACAAAACAATGTAAAAAAAAAAAGAAAATTTTCAAATTATCTTCCATTAGGCAAATAAAAAAATGAAATGCATATTTCACTGGACCAATCATCCGTTTTTAGTTCGACCTTATCACACCCCACCACCCCAGGTAAAAATATTTTTTTTTAATTCCCAAAACTGATTTGTACATCTAACAGCTGGTTTTACCCTGTTCTTGAAGCAATATATATATATATATATATATATATATATATATATATATATATATATATATATATATATATATATATATATATATATATATATATATATATAATGTATCATTATAAGATATTTAATGCTTAAATTAAAAATAACCTACCTACTTAATTTTAAAACCAGTGTGATACAGAACAAATTTTGGAGGGCCTTGGTCCATTTTAAACTGATTAAATAAGTGTGTAAACTTGTTTATTACTTTTTTTTTACATTAGCACAATGTTGAGTTGCAAGTATTGCATGTAAAATCAGGGCTTAGCTATATATGTACTATACACATGCACACATATATCATAGACAAATTTCCTGAGCTACAAAGTTGGTTGTCTTTGGACAATAATGGATTTTGAAGACAAAAAAATGCCAATAAAGTGTAATGTTACTGTTACCTTCATCATCTGAGCCGGCTGTTGGCTGGCAGCCATTCCTGGATGACCCCCCATACTAGGGTGTCCTGGCATCTGTGGTGGAGGAGGAGGGTTCATAGCACCAGACATCATGTTTTGTTGACCATGAGGCATCTGCGACATCTGTGTCATGCTGGTTGGCACCATGTTCACACCCCTCTGCTGCTGCTGCTGACCCATGTTTCCGCTCATAGAATACACTTGTCCATTGATCATTTGATTAGGATGACCACTTACGGACATTCCACTGCTCACATTACCCATATTGTGTGTAGATATACCCAAATTCCTTAACATAGTTGGCATGGACATAGTTGATAAACTGGGGCTGTTTGTACTACCAGCAAGTGAGAATGAAGCACTACTTGACACAAAATTGTTGTCTGCTGAGAAATGAGAGGAAACCTGGGCTACAGACTTGTTAGGGCCATGGGGAGGAGATGATAAACTAGTGGAGTGGGGAATATTTAAACCTATATTAGGACTCCTACTGGTGGGAGGGCCAGCACCCTGCGTCTGTGGACTACCTGTGCTAGCCCCACTGCTACTAGACAGTAACTGAGTCAAATGCTGGTGTTTTTGGATCGTACCCTCCTGACTAACTAACGACATATGAGAATCACTGGTTCCATTCTGGGTTCCTCCATCAGAAGTAGCAATCATCAGCTCATCAGGGAGATCAAGTAGGAAAGTAAAGTCTGAAAGATAAAGAAAAATGTTTATAAAATCAGAGGGATACGTTATCTTCAAAAGATTTTACTAAATTTGTTAACAAAAATAGACTGAAAGAAAAATTAATTATAAAACTACATATCTTTATAATATTAAAATCCACTCCCAATAGATTATTCCAAATTACTTCTTTTAGGCAATACCTCAGTAACCTTTACGAAGTTGGAGGAAGATATTGGAGCTGGCAGTGTGTTGATGAAAACGCCATAAGTAATTTTTGAGCCTGAAATTGATGTGGAACTGGAGTTTATACATGCTGGCTGGATAAGAAAATATGGTGTGCCTGTCAACTACCCATTCACTGGTATTGAAAAATTAAATGTCAAGATGGCGAATTATGAACCTATGGACTATCTGAGACTTTCTTAAATGCAAATATTGTAGTACTAATAAAAACTGAAAATTTTTCATGGACATTTATTACTGACTCTGGGGTCTAACCTTATCTCTAACATTCATGGAGTGGATGCTTGTGAAACTGTTAACCTTTTCTTTACCTGTGAATTTCACTATTTAGATATAACATTGTAACAGTCATAACATGTAGATGTATATTGTTCAAACTACTAAAGAATATAATATCTCTTCAATATATTTGAACCTTTCCATTCAAAAACAAACATACAGATGAAATAGACTGGTATATTGTCATATTACCTGCATTTTCACCTGTACCTGCAAATATTTTGGACTTAAGACATGTACCTTGATGATAATCTTAAAGTTTAGACATACACAATCATATTTCATATAGGGTTTATGTATCTATTTCAGGGGTCAAGCTAGACTTAAATTTTAGGGAGAAGTGACTTCTTTTCGTCAGAACAAGGAGAAGTGGGAGCTAAACAGGGAGAAGTGAGACTGAAACTATATATATATATATATATATATATATATATATATATATATATATATATATACAGTGGAAACCCACTATAATGGGGCATTAACGTGAATTCAGATATACCAATTTGGATATAATGCAGCGTCATAGCATGGCTCCCGAAATTATTTCCTATATTCATTCACACATGGAAAAAAAATTTTAAAGTTAAAAAAAAAAAAAAACCACAAGAGATTAACTTCATTTTGGGCATGAGATTAGTTGTGACTTTTAAAATAATATTTTCGTGGCATGGTTCCTGAATTTTGAAATTCATTTACATGTATTTTTATGGGACAGTGAAAATATTTGTTTAACATAGAGAAATAGTGTAAAACGTTTATTATAATTTGGTGGAAGAAAAATTTGCGTATTGCTTTTAATAATAAACGATCAGAACTTAACAATTTATCCAGGTTCTTTAAGTGATTTTGGAGAAGTGATCGTGTATGAATTCTAAAATAATAGATATATATGATATATATAATGTACCAGAAATAGTGTACAATGCTTGGCTTCTGAAATTTATCAATTTGAACAGGTTGTGGTGAAGCTCTCAGCACTCTCAGCTTCACGTAGAAAACTGGTTTCAGTAGGTTTTTGAAATGTTAAACCAAAGTAAACATTATTGGAAGTGTTACTTATCATGGATCCCTGAGTAAAGCCAGTAAATTGTCTTTGTTTTTGTCTTTGTGATTGTCTTGGTGACTTCTGTAGACAGTGAATTCTGTAGACAATCATTGACATGGGCTTCTTATTTAGCTGCAATCACAGCCAAGCTGCAGACCAAGGGGTGGTACAAGAGTGTACAATTTAATAAATATCAAAGGAGGAAAGCCGATGACATGTATACTGTGCTTGGCATTGTGGTCAAATAACAAACAGTTCAAAGTAAATAATATCCACTTTATTATCTGTAAATTTAGCAGTTTTCACATGCTTCTTTTGATGTTCACAAATTCTGAAATAAAAGTTATTTGCTCGATGAAATCATGCTTTGATTGTTAATTATTCTTGCAGTTGTCCCATATGATAAAATTTTAGTGGTATGAAATTTGTACAGACACAGTAAGTAGACCCCACCAGAAAAGCTGCATGCAATGACTGTACCATATCGGAAAGTAAATGGTTTCAATAGTTTGTTCATCCTATATTTTACAGGATGAATTCAGACTATTACAAAATTATTGAATATTTAAATCTGTACAATTTTTAATGAAATTACATCCATTTTGGATGAACTGTATGCCACGCCGGCAGGGTAGCATACAGTGTTGATACACTTTTCAAAATATAGCAATAGTCTGGCATTATCAGTCAATTTGTATTATCGTTCAAACAAATAAAAATTAGTAAATGTTTTTAACGCACAGTATTAACCTATAAATATCTTAGCCATCCATTATTTTGAATATATCTTAATTAATGCAATCCAGTTAATATTCATCTGATGATAAGCAGACTTTTGATCATTGTACATGTATACACGTCAGAAAAAAAGTTAATATTGTAAACCCCCAATGTGACCAATCATGTGTTATAGATCATGTGTTATAGTGGGTTATATATATATACACATACACACATGCATACAGAGATGAAATTTTCATATTTTAATGATGGGCTCTATTTCTTAGTATGCTTTTAACAGTTTTAAGCAATGCCTTATTTTCAAGTTGAAAAATATTTATTATTTGTGAGTATCAATATATTTTGTATGCATATAAAAAATTATATTCATACCCATTCTATTCATACTTAGTATATGTGTTTTTGATTAAAGTAAATGCAGTTTATTTTGACTATATGGCTTAAAAATTACATATGAAGCTATACATTGCAATTAATTTTCAATGATAGAAGTAAAAAGATTAGAGCCTTCTTGTTGTTGTTGTTGTTGTTGTTGTTGTTGTAGGTTTTAAGGCCATTTTTCAGCACAAGATAGGCTATACATGGCGGACAGTATTGATGGTGGTGGAAGAATCCTGGAAAACCCAGGGAAGAACCACCGACCCACTAGAAGCTACTGGCAGGCTTTCTCACTTACCCAGTTAGCAGAGCCTGGACTCAACTCAGGCAAACAGAGATGAGATGGCAGTGATCTATAATGGTCAGCACTTTAGACCAATCAGCCACGAGTGGCCCCCCCCCATTTGAGCCTTGTAAATGCAAGTTGGTAAAAATGCTTAATAAACTACCACTTAATTATTTTATTTTTCTTAAGTTTTGTGTGCAATTGCAGTCAAAAAGATTTCTAGCATTCTTTGAAACAGACCCTAATACATGTACATAGGAATAAATGAACAGGTGACTTCAAACCACACTGTTCGTCCTGATTTCATTTTTCATGATAAAACATTAATGTAACTATTCATAAAACTGAAGCACTAAAGTCGATATATAAGTAAACTGGACCCTTTTTTTTACCCAACCAAAAATCCAAGAATATGTCTTGCACAGAGGAGTGCATCTATTTTTTGACTGGGGGGATCTATAGCTACACACTTTCTTGCTTCGTTACAAAACCCCATTAAAAGTTCTGCATATTTATGGTTTGTCTACCTACTGGTAATAATGACATGGATTGGTTAAATATTATTTGCTTCATTACTATATATATTTTTCACATTTTCACAGTTTAATGAAGTGGTATATCAAATACAATGTCCGCCATTAAAATCTTATTTACGGTTTCAAACTGATTTTTATCCAGAACATATGCAAATATGGCTGTTAAAATCTCCATTTATTAAAATAGGATATAAATTAGAAAATGCTCTTCACCGATCATATTATTTAAAGCCAATTACTATTTGCATATTGATGTTTAAATTTCGAAACAGAATTTGGCATCTCTTCATCATAGCACTGTAGGCCCAACTTCATGAAATCAAGCAGTGATATCTTGCACCAGAAAAAGGTTAATGGTCAGTTAGCTATTAAAACTTGCATGTGAATGTGCAAGCATTTCTTTGCACCATAAGCTGATTGGTATCAACACCACTAAATACATTTGGTAAATACATTTGGCCCTGGTTTACAGCAGTGCCAGAACTTACTGGCTACAGCTAGGGGGGCATCTCAAAGAGAGGGCATCTCAAAGTCGTAATTTACAGTCATATTACATGGAAAAATCAGAGGGCAAGTCATTTTCACTTTCATAACAGAAGGGTTTTCACTTTCATAACAGAAGGCGCAAAGTTTACACTTTTACACTTTTCCATCGACTTTTCTCTTCCCTGGTAGGTGACCCCTAATATGGCTTTTTAGTCCTTTGATAGGCATGTAGTAAAGTTACCCCAGTGCAGTGGCTATGCATAGGCCTGTGAAGCAGTGAAGTGTATATTACATTTAATGGCAGTTTTAACCATTTTTACAGTTTTGGTACACATTTATTATTCATGGAAAACTTTAAGAGCAAAATATGTTTGTTAAAGCTGTTTAATTATTTTTCACAAAAGAACTTTGTGCTTTAAAATCTTGAAATCAATTCCTAATAAACAAATTCTTATTTCATATTAACAAAACACCCTAACAGGGCATTGTTATATCATAATCAGCTTATGCTGATATCTGACCTTGATACTGTATGGTGTATTATTACCCAAATAGCCCTACAACTGACTAGCTACAATCTACCACCTCTTGAGTTCGAAGGTGAAATGACTAGTCAATCACAGATGGCAATTTAAAAAAAAATAAAAAATTATAAAAAATCAGAAAATGCAGTTTTGTTGCCACTTCAATGAGAGCTGATTACCTAATTTTCTTTTAGAATGGTCTCAACTTCTACAATTATTTGATGTCCCAGCAATAATAACAATAGGGTATTTGGTTGTAAAGGTGCCTTCAATAACAAATGGACCTTCATCAAAGCAAGTAGGTGACATTTGATCAAAGACTTGATCAAAGACCTCAACAACAAATTAAATAAAAGCATTGCTACAGTTTTCATAGTAATCAGAACATATTTATTCTTCCATGAAACTTTCGTCTTTGCAAAAAATGTAATGTCTGTAGTGTTGGCAATTTTATGCATCCCAAATTCAAAACTTGCATCCAAATACACGTAATTAGGCTTAGGCATTTCCAGATCCCTGTGTGTGTGTATATAACATTTTATTTTATAATACAGTTGTGCTTTATTGATAAAGTTGCTGACTCCTGTGGTTATAACAACTTTAGCACAGTTCTGAATTACAAAACACTTGTCTAAATTTGCAAACAGCATTTTGTCCAAGCCTCTTGATTTGGAGTTCACAGGCAATATTTATATGGCAACAACCGGAAATGAAATCAATAACAGTGATTGAGCTGGGCTTTGCCAATGTCTCAAATTGCAATTATGTTTTACATATTGGCGATAAAATATACCTTCTGGCCATATTTTTGCTACAACATATTTGGCTGATAAAAATGGTATATACATTCTTGTGTTTGGAGTGGAGAAATTTAAAGGCATCATGACAGGAAGCAGCAAACTTGGATATAAAAATGCAATTCAGCTGCCATGTCTTATTGAAGAAAAAAACCCTGTCTGCCAAAATCTGATCCCAGGGTAATTAAATGCTCTGCTGATATTGATATGTCCTGACTTACATGATATTTTGTCCTCCCCTGGCCTTGGATAAAAACAAGTGATCCCAACGATTACATACAACAAAAATCCTCACTGATGTGTGGTTTATTTTTCTTCTTTTCTTGTCTTGTTTTTTGTTGGGGTTTTTTTTTGGTTTTTGTTTTGTAGCCACTGTAGCACTCAGCGTTAGCTTTGTAAACTTTTGGTATTTCAATGAAGATTTCAAAGCAGTTAATTATATGCCTCAAACACAGAAAGTGCATCTTCAAAATATTGGAAAAAGTTGTAAAAATATTATCTCATCTAGCCAGTGAATCATAAACTTGGAAAAGGAGAAAGGAAAAAAACAACAACGATGGTTTGTGCAAGAAACCAACACAGCAAATCTTGTGCATATCTTAAAATGTCTGTCTCCCAAGTTAGTAGAACAATATGGCAGTTGTTGTCACCTTAACAGTTGTAACTAAGCACTAAGGTGGAAAAGTGTGGAAAAGTAGAAAAGTGCCCCCAATTCACTCCACTTATCCCATTAACAAATCCTGATTTCACCGGACAAAAGACCCTAACAGTTACCTTATGTCATAATCCAATTGTATAGCTATTTGGCCTTGATTCTTCATAATATAATCAAACTAGCTGCCCAACAGACCAGCTACAATCCACTCCTCTGAGGACAGAAAGGTGAAATGACTTCAGTGGACCAAACAACAGCAATTTAACCCTTTCACCACTAAGTAACTTTGTAGGCATAGAGTCCTCAACACTAAGTAATTTTGGAGTTGGAAAGCAAAATGACTTGTGGACTTTGAAACAACATAACTTTGCTAATGTTTAAGATATCTGGCTGCATTAGGTGACAAAATCAAGGTTAAAAATCATATTTTATGACTACTTCAATAAAATGTGCATATCTATTAGAACTGTTAAAATGCAGGTACAAACTGGTAAGACAACATGTAAAATACAACTATTTTATTACCTCTTAGACAACAGAAAGTTCTCAAATGTTCAATTGACTCTAGATGTACTAGTGAATAATCACAGTAGCAGCACAAGTCTTTCATGGAGGTCTCTGCCACGTTGATCTGCCAAGTTTTGATTGTCTGTAGCATTGAAGTTTTAAAGGACAATTTTTCCAAAAACTTCATTTGAATAGAATATTTGAAAATAATCTGAAGCTTTCCTGGAGCCATCTAACACTGGGGTGTGCCCAACTCTGTCAGAAAACTGAAACAAATCTCCTTTTCAGCTTCGTCCCCAAAAGAAACCATGTGGAGTGTACAATTCCTCTGGTTCAAAACCTTCAAAGTCCTCTTCAACGTAATCACTGTCAACCACAAGTGCATTCCATTGTCTCTCCATACCTCTTCTCTCATTTTCATCCAAATTTACCAGGCCGAAACTAAAATTCTTTGACAACTTTCCATTGAAGTTTCTTCAAACGCCGCCAGTTTGGATACAAATTTCAACATTCGGAAAACACGTTAAAAGTTCCTAGTTTGTTTGATATTTCTAGTTAAACTCAAGCTAAACTCACGAGATCATCCAAATATAACATCTACATTACAAGATGGAAGTTATTAGAGGTACCCCGAAAGTTATTTAGTGAGTTACTATAACATTAAAGAAGAACACTGAACCAGACTGAAAAGTCGGTCCATAGTGTTTACAGACTTACTTCCCCATGACTGGTTTTACCATTTCTTATCACGACTTTTCCCATGTTCAACACATTTTAAAATATATTGTCTTTGAAAAAATTGGGAGCCATGCCTGGACACCAAATATAAGCGGACACCACATATATGTGGGTTCCAGGAGTTATCCAGGTGCAAGTGATCAAGGGAGTGGTGTACATGCATTGCAAAAGTTTATCACTGCAACATATTTCACTCTTCAGTCATTTCTGTTGTTTGGAGTCTATTTCTCAAGTTAAATGACAGTATCAAGTCGGCTCAGACTCAGTCCTGCAAAACATGTTTCGTAGCAGCAGGCTCTTTACAAATTGGTTCAGTAGGACGGCCTAATTTTTAACATTGAAAAATCGGCCTAATTTTTAACATTGAAAAATCGCTCTTTTTAACTTGTGACTGACAAGCTATAAAAATAGGAACTAATTATTATTCCAAGGGATTCATGGGACAAAATCCTGAAAACAACCAATGTAAAATTATCTGAAACAACAATTGCTCTAAAATCTTAACCCTGAATTCATTCGCTGTAGTACAAATCCCACTTGTTGAGCTGTCAAGATAATATAAAATACCAAATATTATCAATACCATTTACTTTGCAAGGTCCTGTGTCCCTTATATAAAGTTTTAACTTAAAACATTTTCATACACTTTTTAATTCACGAAAACATACAAAGAATATATTCTGGAACATTTAAATATCTTAAATGCCTCAGTCAATATAACTCTTTCAGTCCCTGTCTGTATACTTATTGTTGCAATTTCTCAAAATGTCAGTAGAGAATGGGTGATATAATTGTTTTAAATGTTTTGAGTGTGAATATTTTACAATAATTCTGGGAAAAATCGACATCTGTCAATCTGCAATGTTTCTCAGAACGCCATATTAACTATCCCACCCACCCCTTTCACCGAACAATTTTAAAGACCTGACATAGAATCCATTAAAGCTTTCAAATTCTAAAAATAAAAGCTTTCCCTTTATTTATATGCACAAGCAGATATTGGGATTGCAATTATTTTAGAGTCACTATATATAAATATCTCTTTAAAACGGGGAATCATCCATACTCTTAAATTAACTATGCAGACTTTCCTTTAAGAGGTACGCCAAATGTCCACTTTGTTACCGTTCGCAACTGGTTAGGTTTGTTGCCCTCAGTAAACTAACTACTTACTTTGACGTAAAATGCACTCAGAATAAACCATAAAATATTACTTTCATAGCATTTTCAAATTCACCCAGCCCCAGCTCAGGAAGGCATTGTGGAACCAGAGTGAGGCTGAAGTTTCAAGTAATTTCAAGCAACAAAAAAAACCCCAAACAAAATGAAACCGAATAGGAAAATCTTTGTTATGCAGGTTCTTTTGCTATGAAGGAGGTGAAATATTGATAGAACGATCTTTAGAATGCACACTTACCAGATTCACTGACGCCTGGAGTGAGTGCGGGGGATGCAATTTTCGGTCTCTTGGCCGGAGGGCCATCGCCTGCAATGTCGGCCATTTTTCAACTTTAAAATGGCACCGACGAAGTCGACCTCTTTTGAACTTTAAAAATATGGAATCTCACATCGACTGAGTGGTCTTGAGTCAACATATAAAACTTAAGAGAAAATATAGTTTCCTCGCCTGAGATGAATCCAGTCATTTGATGAATATGTATCTTCAAAACCGAATTTTTCCATGATCACTCAGTACAAAGCCTAGGATCCAACTGACGGAATAATTTATCCTTACATCTTGATCTTAAACGGTCCTCATGTACTTTTCCTTCTCTGAGATGATTCTCATAACTTCAAAGGTTATCCACAAGAAATATAATGAAAAACAACCCTCAAATTTCGATTATTTTTTTAAATAAAAAATGAGAAATTCGAGGATCGACAGCCTTCAATATGGCGGCTGTTGATGAAAAGTTTTACGCTTGTCACTGAAAGTAACGAAGATTCCCGATTGAATAATAACCTTTACGGAGCTTTATTATTCATGAACTTGCTGGATCACGTGCTAAAATACTTTCCAATCATTGGGTATCGAATGAAAGGAACGCTGATGGGCTGGCATTACGAATGGTCACGGAAATCATCGTATTCTGGGAAGTCTGGGTAATTTTTCGGAATGCCTGAGTACTGGATTAAATACGATAGGTAAGTAATTAAATATAAACAAGAAGAGAACTGCATCTTCCTTTTCGTACTTATTACAAGAAAATTTGTATCCAGGATTCGGAATAAGAATGATTAAAAATGATTATCGTGTCCAGATGAATAATTTAATTATTCAAGGAACTGATTACTATTAAAATACAGCATATATATTATGTCATTTTGTGAAGACAAAAAGGATGTACAATTTCCAAAACCAAAACATTGTATGCACTTGTATTTAAAATTTGTCAGACTTAATAAACAATAAAATATATTTGTAACTATTCTGCACTATTATAATTATCTAGTTACTCCCGATACAAAATCAAATGTATCATAAAGCTTTTTTTTACCCCGTTAAGTTTCTCTCATTTTTTTGTTACTATACAGTTCAATCATAGTATCTTTTCAACGAAATAATATGATTTTTGCAGCCATGTATGTTTTAATTTTATTTTATATTAATAACGTTTACTATATCCTAAAAAAAAGGAGGGGCATTGGAGCCCGAACTCTTTTGCAAAGGTGTTTGACTGTCTTTCGAGATAATTATGTAAATTGAACTGGCTACTGTTTATATATGATACAATAAAATTTATTTTATCATGCTGGCCGGAGTCATCATTGTTTTAGTCTTTATATTAAGTGCAGACAATTTATACATGTTTCAATTCGTTCTCTATGAATAAGCGAAAATATTAGTTCAGTTATGATCTAATTTAATTTTTGTTTGCGGCTTTCATATTCGCGCGTTTAGAAGCGCGCGCAGGTGAGTGATGTGATGTGATGTGATGTGATGTGATGTGATGTGATGAGAAACTCACGCGTACATGGTGAAAAACTTTTATTAAGGTTCATTAAATGAATTCTTAGATAGAAATTAGATAAAACAAAATAGAAATTACTTTATAACATTTTTTTTACTCATTTCTATATCAATGTACATATTCACAATGTTTCAAGCGAATTACACTTTCCGTCTGGAGAAGAGACAACTTCCATCAATAAAACAAACAATCAGAACAAAAGCCGGGAAGGACCTGGACAAGTACATGTTTTAAAGGACACAGGAATCTTCAAAGAAACTTTATTTAATTGGAAAGAACGAAAGAAACGTAAAAACGCGGTTTTATAGTAAATAAAATATATGTCTAATATGTGTTGGTGTCAAACTGCAAAACTTTCATAGCAATTATCAAAAATGACGTGATATGTGCACTTATCGCACGGTGTACGAATATGCTTTGAGGCAAGTGAGAGAATACAACGGTTCGGTTAGTAGAACGTTATACTTGTATTTCACGGGTCTTTGGATCGATACTCATCAAGACGAGCCATGATGGGTTGCCACTCTGTCACTTAGTTCTTGTTTCGTCGGCATGATATCACAAAATAAAAGGGTGAAAAGGGGCCGTCAAAACAACAAAAACGAAAAGCGAGTCTCACGACTCGCCAAAAGGGCCACATAGATAAAATGAATAGAAACATAAAGATATACATATCATAAAAGCCTTTTGTTTTTCTCTACTTGTACTTTTTTATCTTTCTCTCCTCTTTTCTTCCTTTGTTCCTCCGTCTACATTACCAATAATGCATCGGGACAAATAAGTGCAATCACAAGACAATGTCTTAAATTTTATTTCTCTCAAAAGGTGTGTGTGTGTGTGATGTAATTATGATTTTTAACGTAGCTTTAACAATTTTTCAGACATATCGCTATGATGTCTGCAGTGTGACAGTTTATAGTGGATGTCTAGCACTGGTGCATCATACCGCAGACATGTAGCATGATGTCCCACCCAGTCACATTATCCTGACACCAGGCCAACCAGTCCTAGCACTAACTTCTTAATGCTGAGCGTCAAGAGAAGCAGCTATTGGTACCATATTTGTAAGTCTTTGGTATGACTCGACCGGGGAACCCACGATCTTCCGCATCCGAGGCGACACTTAAAGTTTCTAAGCCACCGTAGAGGTGTGTGTGTGTGTGTGTGTGTGTGTGTGTGTGTGTGTGTGTGTGTGTGTGTGTGTGTGTGTGTTTCCTTTTACCGATTTGGGTCGCGACCTTGTAGTTCGGAACCACTGTTCTAATCAGTATAATAGTGCTAAACTCTGTCAAAACATGTTGCCAAGAAAAATCAGCATGGAAACAAATATGGCTCATTGAAAAGAAAGAGGGGTTAGGTTTGGTGTTTTACCGCACAGAAAATGAAATAGGCGATAATTTCTTTACTTCAGAACCGCTTCGGTAGCCTAGTGGTTAGAGCGTCTGTCTCTGATGTGGGAGGTCGCAGGTTCTATCCTCGGCCTAGTCATGCCAAAGACGCACATTTAAAAAATGTATTAACAGCTGCCTCGCTTGACGCTCAGCATTAAGATGTTAGTGTTAGGACTGATCGGCCTGGTGTCAAGATAATGCGACTAGGTGGGACATCATGCCACATGTATGCAGCATGATGCCCCAGTTCTAGACACCACCATAAACTATCACACTGCAGACATCGTCGCGATATGACTGAAAAAATTGTTACAGCTACGTGAAAAATCTAAATCACACACACACACACATACACACACACACACTTAATTAGGTAGCCCACCGATTGAGTTTGAGCTTACACAACATACGGAAATTCACAGTCCTGGAGAACACGACAATACTTCACACAAATTTAATTTGCAGAAGTACACAATTTACAGTAGTTCAATCAAATGTAATTTCAAAGAGAAAGAACACGCAAAGAGAGAATATTTTGGCATTTGGTAAAGGTAAGTGTCTATCAGCTGAATGTCCATCTCTCGTTTCATCTTGACAGATTATAACAAGATGGTTAAAATTTAGAGAGGCCACTTAGAATTAGCGAAATGGTGTAAAGTGTTTTTAGTTAAAAGTATTTAGATGAAATAGTCCTGTAATCCTTTGTGGGTACATAATTCATTCCAAAGCGATTGCAAAATATTTACATTTTTAAATTTACTAGATATCGATTTAACATAAGGAAATTATATTTGTTTATTTAATTTATTTTAAAGAATTTCATTCTCATTTTGGAAGAAACTGAATTTAAAAAAATATTATGCCATATTAAAAAAAATACTCGAATAGAAGTGTGATATGCGATTTCGGATTTCGTGTATTGATATATGTCACAGCCTTTCCCCCACCTTACCCTCACCCCACACCAACCCAGTAATTTTATTTAAATTATATAAAATTCCACGTGTTTATGCGCAAATTCGCGGATTATAATCAGCGAAATTCACTTGTAAGTGGTTAAATATTATCTTGCTACTGGTTTGGTCATTCTCTCGATTTGTACGTTAAAACTCCAATATCATATGTTTTGACGTAGAAAACCCATGCTTGGTACCTAATTTCTATACAAACGGTCTGTCGGTATTGTTGGGTGCGCATAAATGCATAAATGACAACAAATGGCCTTCTGTGATCAGTTAAGAGAGTAGCACGTGCATTAACCATATTAACGTAGCCAACTTAAATCTACCAGCAACTGTAGCTCCATCACGCCAAATTGCATCGCATGGTATTGTTCTTGCAGGTCAATGTGACTATGTTCGAGTCCAAAAATAGACAAAAATAACTGTAAAACCTAAATACATGGCTGAAAGAAATCGCACACGAAAACATCAATGGGGCCTCACGAAGTAGTCCGCGACATTGCGCAAATCCATTGTTAACATCGTCATTAGCCATCACAGCTACTACATTTACAGTGTTAGCTAGGGGGCCCGAGTAGCCGAGTGGTCTAATGTGCTATCCATTACCGATCACCACCATCTCATCTCTGTCTGCGTGGGTTCGAGTTTCGGATTCGGCCAATGTTAGTATGTGAGAAAGCTTATCAGTAACTTCTCGAAGGTCGGTGGTTCTTTCCGGGGAAAACCCCGGAATCTTCCTCCACCAATAATATTGGCCGCCATTTATAGCCTATCATGTGCTGAACAACGGCGTTAAACACTACAGAACAACAAAAACAACAACTATAGTATTAGCTATGCTGGTGTATCTTCGTGGCAGAGGCGAGGGTGTGGCAAGATACCGCACTTGCCTTGGGTGCCATTTGAGGGTGGAAGGCAACAGCGGTGAGCAGAACATAAGTTTTTTTTTAAAAAAATTATTTCAAAGCTTTGATAGGGTCGCAATTTTAGTTCTTGCCGTGGGCGCCATATGTCATGGCTACACATCTGCCTCGAAGTCTTTTAAAATCGTATATACATGAGAATTCAAATTACCAAATGTATCTTTGATGAACATCGTAGTTGGACCAGATGATTTTTCATAATCATCGCTGTATCTGGCGAATCAAACAACCACCGCCGTTGCAACTACTCGGAAATAATTTTGTTTTGATATTTGTACGTACCAGAAGGCATAGTTGCACTATTGGCCCTGTATGTCCCATTGTTGTGTTTGCAATTTCAGATCGAATTAATTTTCCAAGATAACCAACACGTTGTCCTTTAATAAACGTCCACAAAGCAGAGCATTCGTGAGAGAGGAATTGAGGGTTGTGCCAGCGAACTACCACCTGTTAATGTGTTACAATCGTGTGATGTTCAAACGCGTATATAGTGATTTCATCAGAATATATCCATCGTTTCGTGTAAAGTTGTTGCAAACTCACTTTGGCACGACGGTAGACATCAACGCGATATTTGACCTAATCATATTTACTGTGTGTGTGTGTGTGTGTGTGTGTGTGTGTGTGTGTGTGTGTGTGTGTGTGTTATCATCGCCCTCTAAAACATTTGACATATATATCGTGCCCGAGATCCTTTGGCACAATAACCATTGGAACTCCTTTTGCTCTAATTGGACCAACCATACTCGAGTACAATTTGGGTCGAAGTACCACATATCCTTCGACTGGTTTGGCCGAACATTCGTCTTTAAATTGTCCTACAACTTTTTGTTGGTGTTACTAAATAACGGATGATGGGTATTTCAAACGCTTCGGCGAGCAACAACACAATGTGCAAATACCGATCATGATAGTTACCTCAACCCATAGATTCAAACCCGGATTAAACTTTGCATGTTCAAATTCAAAATCGAATACGATTCGATAAGTTGTAGTTGTCCAAGTTTAAAAGGTGATGTATCGTTTCATGTTATTTGGAATGATACTTATTGATGCCTTTGACACTGATACTACTTCTTGCAATATCAAAATGATTATCATACCACCATGAAGCACTTCCAGAAATTATTTACAGGTAGCTTGGATAACCATCTGATAAATGCAAAGTTCTGTTTATAAGTGACTGTTCCTTCTATAAAACCAGTGATATGACAGTGATCACGTTCCCAAAAAGCGTCGCTTCCACTTTCAGTTCCATCGAAAGGACCATCATAGAACTAGCAATGGGTGGCTATATAAAACTCAATAATGTCACCACTGATTATAATTATACCTGCTGGCGAATGTAATTGTTGTTGAAACCATTTCGCTGTGACCAGAAGCGATTTAAGAAACATTTCAAATGAATCATTAGTATGATACACCATTGGTTGAGCAGTTTCTCATTTGACAACAACGTAACAAAAAACGTTAAGAACTTGGTCAACAACTTGTATTTTATTATTTTTTTTTTTGGTTTGCTTAAATCCGCCTGGTCATTTCCAGATCCATACACGTTGAAGTATTAAAAGTCCGCATAAGATGATACACGATCTTTTATTTTTTTTTATATTGTTATTCCATAACATAACATCGTAGTGCTAAATACATGCATGCAACGTCTGCAAGGGAAATTTTGTATTATCGTGCTTGCTGTATCAGTATACTATTCATGGAAAACTGTTGATACACATAATGGCACATAGACTCTGAATCACGCAATAATAACATTCTAATATTTAATCGCTTGTTGTGTGTATGTGAGGATAGTCGAATCGGTTGCAGGCTTTTGATCCAAATAAACACATTGACCACAATATCATAACTGAGAGATTCAAACTTATTAAAATTGAGTTATCCACTCATACTGTTTGTGTTTTCTTTATTATCACTCGCCGCAAGCAAACTTCGATAAAAGTGCCCGTTCAAAACATCGGTTGTCGAACGTTATTACCTTTATCACTAACCACATTGGAATCACTCGCCGCAAGCAAACTTCGATAAAAGTGCCCGTTCAAAACATCGGTTGTCGAACGTTATTACCTTTATCACTAACCACATTGAAATACCGTATCCAAACACAGTTGTTACAGGGAAATATGTAATTCAATATGCATACAACTGTCAAGAGTCCATCCTGATCCTATATTACTGTACTTTTCCAACGTTTCGAAAATCATTTCAATGCCTATATTGATTTCATCATTGAAAGAATCGGTGTCTTTTGTATCTCCAAATTGTACAAGCAAGGATGTTAATCCAGGGTGTTGCGATTTCAAATCCATCTTTTCTGGGGCTTTCGATTAAGTGGCATGATTAAATGCGAATGAAATGCAATTGTATACGAAAGAAATGCTAGTTCTCTTTAACTCCCGAGATATCCGAGTATAGAAACACTGATATCATTCCAGTAATCATATTGAATAAAGTTGTTTGACGACCTAACCTATCTGCATGTGTGTGGAATAGTTGCTAGATGCTTTTCTATTCACCACTGAACTTGTGAATCGTACATTCGTATGCTTGTAATTGGCGTGCTTTTGGTTGCCGCTCCTGAAGGAGTGGTATATATAGTACAGTGACGAAATTCTTGTTAACGAACATGCACAACAGCTTTGGTAGCAATAGGCAGGTCCTAACTCGGAGACACAATCTCCTTCAAGTTTACATCAGTACCATCAGGTACAACTTATGTTTTGGGGCTGAACTAATCATCTTAAACATAGATGAAACGTTTACAGATAATCCATGGACTCCATTCTTTGATAAAATAAATTAGTTTGATTAAATTTATCATATAGAACAATCTGTTTTGTTCCTAGATCCTTTTATTTTATTTTCGTAAAACTTTTGACAATTGGGAAAATTGTATTGTTATATTATTATTCAAAATTCGAAATATCTCTCTAATTGATTTATCCTTGGTAATTTTCAGTACTGCGACTGTATTAGCTTGATATTTCAGTGTCGTCGTCATCATTGTAGCATTCCTCGGTTTCATTACCTGTTCTAAACGTTAGCGCTTTTATTATTTCTTGTATTATATCAGTAATGACTTTTTATGGTTTCTCTGATAATATTGGCCAAATGTACATCGTTCTTACTGCAAGATAATTCCTAAGTTAATTAATTTATCAGTGTGCTCCGGATATATGGAATCGAAACATGATGCATTTTGGGCCTTTTCACCATATCTATATAATGTAGCCAAACGTAACAACCATTTAATATTTTCTGTGACATCAATACAATCCACATATTTGGTCAAATAATGCCACCGTTGGATCTTCAAAGATTTTTTTAAAAGTACTATTTGCATCTGTGAATATTTCACCGTTCATACGCTACTTCAACTCTTTAATGCAAAAATATTTTCTTCCACAGTTGATATACATTATCCTCTACTGGAATGAAATATTCCCTGTAATATAAAACATTCACTGCTACAGAAAATATTCACTCTATGTAGTGGCGATCAATAATCATATTTCCGTAGCAGTGCATATATTTTGTAGTATATACATAATCATTAATATAGGCCTGCCTGAAAACTGTATCATGCCTATCGTTATCATAACAAACAATCTTGTCCGTCATTGTGGTGTGACAACGATGGTTTTGTCGGTTACGGATATAGGTCACGGAATTATTTGTCCTCTTGTATAGTGGCATATTTGTCACCTTTATTACAAGTGTGGCTTGTTATAGTATAAGCATAAAATCATATGTGAGAAAAAGCAATAACCTATATTAATCTCCGATTCCGTCATTAACACACTATTCGAATACATCAAATATAAAGACGAATTCCTAATATTCCCGTGTACATCTTGTTTTAAGCAATGCATATCGCTGTGATTTTAATAAAAGTTTACAAATTTTACTCATTATCAAATAATGTTTCGGACTCCATTACGATATTATATCGTAGAAGTGGTTGTTTTTTTTTTATTTTGATAATTATTTGGGGGTTGGGATGGGTTGGGTAGTCTCTACCTCCCACTCCCTAATCGTAGACAACCGTCTTTCAGAACCAGGTCATATTTCGTAGATTCGAAACCATCTTTTTAAGGATCAAACCTTCACAAAGCTATACGGTGAAAGAGAAATATATTAGTTAATTTCATCGAAATCGGCCTCGATATTAGTCAGAGAGTATCGTATTAGCGTCCAGACTTTACGGGGTTTTTTTTATTTTTTTATTTTTTTATTTTACAGATTTATTCTCCTTCTCCGACATTTTTACGTACCTGTCAAGTTTACCCGCGTTACCTCACACGCATTAATCCACAGGTTTTCAGCGTGCTATACGTATAGCTGCAGATCACTTTATATAGAACGTTGCATCGTCTATCGATGGTAATCGCATTTACTGACAGGTTCAAAGAAACAAAAATAATCAGAACTTTTCATATACCCCTCGTATGCACATGGGTACTATCTGGAATATGGAAATTAAGAAGCGGTCCTGATATTTCTTAGTAACATTTTTACTTTCATATTTAGGAATTAGTCATAGAGTTAGTTTGACTGCTTATTAATGATAATAGGTTTCAGGATTTCATTTCGCTTGCTTCATAGTTTTGATAATCATTATAGTAGAGTTCAATCCAAGAGAACAATTTAATAAATTCACCGGCAATGTGTTACTTTCTGCTATTTGTTTATTCTCCGATTTCTGATCTGTATTTCTATCGACTGATGTTTTATAAGTAGTTTTCACTTTTATTATCTGTGGGTGGGTGGAATGATGTAATTTGTGCTAGTCATAAATAACAAAGAAAAGAACAAACGAATTTGTATATTTTGATATTTGTTTCTCTGTGTTTAAGAACTGCTTTAATTCCTCCTCCAATGATGATGATGATGATGATGATGATGATGATGATGATGATGATGATGATGATGATGATGATGATGATGTTTTGAATGTTTAATATGATATATTAATATTGGGGAGAGTATCTAAAGACATAATAAAGAAGGAAGGAGTTATTACACTGCAACAAAAAGAACAAATCAAATAACTCTTGGAATAACGGATACTAGTTACATGATCAAATCGTTTCGATGAAATAGTTTCGACAGTAGCAATAACTGCAATATAAAATAAATTTAATTAATTTATAATATTAGAAAAAATATAATTGAAAAAGCGTGAGTTTGTTAGGTTGCACGATATCTAACAATATGATATTAAGAACACTCTGAAATAAACCATAAAAATTGTATAATTTTGCTGGTCAATTTTGAAAAGGTTTTTGATTCTCTTGTTTTGAGGTGTATAGTAGTATTAGAAAACCAGGTTTTCAACTCACTTTGTTTTTTTACCCTCCAAACAAGTATAAATTATAGTCCTAAATTATCCCCCACCCCACCCCCTTTTGTTTCCAAAATAAAACAGGGTTTTGACTCACCCTCCCCCACCTCTTTTTTCCCCCTACTACTACCTGTAAACAGGTATTTTGTAACCAAACAAAACAACAGGTGTTGGAATGCGATAAGCTCTTTACACAGAGGTGACTAATTTGTTAGAACAGCGCATGTGTGGAATACAATTATTCTAAAGACGGCAAACGGGTTTTACCACAAGATAACAGGATGAAAATTAAACTGTGCATTAGAACGTTTCAGTTAACAAGGTGGAAATTAAACTAGCATTAGAATGAAAATGATATTATTTTATATCTCGTTACCAATGATTAATGTTTCAACTGTTGATATTAAAAATATTTCACTATCACGACTATAGATACTAAATTTTACTTTACCACTCACACAGCGACGGGACTCAAACAGATCTTTCATTTCTGGTTTGTTCAGAGGATATTTTTGTTGATAAAATATACCTTTGACCGATCGAGATCAATTGTGAGTTTAGTATAGTTTTGTTGGCTAATGGGGCTGTGAAAGTTTTTAAATTCCGCTAGCAACTTTTGATACAATTGTTCGAGATAATTGAAATACATGCTGTTATCAGATCTGATGAGCGAAAGTTTTAACTTGTCACATGTTCCATTAAAACATATACCTGATGTTTCATTATTAAATTCAACTGTCAATTGTTTACCGTCCATCATTAGATATTTGATGTTACTATTGTAGCTATTTGTCATTGTCAAATTTTCAAACATTATTTTATAAGTTTAGATAAAATTTCAGTTGGAAAAGATAATGTCGAGTATAGATCTATCATCATAACAATACCCAAGGGCAAATGTATCTACCCCATTTTCACAATAGCGTTTGTCATCAAAATTATACAATCCACGTTTGATAATGACATCTGTTTCGAGTTTATGATGATTAGTTCGAATTGCCATAGCTCTCATAAAACTAACACCACCATCAAGCGCGTACTTGTAGTCATCAAATTTCATAAACTTTTTAACAAAATTACGAGGCAGACCTTTGGCTTTTTTCGTTATTTTATTATTATCTAACAATACGGCATACATTTTACTACGTAATCCGATAAAGTATTTGATAGCGCTCGAGTTCATTTCATCTTTAAACTTACCAATAACCTTTTTATTTATGTCGTCATGAAATTTACTGTCACGTGGATAATCGGAAAGATCAAACAGATGTCGATTATCGTACATGTCCTGATAGATGTCCTCACATTCAATTTCATACACGAGTGAATCAGTATCAGTAAACAATAATCTACTAGCCGGCCACTGATTTTTAACAAAAGTGTAATGAAAATCGTACATCATCCACTTTGATAAATCTAACACTGCAGCTCCAACATAGATCGGCTTGTTTAGTTTTAGATTTGTTTTTCTTCTTTGTATCGCAACAAGATTTTCATTAAATATTTTCATGCTCACAAAATCATCGTCTGACACAAGTTTGTTTCTGCGATTGACATCATTAACTATTTCAATATTTACACGTTTCCTAATATTCTCCATCGTCTTACCAAAAACGGAATTGTTCATCAGTTTAAAGAAGTTTTTCTCAAACTCTGTTTTTGCTGCAGCTCTTCTTGAAGTGTTGGAGTTAATATAACCTCTCATCCACGGCGACTGATTAAATTTTAGTACACGATGAACTTTTCTCAACACAAGACCAGCATCGACTGCTTGTTTGAAAACTTTGTAATGCAAAACATAATTTTTCTTATCAAGTAAATTTGGTACTAGTTTCTTGACCATGGAATGTTGCCTTGGTGATGCTAACGCTTGTTGTTCTTTTGATAACAAACTATAATCTATAACCATCGATTCCGCACAGAAAGGGTAATCGTTATGTAATTTGTGTAGCGAATTTGGATAATCAAGATCAACTTCAACGAAATAGGAAACATCGTCAGGTATCTTTTTTTCTGTCTCTGATAGAAATCGATCAACCGTGATCCAATGAAATCCGCTAAAAGGCATTGGTTCTGCCATCGAACCACCGTAAAGATTATTACAATCTAGATAAATTATATACTTCGAAGGAAGGTCAGGGTTATACTGTTTCAGGTATTTGTTGTTTGCTTCAGCATATTTTTTTGTTATCACGCTAATACCACCTCGGATACCTTTTTCAATAAAATTGAACATATCAACATCAGTCAGTAATTCTAACCTTACCTTACTAAACTTTAGCAAAGCATCCCATGACAACCCAGGGGCAGAATAATACCAGCAAGGATCTAGTCCATAATTATTATAACTCACTTCACGAAAACTTTCAAAAACATCTGCTAATAATAACACGTCAGTTTTCAGGTATAAATCATGATAATCACCAAAAGTCTCACAATCAAACTCTTTCCAGATATCTTGTGCATACCTGTACTCGTCATCAGTTATATTTTCATTTTTAAGTTGTGAGTAAAATTTGTCTTTGTCAGGTAAAGATATTTCATCAAATTTACTCCAATCGTCGAGGTATTCGTATGGAAAAACTCCTTTTTTAGCTAGTAGATTAAATTTATCTCCAAAACAGTCTCTTAGGTTATCAAATTTACTACAACCTTTCACTAACTCATCTAACGAGGCTGCCATAAACTGCAGGCTGTCAATAAAACGTAATTTACCTAGCGTAACTGACATGTACTTTTCAAAATTATTTGGGATGCATTTGATGACGTTATCGAGTTTTAGATGAGCTTTTATCTCAAGATCACCAAAAGCTTCTACTATAATATGGCTATCATATCCTCGAAAATTGTGAAGAATAACCGGAATAAAATCTGGAGCATGAAATTTTAAATTACACTGATTATGAGCCGCTCCACGATACTGTCCAGTCAAATGACAATGGTCATGTACTTTTTTATCATCGTCAAAAGCTTTTTCACAAATATGACAAATTTCTGCTTGCTCGTGAGCGGATTCTTGTTGAGGTGTTAATTTTAACATTGGCGTTACTTTTTTCAAATGAGTAAATATATTATCAACTTCGTTAATCAACTGCTTGAGAAGCCAAACAGCTGGATTTTTACCACGATATAATTTGATTGATTTAGATAATCTAGAATCAGTACAACAAACTACCTTATACGCTACTCCACACGGAACATGATTTTGAACTTTTCTTGTACTCGATTGATTAGGATTATTTTCTACACCAAGTACAGGTTGAAGTAGGCATTCGAAATCAGCGTATATGACGAAAGGAATTTTTAGTTTGTGATTATGATGGACAAACTGTAACACACTATCTTTTTTAGATGGCATTGTTATTCTTTGCACATCACTACAGTACTGCAAATGCTTTTGTAATGTTTCATTGCTTGTACAGCCATGCAAGCAGCGGTAACAAAAGAACTTTTTGTTCTTATCCTTATTGTACTGTCTACCAACTAGTCCGTTAAAGTTTTTAATCCAAACATAATGATTTTTGTAGTATAGTAAATTTATAGTTGATTGTGAAGCTTTTTCTGAAATATATCTCGGATATACGTCCTCCTTTTCATCTAGTCCGAAAACGTTAATTGAAACATTATTCTGCTTTTCAAATTTTGGTATTTGATTTTCTGCCACTGGAAAGTTAATATCTTTAAAATTTAATCTAGACACATGACTGATATACCTTTCAACACGAGTAGCGTTTTTTTCTGCTGGGAATAGTGCGGAAAGAACAGCCCATTGGAAACATTTGTTATCTACGTTTTTGATGTTTATACAACATCTTTTACTTTTTATTTTTGGTGGCAGGTCGACGTATGAACTACCTCGTAATACATTATATTTCATCGTGTGAAACAATATTCCTTTGATCATTTCAAACTTCCAACCCGAACCTAATTGACTAAATTCCTCTATTTTTTTTCCAATTTCTTGGTGTATTTCATCAGATAGTGATAACAGATCAGTCCCAAGCAAAACACGTCTCGATTTTGCGTTAATATAAGGTTCTGCAATTTCCTTGTTAGTTAATTCTTCCATTATAACTAACTTTGAAAATATAACATGATATTGCACAAATAATCTGATACTTTTGTGTTTTTCGAGCTCACGTTTTACAATTGTCTGTAATAGGTGGTAAAGATTAGTTGCATTAAAATTTACTAAAACAATTTGATTATCAAACTGATAACTATTATCAAAACCTGCAAAAGCAGTCGCTATTTTATCAGGTTCTCCCATAAGACTTCTCTTAGCTATATCACGCAATTTTAACATTATTATACTATAATGTAATATCTAATTGATAATTTTTTCACACTGCGCATGCGCTAAAAATCAATTAGAGATAAAAAATATCTCCTATAATATAATGACAGCAAATCTAACAAACACATGTGAGCAAGAAGCATATCAAGTTCACCCAAAACATAACTTTACCTCACACTGCGCATGCGCTAAAAATCAATTAGAGATAAAAAATATTACCTATAATATAATGACAGTAAATCTGACAAGCGCACGTGAGCAAGAGATTTATCAAATTCACCCAAAGTATAACTTATACGCTGGAAATGTAATTGGTTCGGTTATTAACATTAAAACTAGAATACCTGTTGGCAAATTAACGTCAGCGGGTTATAATATTAGTGTAAAGGGAGATAATGCCGAGAGGATTGCAATATTTAGAAAAGATTTTATTTACACGTTGTTCTGCGATGATATTCCAGAGGGACAGCGTGTATATCATTATAATGGTAAAGTCACTGATGATAATATTGAAAATTTATCCTTACAAGATGAGTTTCAGCCGCACCCAGTATTTGATTTATACGAGGCTAACGATCGCGGTATTATTAGAAATAGAAAAACTAAAAAAGTTCTTAGTAATATTAGCAATATGGGATATATTAGGGTAACTGTTAGAGGAACATCAACAAATCAAGTTCGTTATCTTGGTCATAGGTTTGTTTATGAGGTGTTCAATGGATCTATACCCAATGGTCTTGTTATTAATCACATCAATAATATACAAACTGATAATCGATTGGAAAATCTGGAGATAGTAACGCAACAGGAAAATGTGAGAAAAGGAAAAAATAGTAATGGTATTAATTTTAGATGCCCAATAAAACCTGTTATTTCAAAAAACCTCGAAACGGATGAGGAGATCGAATTCAAATCGATTTCAGCTGCGGCGAAATATTATAAGATAAATCCCGCAGTCGTAAAAATTATAGCCGATGGAGCAACAAAATCAACTTTTTCAAGAGAATACGATGCTAGGATTGGTTTTAGATATGATGATCAATAATATTTTGTAATTCGGTTTTAGTCAAGCAATGATGAGCAAATGCTATGATATCATCGTGATTAAATTTTAGCGTCGTTACTGCACTTTCATTAATTTTATTTTTTTCTGCTTCTGTTAGTAATATTTTATGAGAATCACCTTGCATTACAATAACATCAACACTATAACCCAACAAACATTTTCTTACCGCTTCAGCTAGTTCGTTATAATTTACTATATTAACTTTTTGGTGATATTTTATCTCATCGGTCATCTTATAATAATAAATTAGATAAAAATATATTATAATAATGGACTTGATGAAACGACTCGCTGAACTCTACGAAGAAGATACTAGTGATAAGGTCGTCAGTGATAAGGTCGTCAGTGATGATGTCATACATAGTATTACATTTTCCAAAGATTTTATAGACAAATCTGTTGGTTATAGCGAAGATGATATTTTATATAACAATGAATCTGATGATGATGGTGAAATAGTCACTGTTGCTGACAGATCTAATTACAGCAGATCAACAACTAAACGGTATAATGTCAAGTATCACATTGCTAAGCAGCTAATTAAATTTAATTTTACCGTTGCCGAACAACAACTGTTCTGGCAGTTAATCAAACCTTTTTTAAATATCAAGATCCCAGGCCGACAGAAAAATATCAAATTCGATTTCATATTTGTCAAGATTTTTAATCTAATGACGATCTCTAACGATCGTAAGCAGTATCTAATATCATTATGTAAACCAGTAAAATGTAAATCTGTCAAACAAAAGTATGAGTTAATTTATAATAGCATTATATCATAATCTGCTTGGTTGGAATCCAGCTGTTAAATTTATCACTATACCCACGCCATTTGACTAAACTTTTATCTCCTTTTTTCCTAATCACTTTTTCGATAACGAAAACATCTTGTTCAGTTTTTTGTAGTTCTTGTTCGTAAAAACTACCTACTATAGGTTCCCCTGCCAGATCTTTTAAAACGTACGTTACAGGTACTGTTAAAAGTACCTTATCAATTACAAAAACTTCTTCGCTCCAGTTCGGAGTAAATCCTTTTGCAAACACCTTTTTCATCAAAGAAATTCTAACTTTATCACCAACCTTAAATTTATGTCTGCGGTACATGTTTTCATTTGCTAATATTGGATTTTTAACAGCTTTTTTAGGTGTCATTTTGATGGTTCGATGTTTCGTGTTATTATATTCGCTTACGATTTGAGAAAGGTCATCGATGTACCTGTTGGTGTTTTTAGCTGTCATATGTTTGTGTATTTTCTCGTTTAGCGTGCGATTAAATCTCTCAACAACAACGCTTTTACCCTCATTTCCTGTAACATACCTTTTTATATTATTTTGTTCTAGAAACTGTTCAAACTTTTTGTTAAAAAACTCAGATCCGTGATCAGTCCAGATTTTGTTTGGTTTTCTTTCTGTACTCGTTATTATCTGCTTTAGCGCATCGGTCATTGAAGTTCCTGTCTTATCTGAAACAGGTACACTGAAAGCATATTTGCTAAAAACGTCTATAACATTAAACAAATACCTTTTTGGAGCGCCATCAGCGCCAACATTAAACTGAGCTAGATTAGATACATCCACCAAATCTATTGCCCAGATATCATCTACACCATTAGCGACAACTTTACGTCGTGGAAACTTTTTTTTTTAGGTTTGTGTAGTTCGACTGCAAGATCATCGTATACTTTATTTCCCCGATCGTGAGGTGATTGACGAGACTCTCCGAGTCCAAGTTTATATTTTGCTCCAATTATTCCCTGAACAAATTTTCTATCAAAACGTTCTCGTAGATTTGTTGGCTTCATATCACGTAATTCGTCTAACATTACTTTATCACAATCTAATTTTGAGTTTTCATGATCACGATAACAGATATCATGACGCATTGCTATTGCATCCACTTGATTGTAAGGCTCTTGTCCTGGCAATGGATTGTCGTTTTCATCTAGTTGTTGATCTAGCGGATTCCATGGACCAGTATACCGATGCCCTGGCAATGTCCAACCGCCTTTTGGTTTTGGTAATTTTCCAATTAGTTTATGTATATCTATACCTGACCCTATTATTTCTCTGTTGTTACAACATTGACAGTATGCGACAATTTTATTTTGCTCAATACACAAATCTCTGTCAGAATCACAGTTGCATATCATTCTATATTTTTAGTCGTCGACTAAAATAATATTAGGATAACCAGATCCTAGCGACGTCGCTGGAGACACTATCGCTGGGGACGTTTTCTTTAAAAATGTATTTTTTCTTTTTCCACAGATTGCACAAATACTTTTTAATATTATCCTGTTGTTTTTTGTTTTTTCTGTTGTTTCATTAATACCTTCTGTTTTAGTTTTACACTTGAGACAGTATGTTGACATTATTATACTTATAAGTTTAGATAAAATTAATTGCGATCTCATCATTAGCGTGAGAAGGTTGCTTATCAAACTGTAAAATAAATTTTAAAAAATTAAGATTTCTGCTCATCTGTCGGATAAACATAATACAATAATATCCGCAAGCAGACGTTCCAACAGGTTGGAGTTGATTTGACGAATAATATACTTTTGTAAATTTTTTTTTCATATACTTTTTTATTACATCGCTTGGAGGAAGTCCAAACGAGTCAAAATAATTATTATTATAAACTGCTACCCAATGCGTACCAGATCCGTCATTAAAATCTTGTATATTAATAACACATGAACTTACAGCAGATGGTGATTTTATTGCTGAGAGCTCATCTTTAGAATAAACTCCGTGAAATCCAGGAACCGCTTTTAACTTATCAATGATATCAAAATTACTCAACGGGGTCGACGAGTTCCTGGTAATGTTAGACCACGTCCGATTCCTAAAAGATTTGGCAGCAGACTTCCCGCTAGTCCCGCCAAAAGTGGAGCGAACGGAATAATTCCTCCTTGTTTTGTTTGATTGCATATGCATTTGCACTTTGGTGTTGGTGATTTTGTTTTTATTACTTTCTTTTTTTTTGTTGTTGGTGATTTCTTTTTCTTTTGTGGCATTATAATATATTATTTACATAAAATTTACAATTTTTTTATTCCACTTCCACGAATGATACCATTACCTTCGACTGCTTTCTTCGTTGCGCCAGATATTGCTCCAGACGCTGCTGCTAGTCCTAATGTTCCCAACACCGGCAAAAGTTTAGGTATTATTGTACTAGTTAATACTGATAATGCCGGACCAAGAAAACCACCTTCTTTTGCCATCGCTGTCATTTGTGCAGCACTCAAATTTAAAACAAAAGTTTTTTTACGATCATACTTTTTTACTTGATTTTTTGTTAGCATTAATTTTGTTAAAACACCATCAGAAATATTAGGATTGATTTTTAATGATACCTGTTCTCGCTTTGCAGTAGCAGCTACTAATTTTTTAACTTGACCATCAGTCAAATACACTTCTTTTACAATATACTTTGCCATTTTATATAACAACTGTAGATTAAACTTGAACTGTCATTTTACCTCCAATAGAATCTACCGTGATAAATCTATCACTAATCACTAATGCGTATACGTATAACGGCGCTACTGGAACCGCCCCAAGTGTCCAGGTAATTTCAATATCCGCTGTGCTGTCTACAGCTCGCTCGTTATGTTTACTAACATCAAAATGAAATATAGGATAAAGCGTACGAAATTCTTCTACTGATATTTGAGTTCCATCTTCAACATCTTGATATTTTTGTATTGCGTCAAGCAGGTACATGTACGGTCGAGAAATATTTTTATTAACATCATCAGCAAAATTACACTCGATAGCTCGTTCTGGATATTGCTTTGAATTTAATCTAGCGTATATTCGTCTGACATCAGAGTGATCAAATACTGCATTATTTTGTTGTTGGTTACCTCGTCGAGCTTGTTGTTGAAATACGACAAAGATATTTCTCGGCAGTTGTTCGCTTGATGTTGTTGTGACCCTCCACGTGTAGTCAGTAGTATTTGGAACCGCTGTCTGATGTACCTTATGCTGCTTAAAGTAAATTCTGTTTGTATGCTTATCAAGCGTGTTATTTAGTTCTGACATTTTAGTGATTGATGGTGTTATACGTGGCATCCACAAAGAAAGTTTGTTTATGATAAACTGTACATCAACCCCTCCAGATCTAAACAAGCAATCGTTTTGGTCTGCTCGATCTAAAATAAGCGTATGTTTTACTCCGCGAAATACTTTATCATAATCGCGACAAAAGCCGAAAATCATACTTAGCGGAAGCATCATTGTAATTTGACGTGATCCTGCTGCAAGTTTTCTTCGCCTAGCAAAGCCTTCGTTATAGCGTGGATTTCTCACATCAAGTGTGTTAAGAAGTAAATTTAACATCGCAGTACCGTCTGCAGCTACAGCTGGTGGTGTTATATTTAGATTATTAAAAGCTGCTGTAAGAGAAACTCTTGTAGCGTTTGCATTAGCATCTGCAGCAGGTGCGACAATATCTAGTGCAGCAGCATTAGCAATGAGAAAATTTCTCACAATTACAGTATTTTCATCAGCATTAGCTCCATATACTATAGCGCCTCTCTTTAAAAATTCTGTTGATTCAGCTATACCCCGTCCAGTATCTTTAAACCACATCATATTAGTTGCAGTTGATCTCGAGTAATCGTCGGAAAACGAAATAATATTTAAAATTGTACTTGCAACTTGTAGGTGACTCGAAATATCTTCTACAGTTTGATTGGCCAGTTGATATCTAGCACTTTTGAATAGACTCCAACCGTTATTTATAAGAGCTACTTCTGCTCCAACTGCAATTGCAGCAGGTGGATTAGCTACTGTCATAATCTGACCACGAACTTCTAACATAGCCTTATGTGGCAGTAGAAATACATCTTCGTCTCTGGTGTTAAAGGTTCTAATACCAGTTTTATTTGGTTCGTTAGAATTTTCATCAAGGTACTCAACAAACTCGAATTCTGTCACATCGTTGTCGATGTCATAAGTTTCTGTTAACTCGAGATAATTTTTAGTAGACATTTTATTTTATTAGATTATATAAAATTTTATTGCGGCACTGTTACTTTAGATATTAATTTTTGTATGATCTGCTCGCCCTTTGGTGATAATAATTTTTTTGTTGTTGTTATCATAGCTTTTTGAGTTTCTTTTGTTGGAGCGATTTCTGAGATAGCTTGTTTTATTTCAGATGCAGTCGGTGGATCTCCTTTTATTTTATTAGCTATTTTTTGTCCCACCGCAGTCCCAGCGGCAGATGCAGCCCCAGTTGCAAAAGCTTTACCCGCGTCAATAGCAATTGGTGCAACTTTACGCGCTAGTCCTGGAATATTTTTAATAACTTTAGTGAATATATTTCCAAAAAATCCTCCTACTATTTTTCTTCGATAAACTTTTTTTCTTTGTTTCATTATATTTGATGTTGCATAATTTTTACTTTTGCTCGCGTAGATGTAAATAATAAGTTACAATTTCATTACTAACATGTAACTGTTTTCCTGATTGATCTGTCAACTGCATCCTTATACTTGTTATTTGATCTTCAACGTTTAAAGGATAATAGATAATATGTCGTGGAGTTATTTGCATGAGAGAACCTGGCGGGACTTCTGGTGAGAAACTGTAAATCGTTTGACCTTTGCTACCTTTTGATGTATAAGAGCCAGAAGCAGTAGAGCAATTTACTAATATTGTATTTACTTCTGTTATATTTGATGGCAGTTCACTGTCATATGTAATAGGCTGATCAAGTGCAGTGTAAGTTTTTTCAGTAAATCCTAACAGTTGTGCAATACTTCTTTCTCTTGGTTCAAGATTGATTGCTATATTTTTCAAAGTTATCCTAGTTCGCAATGTGTTATAATTTGCTGCTAATTCAAAATTATCAGCCACACCGTTAGCTTTTGTTATGAGCTCTTTGATCGTCTTGTTTAGATCTTCAATATTATAAGCTCCTTGCGGAATTTTTATTTTTTTTGTTGTAGATATTGTAGGTGTTGTAATCATAGTAAAATACATTTCATCGTTAACATCATTTTTCACGTTAGGTATAGCATTCCAGCAAGTACAAGAAATTAATCCAATTTCATATTGTTTTGTAGGATCTAGTTCTATAGGTGGAATATAATTTACTGAAAAATTTGCGCTATCTTCTGTAGACTCGCTAGAGTTTAGTAATAATGTTGTTTGCATTCCTTTAATATTATATCATTTTACAAAATTAAGTCGCCGCGATTAAGTCGTGGTGTAAAGTTTCATATTCGTTAGATGTTAATAATTCACTCGATCTTAGATGATCAAGTATGTCAATGATTTCATTATCAAGTTCAACACTAACATTCCCAGCTTCCTTTGATGATATTAATAACATTAATCTACCTATCATTTCAGTAGTTGAAGTAAATACTTTTACACCAGTTCCTGTTTTTTCTTTTCTATATTTTTCTACACGAGATTTATCGAGTTTATCAAATTTTCTTTTAAAACTCCACCCTTTACCAAAAGGTTTTGCTCTGCTATTTTCTGCTGTTTTTTTAAACGTGAGAGCAATGACACCCTTTCTCATTCTTTCATAAAGTGGAATCATATTATTAATCTCTGTAACCGTGTTTAATTCATCTTTAGCAGCAGCTCCGTCATTAAATATTACATTAAATTTATCGATTAATGCTTGATATTCTGCATCAGTCCACTTGCTTATATCATCAATACCCCTTATATTTTCTTTGTTTAAAAAATCATCATATTCACTACCTTTTATCTCATCATTTGCTTTTTTTGTAAAATGAAGTCTTTGATCTCCAACCTCCATAAACCTTACAGTAAGATCACCGACTCTTTGTTGCTCCTCTCTGATATCTTTTATGTCTCCTGATAAATTTGTTATAATATTTGTTATTCCTTGCGTTGTTAACTCTGCTAATCTTCGCTCAAGTTCCAGCGGATTGTTTATCAATCGATCTGTTTCTGCTTGTCTAGCCGCAGGATCAGCTATATTTGCTGTAAGTGCCTCAATCAGTTTTCTCTTTTCTTCATCAGATCTAGTAACAAGTTTTGCAGCAGCTGCTTCCTGTTGTTCTCTAACAATTCCAACCAAACCTTTTTCCTGTAGTTGCTTAAGTTTCAGGTTGTTTACCTAATAATGCTTCAGTAACCGGCTTGAAAATTGTAGCTGTTGTTTCTGTAGCAGTTACTTGCCCACGTCGCGCTTCTTGTACTTTTTGCTTAAGTGATGCCTGAGATTGAGCAAGTTTTTTTAGATCTTCTATGTGTTGTCTGTATCTTGCTCGTTTGTCCATTATTATAATTATAAATTTTATAAAATTGAAACGCTTTATTGTAAGTAAGTGTTAATACAACAGCGAAACATTTTAGTTGGATCATTTGTAAGTTTATCAAATAAGAAAAAGTTAAATTTATCTTTTGTAGCATTACGGTAAAGTTCAATAAACTTATCTTTTGTCACGCCACCGCATTGCTCGCTTGCAATATTTCTAACGTCAACATTATCCAGTCCTGGAAATAAAATAAAACAACCCGTATTTCGCCTAATAAACCTATCAACATTATAAAATCCTTGAGCGAGATAAACAGAATTACACTGTTTGTTACGGGATAGTGAAAAATATGATCTTATTTTGTTCATCTCCATGTTGTTTAGCGGAATATCATCAAAAACTACTATCTTATGTTCATCTGCATCAAGTTGATTAACTGGAATAAGATCTTCTGGCTGCCTAATTATAAAAAAATCTTCACCAGCTTTAAGATCATCACGAAGCTTTTCATTATACTCACTTAATAACTCATACTTATCTTGCTGTGGATTGATTGTGTAAATATAAACTCTATCGTAGTTAAAATTATCACCAAGAAGCAAGTTCATAAGCAAATTTGTTTTCCCCGATCCAGTTCGCCCAACAATAAGATAATGACAATCAGGAAGTTCATTATTATGTTTATGCTTCACTAGTCTCTCTGTATCAAAGTTTAGTATCGACGATTTTGCCATTTTGTATAATATTAAACTAGTGTTGATAATTTTATCTAGGATAGTAAATAATGAGCTACTATACAAAATTTGGAACACTATTAGAAGATTTATCCACAAAACGTTTTAAAGGTGACTTATCCAAATATGCAACTCTTGATCGGCTCAAAAATGAAATCAATAATTTACTAAATCTTACCAGCGTAGATCCAGATGAAGTTGTCATTTTCCAAGACAAAGAAGGACGATTAAAGACGAGTAATGTAAAACTGTCAGATGTAGTTGTACGAAATACTGCTGCGATTGCTAATAATATCGTTACTTTTAACAATCTAGGTAATATACAAGATTCTGGTAGGTCAGTTAATGATTTTGTTAAAAAAGATGGTGATGTATTTAGTGGGAATATTGTTATGAAACAAAATAAGATTACAGATCTTGGAAACCCAACTGAGGATGGGGATGCTGTCACTAAAAAATATGTCAATGATTGGGACGCTTTAATTACTAATGAAATCACAGCACTCAAAAATAATTTTACCAGTCACGTGAACACATTTTCAAGTTTTCGCAGAAGCATAAACAAAATTAGAGATGAATTTTTTGGAAATCCATCAAATGTTGACATTACACTCGCTAATATTAACACAAAACTCAATGATATTATTAGTGGAATTCCTAATATTGTTGAGAAAACAAATATGATTAAAATACCTCACAAACAGATTAAAAATATTGTGTATACTGTTGCATCTGGGTCTAGTACATGGACGAGGCAAAATAATTCTATCAAATACACTGCAGAAGTTACTGGTATGTATAGATTGTCAGTGCTTAGCAGTGCAAAGTTTAGAATATCTACCAAATATCTATCTCGTCATCTAAATGATGACTCATCTGGAGTATTATCTGTAATAATAAACCAAAATTCTGAAGAAGAATTTGTACTTGAACCAGTTGATAAAACTTTAAAATTAATAATTTTTCTCTGGTGTTTGGAATTTATAGCTGAACAACCAGCTCTTATTATGAATTAACCAAACATAGGACTATGTGAACTAATATTATAATGAAAAGAAGTATAGTTGATTTCAATCATATTTCAAAAGATATTCCAAAACAAGATGTGGACGCACTAATACAATACTACAAATATTATCACAAAAAACATTGGTGCGTTAAAAAATGTTATAAATACTACAACAAGATCCTTCGAGTAATATCATATCTACCATTGTTAATGACCAGTTCTGGTATAATTTCAAGTGGGATATCGTTAAATCCCTTTTTGTTAATTATATCTGGTATTGGTGTTTCACTTACAGCAGCGTGTAAAAAAGTAGAACCAAGACTTTTGATAAAGAAGCATGGTTGTTTAACATCAATTAAAACTTATAAGAAACTACTTGATCACATCCGGTCTTACCTACGAGGAGTTAAATATAATATGGATGATTTATTACGTGAATTTCGTATTATTGACAATATGTTAACAGACATTCTACCAATGAGGGTTAGCAAGTATGAAAAAAAATATCATAAAAAATATGAGTAACGTAAAATTTTATCTAAACTTAAGATATAATATAACTAAAATAATATCATTTTCATTCTAATGCTAGTTTAATTTCCACCTTGTTAACTGAAACATTCTAATGCACAGTTTAATTTTCATCCTGTTATCTTGTGGTAAAACCCGTTTGCCGTCTTTAGAATAATTGTATTCCACACATGCGCTGTTCTAACAAATTAGTCACCTCTGTGTAAAGAGCTTATCGCATTCCAACACCTGTTGTTTTGTTTGGTTACAAAATACCTGTTTACAGGTAGTAGTAGGGGGAAAAAAAGAGGTGGGGGAGGGTGAGTCAAAACCCTGTTTTATTTTGGAAACAAAAGGGGGTGGGGTGGGGGATAATTTAGGACTATAATTTATACTTGTTTGGAGGGTAAAAAAACAAAGTGAGTTGAAAACCTGGTTTTCTAATACTACTTGTATTCAGGAAATTATATATATATATATATACATATATATATATACATATACATATATATATATATATATATATATATATATATATATATATATATATATATATGCACACGCTCTTTCATTCTCATGGTCTGCTTGTTTTGTATATTTGTAAAAAGTGATTTAACGTTTGTAAATTAAATGACTTTACTTATGTAACCAGTATTTTTCTTCATGAAACTTCTAGGGAACAATTACTGGCTTGTTCAAAGTAATTGTTTCCACTTTGCTTCACAAAGATTGCCGGCCAATACAAAACGTAGCATATCTGACTCTGTAATAAGATTTGCATCTGTCAGTTTTGGACTTGAATATCGCAGATTCCGAGAAACATAGCAGTCGTTGGTAACTGGCGAAAAGGGTTTATGTAATATTTATAGCTTTCTTCTATTCAGATGTGTCCGAATTCGTTTCGCATATATAGAATATCAAGGAAATCCAAGCCCTTTATGCCATCGCGTCAGCTAGAGGAGACAACATTTTCCACTTGTGCATATTATGTTATTGTATTCAAGTTGCTTAAATATCTTGGACTTTAAAAAAAAAAAAACGCGGTTTATATCAACTATTAGACTTTGTATGTTAGGAATATTACCTGTTTTTCCTTTCCTTGTATTGTATGCCTTTTTTGTAGGATACCTAAATTTACACAGCACTATATAGCCGGCAATGTGCTGATGTTAGTTTAAAGCATGTACATACATACATACATACATACATACATACATACATACATACATACATACATACATACATACATACATACATACATACATACATACATACATACATATAGACAGACAGACAGACAAGTCATCAATATGGCTTTTACTCGTTTTCTTGGTTTCAATAATGTTAGATTTGACGTTTACATCAGACAAAAGACACAAATATAAATGAAAAAAAAATGAAAGAAAATATCAACAAAATAACGACTGTAAATCATTTATTTTATTGTATCCTACCGTCGAGCCCAATCAAATTCTTATAAAGATAATACTAGCAGCTTCTTCGCATGTCACTCGGCATTAAGAGGTTAGTGCTAGGACTGGTCGGCTTGGTTTCAGTATAATATAACTGGATGGGACATCATGCTACATGTCTGCCCATCGACTAAAAAATTGTTAAAGCTACATTAAAAACCCAACACACACACACACACACACACACACACACACACACATACACACACACACACACACACATTAAAACTGAAAATTTAGAAGCTATCATCGGAAGTGGACTCACTGGAATATCAGTTAGTGTCGAATTTTTTTTAAAGGATGAAAATATTAAATTATGTATTGCATTTTTTTAAATGCATAATCTTTCTCGGTACATACATTTTGACTCACACAATGATGGAGAAAATATCTAAATTGTCGAAATTTTATAAGGATTCCTTTTTATTAACAAATTGCTTTTTGGAACAATTTTTTTTTTTTTGTACCAATATTTACCCATATAGACATTAGGCGTATTTCTTGCAATAGTTATCTCTCATTTTTGACCATATATTAGCAAACGGAACATCTGAAGT